>JAHFWJ010000472.1:0-374460 GCA_028555115.1 Himalopsyche japonica | reverse complement strand
TATGTTATTTTGAAGCGCCCTGGCTCCCGGATGCTGAAGACATGTGATGACGTCTTAACTTGATTTTATGCTAACAGCTTCCCTAGACCGAAACACTCGAATGCATCGTACACTCAATCTAATGGAACTAATGTTTACATTCACTATAAAAATAAATAAATTGGCATAATTATGAATTGTAATAATCTTGAAAGGGGTGTAGAGAAACGAGATATCCTAATGACCCTATAACGGTAATTGCTCTACACCACTTAACCTAAACGAGCCAAATGGGTCTTGATATTATTTAATTCTAAAAAAAATACTGATTATAGTATATCGTTATACCATTATAATAAGAAATTGAAAAAAAAAATTGGCGATCCAATAATATTGTAGAATAAATCTATCAACATTGAACTATTATTGATTAAACAAAAACGGCTCTTGCGATATGACTATAATTTTTTATGAAACAAATAAATTTATATATATCATACATATATAATATTTCCTAAAAATCAAGTTATGTTTAAATACTATTAAGTTGTATTTGAAGTTCCTTACATTGAAAGTTTACAAGCGTGCACTTCTTGTGCTTATGAAGCAACGCGTCGTTTCTTTTAGTGGTTATTGTAGTTAGTTCACTTGCTTTTATTTAAAATATTTTTAGGAGAAATACGCGGTAATACATGTGCTAGACATTTATTTTCCAACCAAATCAATTCATAATTTAAAACGAAAATTTACACGATTGCTATTCCACACAGTGTGTTACTAGGTATGACACATGTTTTATTTATTTGAGATGCAGTGTCCGACTGACTGATGCTTCGAAAAATTTAATCAAATGTCATATCTCATAATATAACTAAATAAAATATCAGAGATATAAATTATATATCAAAAATGAACTTCCACAAAGCTGTCGCCGAATCCATCGAATAAAAAAAGCTTATATATTCTTAAGATTTTTTAAATATATATATATTCTTTTGGATTATTTCAATACACCGTGTCGTATGTTAAATATGACTGTATTTCAGTCTTTTTGTGGTGATAATATTCAGTTAATTCGTATATCAAAGAAAATGCCATCATTCTTTTTGAATGTGTTATCAGAAGTCTTTAAGCGGAAATGATTAACAAAATATAGTGTAAATTATATCTTTTACGGCATCCATGAAAAGATTCATTGGGGATAAAAATAAGCATATAATAATGAAATATATAATTATTATGATTTATTCAAAGAAAACACTGAAAAAATCATAAAAATACTATTATTTAATTATTAACCACCTATCTAATATTTAAAAATATTTATTTGATAGATGCAATTTGTTTTCGCTTTCTATTAGACTAAAACAATCAATTTTAAAAATAGAATGACATTCCATTATTCTGGATCGTATGGAAAGTACTCTCGGTAAACGAAATTTTTGTTTTGAAAATATATACTCCAATCGTATGAATTAGAAAATAAATTTATACATTGCAATACAACTTTGGATATTGGGGTATTCATGGATGGAATGTTAATAAAGTTAAAAAAGCAAATTATCTTATAAGTTAAGATATTCTCTGGAAGTTATAAAATGCCTAAAAATCTATTAAAAAAATTAAAATAAATTTGTCAATTTGCTTTAGATTCAGTGTCAAACTCTAAATTTAAATGAAATTGAGAATTACGGCTTGAATTTGATTAATTTCGGGTTTTTTTTTATTATTATATGTACATAATGTATGTATTAGAAAAAATGCATATTGATTTGAAGACACATGGAATTTTTTTTTAAATAAATTATATTTTAAATAAAATCGGCACTCTTTTTTTTTTGATTTAACACTGTCTGTAAATTTAATATTTTTTCAAATGAAATCGCATTTTGTTTCAGTGACATTTTCTGTCGATAAATGTTATATTGCTTTTGGCAAGTAAAAAAAATCGTTTGATGAATCTATTGAAAATTTATACCACTTATTTTATCATACAAATAACTCACGTCTTCATATTACGTAAAATAGAATATTTCTTAAATATGACTATTGTTTCCAATCGAAATGGGGTTGTATCAGTCATTTTGATATATTTACGCCTGTCCCAAAATATGTAATATAATATTATTGATTCCAAAGTAAAAGCCTTTTTATTATTGCTTTTTTTATTTTGCAGTGATTACCTAAAAATTCGTAAATCAAATGTGATTCTCTGAAGGCTTATGTTGACTGTCAAAATAATGCGAAAATTGAATGATGAAATAAATAATATAAAAAAAAAAATACAGTTATTTTTGACAAACTATTTTATTTAGATAATGCATTCACCTATCGTTTACAAGGTTTTTTCCTGTAACCGGATATGCAATGAACGTTTTACACACATGTCAACCAACAGACTTTCCGGATTGAATTTCGCTTGAATGATTGACGCTCTAATTTACTTTCACCCTCTTAAATCTGATGCGCAGTATGCAAGCGTTGAAACTCTGGAAGATCCATTAAGCTAACCCTTGTTATCATCAGTGCAGTTAAATTAACAAAGAAAGCTCAATTCCATGATCGTTTTACTATTTATTATTATATTTTTGAAATACGTAAATTGATTCAACTCTTATTACAAACTCAAATAATGAAAATCGATTTTACATCTGTATTTAAAAAATAAATAAAATGTGCAATCCATCAGTTTTATTGGTATTTTGACACCAAAGATTTTTTTTTTGTCAGGAGTTTGCAATATAAAATAACTAATTTAAAATTATATGGTAGACTCAGACAATGTCTTTATATCTATATTTTGGATGATTTCTCCAGCTAAGTATTGTACTGTAAAGATTCTGTCAGCTGAATGCATTGAATAAAAAAACCTAGAATGCCCTTTACCAATACGAGTGGTGGATATACAGCAAATAAAAATCACTATTTATATGAGTAACGGTTAATGCTAACTTATAAAGCCCCGAACTGCTGTAAAAATATTTTTAGGAAATTATATCATAAACCAGAAAGGAAATAAAACATCTCCAAGCCGTTAATTATAATTGACATTAATAACATTGTAACTCATTCGATGAAGTCTCTTGGTATTTTTTTTTGTGGAATTATTGTAACTTCAGGACTAGCTGGATTATTATTTGTTCGAGCTCCTGTCGAGGGTAAACATAAAAAAAGTGACCATCAAAAATAAGTAAACAGAAATAATTAATATATAAACACTAAATTGTAAAATCATTACAAGTATTTTAACATCAAGATATACTTAACCGCGGCATCAGTACCGCTCATCAACGTTACAATTTTTTCGGTGAAATGACAAATAAGGCCTAGACTGGGTACCACTAATGGATGTATACCACACTTTACGAATTTTAGTTACTAATAATAAATACAATGGAGTTGAGGACAGCCGATAAAAACCATTGAATTGAAGATTGATGAACATTATGTGTGAACATTTTTTTTTTCGACTTTTCTACATAAATTTATTTTAATATTCAGATCAGCATGTAGCAGAAACAAACAAATCACTGATAAATTTGCTGTTTATGTTTTATGCAAAGCATGGCCAGTACAAAGCTGACATGAAGTCCATGGAATCATTTAATATTCACCATGTTTATGCGTGTCAGAAAGCTTAGATTTCAAATTTGAAAAAATGGATTTACTGAAACGCAATGATTATTACCTGAACGGAAAAGAGTTTAAAAATGTCATTATATAAAAAAAAAAAACTTTGTTCTAGTTTTCTAACATTGCACAGGAATAATGGTATGTAATTATTTATTTTTTGTCGCCATTGCACCGTGCGCATATCATTTGGTTTCATCGAATAAAATATGTATGCAGGAGTTCTTTTGCCGGTATTTTGATGTATGAAAAATTAATGATTGCTCGAATAAATTATGGTGCGGTTCACTCAATAATGCATATCTATTCGCACGCCAAAGCGGGACTTGCATACGAATTCAGAAGCATGCTGTACTTCACCATCGCTTGGGATGGGACTCATTAATTAGTAAAAATAAGACATTACAAAAATAAGTATTTTTGGCCTCAGTAGTTCATGTCAATAAAATTATTTAGGTTTTATTAGTAAATGTTATGATCAATTTGATTTGTGTGTGGTGTGAAACTGCTCATGCCGTGAATCTCACAGAACTCTGCTTAGCATAGGATGTATAGTTGGGAGAGTTGAATAATTGAGGTATCAACCCAGAAATAGCACAAAGAAATACTTCCCTGTTCGCTAAGTGTTGGAGTTCCAATAGTTGGAGACGTGAGCTGTTCAGGATTTCCAACTGCTACTACAAATATACTACTATATAATATATAGATATAAAAAAACTTCTAGAGTAGAAGAAAGAGGAATTCTAACTTGCTTATGTAATTAATGCAAAATTCATGTATATATAATTTATGATATCGACTAGATGAAATTTCAATATAAAATTTGAGTTGTTGAAATTTTATTACAATCGAACCGGGTTTCGTCTTTCTGCATCTCCAGGCAATCTATCACGCGTATGCAACAGAACTGACGTCAGTAAAATTTAAATTTTATTCAAATATTACAAATGATTTAAAAAATTCAGTATTATTTTTGTTTCTGAGTGGTATTCTTCGTGATTAAGGATTATAATCATTTTGTTGAAGCGTATAGCAAGTGTCACCACTTCGCTTAATCTGCCTTTAGCTATTTATATTCTACGTAATAGTACAGTTTGTTTTAGTACACACCTAGTCCTTTTTTTACGCGTTACATTGGTTCCAGAAAAAGGCGCGTAAAAAAATCACAACTTTCATATAATTTGATAAATTGGTTCCAAAAATTAAAATATCGCGTAAAAAAGTACCAGAAACGTATGAAAAACCAAAATTTGCTTTATAAAATTCGTGCAAAATTTTTTTTTTATATTTTATGATTTTATATGAGTTATTCGCTGCTGTCACTCTCGGTTGCGAAATATAATCGTTTGCGATTTTTTGAACGAAAGTATTGAATTTTGCATGAATCTGAATTTTGCTCGGACTCTTCCTCGAAATCTTGAATTTTGCTCGGAGATTCTTGATATGAGTCAATTCTTGATACCATATGAAAATAATATTCTTATGAAGAAATCGCGTAAAAATGACTGAAGCACGTAAAAAATGTAACGGTGCCGCCCAAAAAAATCGCGTATAATCGAATTCGCGTAAAAAAAATCTTGTAAAGAAGGACTGGGTTTATTCAATTTCAAAGAGATGAAAATATTCATTTTGTTTAATAGATCATCCTTTTTTTAATAATACGAGCAAAATATTATATGAAACATTTCATGAAGATGTCGTTCCTTTAAAGCTTTATAGTATTTGCCCATCTCTATATTGCAGGTCTCACGTGGACGGATCAGCATTAGATGCAACTTTAATGTAAAAATTTTAATTAAAAGGGAATGGCAAAAATATGCAATGGAGTGCCATACAAATAAACTACTGCGTCAATATAATGACCTGTTCAATAATATATTATTCATATCCTTCGCGGAACAGTAGATGGATGTAGAACAGGTCATTAAAAGTAATGCATGAATATGTTAATGACTCTCACAATGTAGGAACATCACTGTTTCATTCGGCTCACAAAATATTTCAGTTTATTTTGTACACATAATGTTTTTAACTCCACTTCTGCTTGAGTGTTTTCAGTTTTACATACTTATGTATGTTTAACATTGATGAGGGAATAAATATATAGAGTAACGCTAACCAACATTGACCACCACTAATCATCATGCAAATAACGAATATTTGGAATAAAAATATTCATATCTTAAAATTGATGTCACGATTCCATTTTGAGTTTTTTTGTGGGTTTTAGCTGTATTGAAATTTTTAATTTATTATTTTCTGATGTAGCAAAAGAGCGTTTAATCTAATTTAATATTTAAACTTTTCAAGAAAGCCAATAATAGTGATATATTCAGGGATACTAAAGTATTTCTTTCAATAATTAATATAACTTAAGGAATCAAAACCGGGTAGAGATTAATTATTTAATTAAGTTAGACATATTATTTTCTTACTTAATTATAAATTAAAAATACACAATGAATATATGTTACTAATTAACCATGAACTTACGCAAAGTAGTTTTCTCGCACATGGAAGATATTTTTGTTTTAGGAACTTTAGAAAATAAACTGGTAATGATATTATACTTTTCGGTGAACTGTCAAAAATAATTGGTGTGCGAAGTGAAGTATGAAGCGACTTAACAAAAGATTTATGTGTTATAAGTGTCGCGAGGATGCAGATTAATTAATATATGTCGATAATAATAAACAATTTTAAATAATAAAAAACACATTTTTTAGTACTTATTTCTTCAATATATATTTTTTGATCAGGACTGGTTTCGTCAATCAAAAAGTGACTGTTAACACCTTAAATTAATGAGCAATTTATATGCATTAAAGTATTATAATTTGATATTAACAAAAAAATATAACAATTTTCTTAGTGTAAATCTTCAGTTATTTGTCATGTTCATAATCTTATGAACTGTCAATTTTTTTTGAGAATTGCATTTTCAGATGAAATTTTTGAATTACCTTTACCTATTGAAATATTTAATAAAGTTTTTTAGTCTGCTAATAAAGAATGGACACCTTTTTTCAGAGTGCTTATATGCCATGGCTTCTTATAGTTAATTGTTAGCTACGAAGATTTAACCTCTAGTATAAAAACGCATCGTTATTGATTAAAAATTTTCTTTAAATGAAAAAAAATGTTTCCTACTGATGAAAAAAGCTTTGGTTATGTATTCATTTTTAGACTACTTAACGATCAATAGTTAGCCTTCGCACTCTTACTGCGTAGTAGTTTTTTTTTATTGTAAATTATTTGTGATAAAATAATTTTCCATGTAATTGAAACTCGCATGTTTTCTCACAAGTTCCTAGTCGTTAATGTTTTCATAGCGTATTTAAATATTTAAGTGTGTAGATTTTCCGATATTTTGAACATGAAAATGTTTCATATTTCATCGATTTTTTGAAAAATTAGAGAAAAATTTAATTCTTTTTATGTGATAGAATAAAATTTATTTACTGCTGAGGAATATTTCAGACACAAATTTTTGATTTTATAAAACAAGCCGGTCTGACAAGTAAATAAAATTTTCAAAAATAAATGTTGTGCTTAAGAAATAAGGTGTAGTTATCTTAATTCAACCATAAACTCGCTGCCCCGAAATATATAACTACATTTTTGGCTGGTGAATATTCTGGTATTAATTGAAAAAAAAATGTTGTTAATATAAAAAGCAAAATTAAATTAAGTAACATATATCATCAAGGTTTGTATATATAGGTCCTAGCAGTATTCTAAAAATGGGGTATCGTTTGTTATATTAAAAGTTTCGAATCTTATTTTTTCGTTTCTTAGATGGTTTGAGTATCTTACCCTCGCCAAAGCTAATATTTGAGTAAAGTTTATATGTATACACCATCCTTTTGGTTCTCTGGGGGATGAAGAAAACCTTATCAAAGTTTTTCTTTCACATCACAAATATTACTGTAGGGCTTGCAAGTTGTATAATACTCAGTAAAGTTTATAACATGTTGTTTGGTCTTTTTTTAATGTCGATTAATATTTTTGTAAAATGTATTATTGTAATGTAAAAAGTTGAAGAGAAGATTTCAAATTAAAATTTTCCAGTTAGTTGAATATAAGATACTAGTGCGTACGAAAAATTTTCAACTATATTGACTGCAAACTGATCTCATTAAATATTTATAATTTAACAACAGATTTCAACCGAAAACTGACAACTGTTGTGCGTTAATAATTTATACATTTCGCCAGGTATACAAAAGAATCAATGATTATACACAATGAAATTATTACAATTTTTTGAAGAGCTTAAACCGGCATTGTCGGTTGATTATATTTTCGATTCGTGAAACCGGTTCTGATAAAAAAATGTGAAAATATAATATTTTTGCCAACTATAATATTATATGAACAAAAAGCAATCGTTGCTGACACAAATTTTTGAATGATTTTATTTATTTCAATTCTTACAAATCAGAATATTTTCTCCAATACAATTTAAATCTTTTTATTTCAGCAATGATACAAATATGCTTTCCGTTATGAAATGTTACTCAGTTATGCTTATATACTTTATTGATGATATTTTTAACGTCTCAAGATGTTATGACTATTTTATTATACTTGAAATCATTTACAGTAATATATTATAAACTATTTTTAATTGTATATAACTATTCTAGACGTGTTATTGTAAGCTTAGTAGCGTGTGGCGACAAACATATATTATGAAGTAAAAACAGTATTTTATATTTTTATACCCTTTATATTTTTTTATGATTAATAATTGCAAAGCTGTGTGGTGGGATACATTGATTTTTAAATCACCATTACGTGTTGAGAAATGATAATAATTTGGAAAATATATAGAATATTTTTTTTTGCTTCATTAATTATAGAATGTATAGTCTTTGTGTTAGAATCCATTTTATGACAAATTCATACATTTTTTTTCATATCATCTTATAAAAACGTATCCAAGAAATATTAAGTTGCTTATACATTAACACCTGTAGAATATTTCGTAAAGTAATCAAAAACCATTTAATGAAATATTTAAGTTTAGCCAAAAATTGATAATTTGATAGTTAAAAATGATTTGTTGACTTTCGTTGAGATAACAGTGTGAAATCATTGACGATTTTTTTAGAAATACGTAGTGTGCATATTCATATTAGGGAAAAATTTGAGATCAAATAGTACTGCAAAATCATTTACTTTAATGAACTTATCTCATGACATATTATTAAGAATGATGTTAGCAATCACAAAAATAGTTTCTAGCCTTAAGATATTTAAAAACAACAATATCGTAATAAAGACATTATATTAAATACTATACACAGTATGTAATACGGCTGAGAAGCGAGAAACCCCGTAATACAGAATATAAACCCGTTATCTAAAAAAGGTATCATATAATATTTCTTGAATTGTGAACTAGAGTAAAGTGTATCAATCACCTCAGATCAACCTGTCGCGTTAATATCTTCACCCCCTTTGTCATATTCGTTTCCCTAACCATATATATCGGTGGAAAAGTACTAAGATTCATCATTGCTGTACAATTTTTTCGACTCAAACAGTTTCGGATTGTCTCGGTCTTGTATCATATTATAGTTAAAATATAAAAATTAATAATAAAGTTTAAAAATGTCATTAAGATTACTTTAATGCAAAGATTTTTATATTAAAACATATATCGAGATGAATGTTTACGTTAAATTTAATTCATTTGAATTAAATTTATTCTATTTAGAATTTTTCACTATCAAGTGGTCTGTATGGTTTTCAAGACATAATATGAATTATCGACATGAGGTAATATTTCCTTCATCCGGACTTTTTTGTGGCTTCATTCAAATATTTCTATATCATAGAATTGAAAAAAAAATGATTACTGTAATTTTCACGCGCCGCTAACATATACAATAGATCACCACTGTCGCCATTTGTATTGTATAACTTTTACACTCAAATAATATTATGAATGACGGATGACGAAAATGACGGGATACTTTAAAATAAACTATGAAAAGTTTAAGACTTTACAAGCTTGATGAGTAATATGCCTAACTACGATATTTATAGTCACCACGATGTTAGACAAAATTAATTTTAATGTTCAAAAACTTGTTTTTTCTTCTTTCTTTTAATTATGATATACTAAAGCGTTCTTAATGAAATATGTCTTTGGATTCGTTTTGTTTTATAAAATATTTCTTCATAATAAATTAGCATCGCTCGTCGTACCAAGAGTGAAATAATTCTAATAAAATGGGTGCGATGAAACATTTTCTTTTTTGATCGTGATACCCCGAGTCATTGGCCTTTGTGTAAAATGAAAAGGTGCTTAAATAATAATGGTGTTTGAATTTTATAACGAAATGTTTACCTTTTTACGCTGAAGATTTTATTTATCGCACTCAGAAATAAGTACGCGCGAGTACTCTTCTAAAATCTCTTTAAAATACCTACTATTTTCACGTTCAACGAGTGATTAATGACTAACTGTATTGTTATTGAGGAGTCTGTAAAAGTTTAATTCAAGAAAGTATACTGTGATTTATCGGTTCATCTTTTTATTACGATATCGCTGTAAAAAGAAGTGAAATGAATAATATCGAAGTACCTTATCGTATATAAATTGCTTTATTAATATGCTCGGTTGCTTATTTTGATTTTTGAATATATAACCCACACACTTCATCATATGGCACGAAAAATTTTATCATCCAGCGGGAATTCAAAATTTTGTCTCTATCGACTGTTTTCGAATAAATTGATCTAAAACATTAACGAAGACACGCTGAAAAAATAGCGATGTATTTTAGTTCTACAATTTTTTTATTAGATATAGTTGATAGCTATTTCTATTTTTCGCTGTGTTATAATGGAGTTCCACCAAGTGAATGCCAATTCAATCAATAAATTAATGAAGACGTTGAAATGAAAACGAAAATGTTACAGAGCTAATTTTTTCGGAAGACGATGAGCAAAAAAATAAATAATTTGTGAATAATGATGTTAGCTAATTCAATACTAAGATAATCGAAATTTAAGGTATTATTAGAATGGCGGTAAGTATTTTGAGAACTTTCGAGAAATTTTCTCCGCATAGTTGTATAGTCTTAACATAATTATAGCAAGTTAGAACAATTGAAATTTTTTTGGTTTTCTACTAAGGTCTTTACTTCACAGAAAACAGAAAATTACGGATAAGTGGAAGAATAAAGCTTGAAATATAAATTGAAAAAATATGTATATCATTTAATATAACTTTTATATGTTTAATGATGAAGTTTAACGTCGTATCACTTATTATTTGATGTCCCAGAGATTTTTATGACTACAACAGTAAAATGTGGTCAAGTTTCGGTTTTTTTATGACACGAAACTATGAATAACGTACATAAACAAAATACGTTTCTCTCCACTGTTCTATACTCTAGTCAATGTAGAAAGAATTCTATGTATATCATTATTTAGAATAAAAACTGTTGAAATATCCTGCGATGGAATTTCTAGAATCGTTCAAAGCCTTCACTCACCTCACAGAAGTCTGGTTTTATAGCTCGATTTTTCATTGTCCTTTGTTGTCAACACAAAAATGTAGAGCTGAATTATGAAAAAATATGATTAAGATCGTGATTTTGTTTGCTCCAAATAAACAACAAACAAAAGGTCTTCCATCATTTTTAAGAATAAAAAATGTAAATATGGCTGAGTCGCGATTTTGTACATTTCTCTAAAGAGGAGAAATCTGAAAGGTTTGCGAGAAATTTTGATTAATAGGTGCGATTTTTATAAATAAATTTCTGATCAAAATATCCAATGAATCACCTCAGTGATTTTATGACAATTCAGGAAATAATTTTAATCAACATTGAAATGCTTATTTTTGTTTTGTTAGCGATGATAGGATTTGTTATGGATTTTCTAAATGATTTTGAAGAAATAAATAAAAACGTAGTTTCACTTTAGCCTGATTAAAAAATCGAGAGTTATTTACACCGCGTGAAAGCATGCAATTATACATTGAAGCTATTGGTAAAAATGTTAGAAAAGAGTGTTTGAAAATATAATTTCTACGACAAAAATCTTTTTGACTCACTGATTAAAGTTGATTTTTAACTTGTTGAAACTTTTTATGATTCCACATGTTTTGTCACTAAAAATCCGGGTTTTGTCTTTCGGCATCTTATTACACAGATGTTACAAAGAAAGTTGATTTTTTTTCCGTTATCTTTCGTCAAATAGTTTGTGATTTCAGAATTTAATCAATGTGAAATTTTTATATAAGAAACAATTCCATTTGTTATATTCATTGAAGTGATATATTAAATGAATTATAAATATGATTTATCTGAAAAATAAAGAAACGCAGTGATAGCTATTGATCATCAAAAAAGAGGGATCGTTAGTCCAAATTCATTTAAAAGAAAATGTACTGCAACATTGAAAATCTGAAACTCTTTATATTTGGCGAGTTAACTTTCTATTTAGTAGAGTTAAGCAACACAATATTTAACTGTAATGAAAAAAGTGTTGGAAATATGAAGCATTCTCATAATTATGAAAAAGGAACAAATTTCTTTCTCGGAGCAATAATTAAAATTATTCAAAACCTGTCACTTAACTAAAAATTAGAAACAATTAATTTGAATTCGAATATTTTTGCTATTTGTGTTTTTAGTAGTGAAATAAAATTAAAATTTCAACAAATCAATGTTCATGTTTTGAAGAATGTAATGTATTTTATTATTGATTTGTTAAAGTTTCAATTTTATCGAACGAATACAGTATCTATAATATGTAATTTTCTTTTTCTCTACAAAGTAATTCGTTATGTATGATATTGATTATTCGTACAACGTGTACACTAAGTTAAATGAATATACTTTGAAATATTTTCAGTAAAACTGCATTACCAGAAGTAACAAAAAACAATGTTGACTTGTAAATTATATATTGATACCATAATCCTATGATCCATCATAGAATAGAAATATAATAAAAATAGAGTTATACTCGTCAGTCTGTCCACAGACTGACGAGTATAACTCTATTTTTAATTATTTAACGTTATATTAAAAAAACCTCCCAGATTACACTTTTTATTCGCAGATGGTATTGTATAAAAAATGTAACACATTTATCGACCATTATAAAACTTTACAGTCGAAATAAATGCTGTGTCCACAAAAATAGTAAGTATATTTAATTCAAATGAATTAAGGTTTCAAGTGAGTTTACTGATGAGAGAGACGACGCGATATCAGTTCGAGGTACGATTTGATCGTGGTGAATCAGTTTTTACTATTTATAATTTAGTATTATGAAAATCTTCGTCATATTTTGTACATGCTGTATTTTAAATTAGAACGACATACAACAAACAAATCGTAGGATTATTGGCGCCCTCTTTCGATGAAATATTTAGCGATACGATGGGCGGGTAAGGCTGAATAACTCCTGCATTTCATATCAATCTTATCAATCAATCAAAATCGTTATATTATGCGCTCTGCAGTTAGTTCTACGCTGATTTATAAATTACACGGCTATTATTCGTTTTCATGTGTGTACAATTTTCATAGAAATTGGATTGACCGTAATCAGAGAAAATCTGAAATGAATAGATAGTCCGAGAGTGATTGATAAAAATCAAATGATTAACAAGTCGATAATAGCTGAGTGTTCGTTTTCATTAGGAATAATTTTTTAAATTCGGTTGCGGCTTAATTGAAGGACGTTCGATTTATTCAACATACATGTATATAATATTAGACATGTTTTCCTTCACAAAGGTTTAATAAAAAAAACTACATGCGACGTTGTCACTCAAAATTTAATATGCATGACTGTAGACTTGATGACAAGTCTAAAAATGACCTACTATTTATGTATTACTTAATAATTACTAATTTTGTCTAGTATCCAATAGTAAACGTTTGAATCAAAAAAGTTTATAGAAACTCTTTCAAAGCTTATTTGCTGTTCACGGAATCGGGATTGGGGTAGTGATTCTCTGGTGTAATATATACATTTGGTTTCTTTCTTTGTTACGTGGCGTGACTTTTCGTGTGACGTCACTTGTCATAATCTTGCGACTTGATTTTCCCAAGAGAACACTTTCCACGATAAATATGAGTCTGTGTTTTTATCATGAGCCATTTTGTTCAAAATATCAAACTTTTTTTGTATATGGGGTACTTTGCATTGCCAAAGTAAATTTAAATCTTTAGCGTAACTACTATTAATGCATATCATATGTACGCTGAGAATCATTGTTTTTGATACCAAAAGAACATGTATTTTTCGGGTATGTGGTTGAGTAGTCAACATCGATAGTTCCCGTAAAGGAATCACATGTTTGAGTCCCGGCGTGGACAGATAAAATGATTTTTTAATCGGTGTATGAAAATCTGTTCAAAGGCATGAATAGTTGTGATATCTCAAAAGCCTCTCACCCATACGATCTTCAAACAGCTCGTAGTGATAAGAATTAGCTTACTACTTTTCCAATTTTTATCATATCCTTCTATCATTTCTTCATACGAAAAATATAAGGTATGTAATTGATTGAAAAGTAGTCTCGTTGAAAAAAATGGTAATACAAATCTTCTACGAGGTCATATACTCCATATTGGGAGCGGACAAATTTATTAAGATTTGCAATGAAACCAAAAACATCATTTTGAGTTTCTTTGATTCTCAACGGCTTCAACAAATAAATGTATGTTTAAGGCTTATAATTACGGAATTACCCAGAAAAGACGTTAATAACGTTTCATCAAATTGCCTTAATATGATTTCCATAGCAAAGTAAAAGAGTTTACTGTCTTACGTTCTCGTACGCTTAAAAAGGATTCATTTAAAAAACACCGAGCTCGTCTATAACGGAAAATTCCCTGCAAAAGGACTTTACCCAGGAAAGGGTACAAATGATCAATTTAATTTAAGTAGTCAACTCAAAATTAACACCATCACCACTGATTGGGTAATAAATGTGAATGCTGGAAGAGAACCGTAAAACACTTGCGAGTAAAGTCAAGTCTCGCAAATGATAACCAAAGAAAAAAGTAGATCACCGTGGTTTATTGGTGTTTTATTCTTTAAGTGCAGACTGAGATACTTGTATTTAAAAATTAATCTTCACTTGTTGTTTTATCGATTTAATAAATATATGGGATTAAATGCTTGCCAACTGCTTAGTACGTTCAGTGCTTTGTATTAGAAACATGCGATTGTACTTTACTTTGAAATGTGTAATTTAATATGACACTGCTAATTAGCATTCCATGCAGAATAATAATTACTTTCTTCGAAAGAACTTTTGTACGTCAAATAAAACTTTTATAATCTTATTTTTTTTTTAATTTTTCGACACAAATGAAAATTAATTGAAAAATGTTTACTTAAATATTTTTAAAAATAGCGGAAACGAACCATCCATATTCAATCTTAATTCATTTAATCAACTGCATTTATATACTCACATACTGAAGCTTTTTTTTAAGCATACGTGTAAACTCTTATATATAATACAGATACTTGGTACTGAAAACCATTAACAAAATTCACGTAGGGTGATAGTGGCATCTCATACGGGATACACTCATTCACTGCCATGAGTCATAAGTGACCATCTTTATTCGCTCTAAAACTTTTTGAAAAAACAAAATCAATTCATAGTCTGTAGTGGTCAATACTAAATATATATCATTGTTGATTCGTCACATTGATGTTTGTGGAGCCTTTATTATTATTATAAGGAAGCAACTAAATATGTTTCTATAATAAAATAGAAAAGTCATTGCCAGCCTTTGGTCACTGGTCACCGCTCTACTATTTTAATTGATATCAATGTCATGTAAAAAATAATAACAGAAAAAACACTATAATATTCTACTATTGATGTACTATCATCAAATATCCGGAGACGGCAGCCATTTTTAGTCCTATCTTGTTACTGTACTATCCGAATCGCATGCTTTTTTAGCTCTGCCAATATTGAAACTTTCACGAGAGCCTTAACGTGTATTATAATTATTATTTTATTTTGTAATCTTCTCTTTTTGCTTTCTTTCTGTCTGAAATTATTAATAGTTCTTTTAAAGTTGTTGGCCGCAGACTGATTAATAGGTCCATAAAAACTGTTTATTATATTGTTTACGGTTGCAGGTAAATTTAATGTACGTATTTTTTACCCTTTGTATGAAAGACACCACCTGTGTGTGACACATGTTGAGTTAAACAATACAACGGTTTGCAAATATTTAATTATACGAATAACAATGGAATTATAAAATGGAATAAATGAAAAAGCCATAACTGTTGTTTATTTTTAAATGAATAATATTTTACTACCTCGAATAACAAACATTATTGTATATTGTGTAGAAGGACTTACTCATCGACAAATAAATATACATTTTTAGCATATTGAAGTTCTCAATAAAGATAAATAACTATTAACCTAACATCAACACACTCATTGATCGAAAACCTTCCTCTTCGGCATATTCGAATTTATCGACTTCGGTCGAGTGTCAGTAAGGAGTAAAAAAACGATGGTAACATAAATGTTGAAGAGTTTTTGTACAAAATATAAAGCAATCGACACTGTGAAAGATTTAAATTAGCACTTAAGTGTAACCTTTGAATCTTAGCAATATTCAAACTCGTTTTTTTATCGGAATGTTGTTCAATGGGAAATCAACTTCCACTCGCTCTCTTTATGATGTCGAAATATTTTTAAAGGCATCGCTATTTTTCACAGAATTTTCGTCATCGCGCATATTTTAGCGATTCATCCCATGAAAGTGATCAGAATATTATCGTTTATTGCCACATTTAAAATCTGGCGCATTGTTTAACTGTCTACATTGAAAAAATAAAGAAGTCTATAGGATATTTAGTTTCAAGTTAATAGAATCGGAATATTGATTCCAAAACTTTTGTAAAGAATATATTTGAAGCTTAGGCTTTTTTATGATTTATTTATATATGTATAAATAAGCGCCATAAAGATTGAAGGTTACATGATATATTTTTAACATTATAAGACCACTGACAAAGCTTAGGCCTTGTTATAAATATTTTTATAATCATTGAGAAGTTTGTTTTGTGTACAAAGAAAAACATCGCTCGTTCATAGCATAAAATCTTTGTCATTATTTTTGGGCAAACAATTGGTAATAATCTAGTTGTTAAGGTTTTCCAGTACCCGAAACTCAACAAAGAATCTTGATTAACCCTTTGGATGCCACGACTTTTTGGCCGAATGTGCTAGAAATGCAACGATTATGATATAAAAATTCACATATAAAAATTTGCGTTCCAAATAATACGCACTGCACGAGATGCAATAACTCGTCTGTTATTTTTTAGTTTGACAGTTTTATGTTTTGTTCGACAGTTTTGTGGTGTAGTCAATCTTTGGCATTTTCAAGTATATAAAATATTTTTATTTTTACTTTACATATAACATTAGCTTACTTTAAAATCTTAACCTTACAAACTATTATTTAAGCCTTGGATAATAACGGAAATAAAATAAGAAAACGCATATCTATAGAAATAGAATATGTAATTTTAGAAAAACTTTGCGTCCATTAACAATAGAAAATCTTGATCATAAAAATTCTAATCCTTCAAAATGAATCACGAGAGTGAAACGGATACTAGTAATTACGATTCAGATACGGACTCGGATGGAAGTGCTTTGATACGACCCCGATAGAGATGTCAAAGACTCATTAGTGAGAGTGATAGTTCTGAAGAAGAGGATTTTGATACGATAGCCCATGATTTCGAGAAAGATTTTTCTGAAGTTTTTTTAGATCATGATGCTGTCAATCAAGATTCTTTTGGGTTCATGGAAATATATATATTTAAAAATTGTTATGAACCCCTGGGGCAATATGCAATGACACACTGTTTTGCCGAATATTTCGTCGCCATCGCGAAGTTCAAGCTCGAGTAATTATTATTATTACCAAAACGCTGTAATAATAATGACAATATGTAGCTCAGACTTCATCAGGGCGTTTAAAATATGACTCATTCTTTTATTCTTTTACGATGCAGAGCCGTCGACTCTGGCTATCCACGATATATTGCAAAAGCCGATTAAATCGGCTCTTGGCAGCCAAAGGGTTAAGAAAATAAACCCTACAACACGAAAATGCTTTCTCTCCTCTTCAAAACGAATCATTGTCGTATAATTGATTTTAATTTGTTTGAAAACTTTTAACAAACGGAAAAATCAAGTGGCCAAGATAAGATTAATTTTTGTAATTTATATATAAATTTACATACATTTTTAAGAGAGTCAGAGCTTTAACTCTTTATTTGTTTTCAGAAAAGTCTCCAAATAAATCCAAATATACCAATTAATCATAAAATGTGATAATTATAAAATATACATTGAAGAGATCTATATGTTTTAGAATATTATATAGCAATCATACAAAACTGTCGAAAAATTATTTCATATTTGATGGTATCATATGACAAAAAAATTTATATCATGACAGAAAATATCTATCAGTGATAAGCACCTTTTTTACTCAGACAGTTACCTTAAATCAATTTGTTTAAAAGGAGACACCTAACACACGTCTCACCTAAAATCAAAACATTGCACACATATTCAATTAAAATTTTAAGTATGTATGTTGGCATTTAGGTGTTTGCAAGCCTTGTTAACTAAATAATTCTCTCAGTCCACGTAAAAAATGAAATGGTATACACTACGTTTGTGGGAAATTTTAATTAATTAATGTTGTTAACATGTAGTTTTGCATTGAATAAACAAATTGACAAAACGTTAATTTATTTGTCCCGCAAACAATGTGTAACTGTTACAGAAAAGTCTTTGAATGTTATGGCTAGGTTCACCCAAATTAATCTTTCAACAATATTATTACAATAACAATTTTCAACAGTCTTTCTTTGGACGTCGACATATATTATAATTTTAATGTATTAAAGTGGACTTGTTTGATTGAACTTTTTGTTATTAAGTTTGTTCTCGTTGTAACTTTAATAAATCTTTTCTACGTTGCAAAAGCCATAAACTTATAACTCTTAATGTGTGTATATGAAACAAATCAATAAATAATTAACATTAGCCGTTCGTTTTTTATTTGAGATTGAGAATACAAATATTTAAATTCGAATAATTCAAAAAAGTAAGTCGACATTACATTTTATAGCGGAACAACAAGGAGACGCTCCGATTTCGATGTATGAAAAATGTATTGAAAGTGGACTAGTTCTCTTTGGCGTAGTGTACACAAGAACTGTGTTTACCAAAATTGAATATTTCTAGTATGAAAACATTTAATGTTTAGTTTTACCCTCTGCGCCAGGAGAATGTTTGCTTTATTCATGTAAAAGAATGTAGGGAATATATACAGCATATGATTTTATTATTGATAACCTGATAACGAAAAGTAGAGAGGTTGAACCTGTTACGTATGATAACTGTGTCAATATAAACTGCTTTTGAATGATATTCAAAACTGACTTTCATATGTCGATAGCGAATGGAAAAGTTTTATACAATTTTAGACGTTGACAGTAAAATTCATATGAGAAAGTGTTAAAATTATTACAATATAAATATTTTTTTTTTATCATTATAAGTAAACATTTAGCCTATAGGCAATTTTTTTAACATGTTACGTTGATCTCTCAATAGCTAAATTAGTTTGGTATAACAGCAGTCAGCTAAAAACGCGACGTCAAAATAAATGCGAAATTAAAACAAATTTGGTAACCAAATTAATACAGATGTAGCAATCACATGATGCTGAAAAAGCTCTACGTAATTTTATTGACTTCTTAAATTAATTACATTGATCAATTTTAAGGTGGAAAATGTCACTTCTTGGTGAATATACCCTAAATATTTTATTTTTAAGCTATTTAATGTCATAAAAGCATATTTTGTATTATTACCTCTCAATACCGTCCCATGTCATTTAAAATAATAAAACATATTTGCAATTCTATTTTCACAATAACTTTAATGATCGGTAGATAATACTCGCGATGAGCGATAGAATCTTGATCATTGAGTGTATTGTGAAAATAGAAACGAAAATGTGTTGTTGTATTTTTTAAATGTAATTTTTAATTCAACATTTATAAAAAACCTTGCTTTGGTTTTATCAGTAAATAAATACCGCAAAGAGATGAACCGATTCATGACCAAGTTAATACAAATTGCTGAAATATAACAAAAAAAGTATGTGAAGAATATATAATTTTTTGATATCGAAAGTAATTATTATTGATTTCATACGGCAGATAGAAATTATTTTATTAGATATAAAATGGGAAGAATATGTAAGCAAACCTTTGTACTGAAATTATTTTCACCAACAGTTATACAATACCTTTAACGAAAAAATAAAAACGCCAACATGCTTAAATTTAAATTTCATATACTTTTTACGATTTTCATGTTTTGTCACTTATGATTCGGTTTTCATCATTCGGCATCTTCAACCATTCTATCACATAGATTTAACAAAAATGGGACGAACTTATTATGTAATTAATCACCTAAAGTCTTACGTATTATTCGACAAAAAAGTCGAAAAATAAATTGGTAGCAATGATTTTTAATATGGAAATCAGTGGTCGCTTAGGAGTTCGTTTTGAAATAAGCCCAAGAAAAAGTGTGATGTTACCCACCCAAAAAGCAAAAGAATCATCAAAAAAAAAAAAATATTGAATTGTGTAGGTTAATAGTGATCAGAAAAAGAAAAATCGTTTATTGAATGTCATACTTTTTCCTTTGTCTTTTAAGAGTTGAAAAAAGATGAATCACTCTATATCATCATTCTATGATGATTCTATACGTTGTTCTTTTCAAAGTAGTTAGGTCGAGATTGGCAGAAAGATATTTGATTATTAAAAATGAATTCACAATCCTGATTATTTCGTATTTGTATTTCCAAGTATTATTACTCTTTCGTATACATTACGAGTATAGTGAACCTGCCATATGGTGAAACGGTTTAACGTTCAGGGAAAAGCTCACATCTTGGATGGAATTCTTAATATATCCACTCTGAACGATTTCTACGCTTTGACGACTCGTTGCAGTGGATAAAGGACCACAGAGTGGGTCGAAATCAACCGACCAAGATATCGGTAGAAATTCTAATTACATACAGTATTTACTACAATGTAGCAAAAATTAATGTAGTCAGCGTTGGCAAGAAATAAAAAAACTATTCGTTTTTTTTTATTATTTTAAGTTTTAATATTCTATAATAATTTTTTTTTTCAATAATGTTCATTCGTACGTATTGCTTCATCTCTTGAGCATTTACTTTCAACCGGCAAATTTTATATTATTTAAAAGAGGTCAATATTTGAATATCGATCAAATATTCCACATGAGTTTTATGTGATTAAAATTGAATAAGAGATTGCTAATAACATGAAATATACTGGATAAAAATCTGGTAATGGCACAAGAAATTACATCTCATTTATTCACAAGCAGGTTCTAACATATGATTGCAAAATTGTATAGATCTTACCATGTATTATATTTCTCTATGTGATCGCTTTAGCAAAGTTCGTAACCCTTAAATACAGAGGCGAGTAATGTATGGACATGCATGAAATGTAATGATAATACTTTTATGTTTACATATTCTAGTTTGTAGAATAAAATACGGCTAAAATTACATAGTACCTCTGCAAAAATACTATTTCAAACTGTTAATTCAAGTAATATTTTGTTTTAAAAATCAAAACTGAGATATGCAACTAGATGTTTATTATCTCAGCAAAAAATGCATTTTGCTGTTCTAACAATTTGAACTGAACGTGAATGTTTTGGATTCGTGGTAAATATTTTGGCTGTGACTATTTATTTACTCTCCTCTCTGTACTTGTCGAAATGAAACGGATATGGAATCTCGCAAACATGCGCGTGTTGATATTTTGTTTTATTGAAAAAGTTCTTTTGAGCTCCCCGCGAGAAGTTCCATTCATACATATTGCTTGCAAAAGCCCCTATCGAAATGATTACAATGGTTTACTTTGTCATAATTCAAAGTTCAATCTAATAGAGCGAGTACCATCATATGAATAGTTTGAGTGTTTTAACACTCAGCATAAATTAAAATATAAAGACATTTAAAATAATATTGATATTTACTTATTGTTTCATTGATTTATTATTCAATTTTAATAGAGAAAAAAATGAAGATTATATTCGATCGAAATTATGTATATTTAATGAAGTTCAAGCTAGAAGTGAAATAAAGAAATGAAAAAATTATGTTTATAATTACCATTGATAGTGAATTTTGGCATTTTGGACATATTTCTTTTAAGACACAAATTATTATTAAATGTATACTTAAAATGAAATCAGATAAAAAGTTCTACCGGAAAAGGTTTACAGCTACTGAAAAATAAAGTTGATGAAACTATTCAACCTTATGTTTCATCGTCATATATATTATATTAAATCTTGAATGTTTTCTCTTTACGTAAGAGTATCCGTCAAAATTTTTCAGAATTTTTTAAAAATATTACTAGACTTTTCCCTTCTTTGTAACTTTATTAAGAAGTGATTCTCAGAAATTTTGCTTCCGCTTAAGAATAAATTCGTTATGATGCTTTGTTAACTCAACAAATTTAATAATATATCCACGGTAGTTGGAATGAAAAATCAAATCAACAAACTTTTTCCTTTAAAACATAAAAAAAATATACCAGAAAAAGTATTTATTTGTGCAAAAACAGATTACGATCTAAGATTTTATGTTGTGATAAGGTTAATTATAACAGATGAAATGAATAAGTTGCTTCGCCTAACCATCTGTATTCTTTTGACATTTTGTCAAATTACAACTATATTTTTCAAATACGTATGTATACCAATACAGTTAAAAATATTTTAATGTTATGCAATAGTTACTCGTTGGAATGAAATACATATTCATAGAAGTAATATAAACGGCCGGATTATTTACACATCTAAGCCTTAAATCTAGCAATATAAACTAACAGATCTACTTAATTATTTACTCAATGGAAAACTATAAAAATATTTTTTAGTACACCATATATTTAACAAGATATTATGAGATATCTCAAAGATATATTATATAACTTTCTCCATATCAATTTCATTGCTTTAATGTCATCAAAAGTAATAAAATAGAAAATGATTGAAAAGAAGCTATTAAAATTTCTATAAAAAGATACAAAAACGCTGATTTGCTAGATATTTTAATATTCAAAAATCATTCGAGATTAACCTGAGGAGTTTTGAAACCTCAAACAGCAACAGAGTAAATTTTTAATGTTTATCTAAGAGACAAACGACATCGACACAGACAAAGAAATAAGCTCTTACAGCAAGATCACATCGGCCAACAATAAAAAACAAATAAAATAAATATTAAAATAATATTATAAAACAAATAAATTAACAAGATATAATATTTGTATGAATATTGAATATATTTTTTTAATTGTATGTAGGATAACATAAACAATAAATGTTCGTTTTATAGATAGCCAAAAATAAAATGATAGTCAATGGATCAACGATAACTCTTGTGCGGCGTATAAAACGAAATGTACCAAATGGCTGGCAAATTAACGAAGTGCAAAGCGTCGAAAACCACATGTATCTAAGATTGGCAACATACAGTGCACCGACGTCTTTGGCGCTTGGCGAAAAAGCGTCGCGACGTCTTATCGAATATTACCGCGGACATATCTCCGCCTTCCCTCGAGGAGCGCTTCCGACAGGTGCGGCCACTACGAACGGTTTCCACGTCTCTAATAAATTCGTTAAGAGATACATCCTAGTGCTCCACACCGGCCCGTTTCCTTCGTTACGAATGGGAAATTTACAGCCACGTAAATTGTACAATTTTCAAAAGCGTCATAAAGTAAGGATGTATTTCTGTGCATTGGAATTTTCAATTTACTGCGGTATATCTGCAAATTGAATATATGTTTTATTTATTATTATCAATTCTTTTTCAATGCCATATTTTGCATATCATTCTCAAATATATTGACGAAATGTTTTGAGGTTTTTATGAATGTATTAGTATTTAAATTGAAATATAAATTGAATTTATGACTGGTTTTTCATTTCAAATAGTGAATTATATAAACAAAAAATTTTGATACCCGTTTATTGACTAGATTAGTAAATAATTATTTGACCAACTAAAAACCTAAAATGAGAATGTTTCGAACATAATATTTATGATAATTTTTAGATGCTTCAATTAAATAATCAACATAAGTTTTAATGGAATTATAAAAACATTCAGTTGATATTATTCCGATTCAGGTATTATCTAAAAAGTCTAACTAAAATTACTAACGACGTAAGACTGTACGACGATATATATGAATATGTAAAAAAATCATCAACTTTGAAAATATTATAATATATTGCTATAAGCTGATATTGATAGAGTGGCACAATTTTACTTCAATATTTTTGTATTTAAATCATAATTGTAATAAAGCTTCAGAATATTTGTGTTAACACTGTTATTCAATATAAAATCAGAGTTATATTATTATTTTTACATTTTCAAATATATCATTGTGTATCTACCGTTATAATGAAAATTATGTGTAAATACAAAATTCAGAATCGAAATTTAATTAGCATAAGCACGCAAATGTGATAAGACAGGTTATACAAATAATTAGTTTAAAGCGAGTTAAAAAATGATAGACGCAACGATTCTTTAAAAATATTTAAAATATCGAATATTTACTTTTTAGCGACTTGAAGTCAACTAAATTAAGGTTTATTTTAAGTAATAATTATTAAGTGTATTTTTATGTAGTTTTTTAAATTTATATAAACGTACGTTCAAAACAAAGCAATTATATATTATGTAAAAGAATAAATGGTTTTGTTCTGATATGAAATTGTTTTCTTTGATTAATTTGAGCTTCTGCCATCAAAAGCCCACCAGCTTTTGTAGGGGTGGAAGCAAAGCATTTTATAATGAAACGTCAGACTTACCTTTGTTATTAAAACACACACAATCTTCGCTTGCAACAGAAGTTAATTAAAGCCTTCATTTATAAGTATATCTAACCCCTCTCTCAGAGCAAAGCTACCAGTCACATAATCCCAATTCGAAATGATGTTTTGCAATAACGCAGCTTCCAAGCAGGTTACATAGCTAGAACACGTACAAACATATTCTCCATGTTTTGTTAAGATTCGTTATATGTTGTTTTCGGAAGCTTTAATATTACTATATATGAAGGTTTCGTCTGGTATATCCTCAATGCTATTAAAAAGTTACCAAGACCCTCAAAATGAATGTTTCATTCGCGAACTAAAATAAAAATAAAATTGTAGAAATGTACTCGAAGAAAGCGGATCTGCAGAAATTGTATGCAAATAACAGAAAACATCCATTTTCCGGTAAATGTAAAAACTATGTAAGTGAAATACGATTCAAAGCTCTTCACTTACTTATAATTCATACCAGGACAGGCTTAAATAGTTTTTTAGCAAAAAAAAAATGTCATTATTACATAATTTTGGGTGAAAATAACTAAAGGTTTTAGAACTGACTATAGAGGAAATCATACAATATAGCTAAATGAAGTATATTAGTTTAGAAATAAAATGTTATGTACCTTTAAACAGTTGTTTTTCACCAATAAAAAAGAGTTAAAACTTATAAAATACTCATTTGGAAAAATAATCAATGGAAAATTATTACAATCGAATAACTTTTGATAGAACGATTGAAGATACCCAAAGGCGAATCTAGGGTCGTTAGAGGCAAAACATATGGAATCGTACAAAGTTTCAAAGATTAAAATTTAATGTTGAAAAGCTATCAAACACCTTTAGTCGACATCATATATTATATCAAATAACGTTGACTTTAATATCTTAGGAAATACAATGCATTAAATAATTAGTAATATCAATAGGTAGTACGAAGTTAGCACGATACGAATAAATTTTCTTTCAGCAACGGCCCAATAGCTTCTGAAACTCAAATTATAAATAAAGGCATTAAAAATTCTTAACAAATAGTACTATTTAAATGAATGCATAGATAAACTTTTCTTTACGAAGCGAGAGTTTTCATTTCTGTGAAAATTTAAATGAAATTTCACCCAACAACCTGTTTTCTGTCTTGAACAACGTTTTTATGGTAAAACACGTCTGGAAGATTTATTTTTGAGACGTCTTTTTTGTTGACTTGCCAAGGGCTTAAGGAGAAAGACCAATATTTTAAAGAACGACACGTTACACTCGTTGTCCAGATTTTGAGATAAATTCCCAATAAAGAGGACGACAAACATTGTTTACATAGAATATTTATCATTTTGAATCTTTTATTTTGTATTTGCTGTAATAAATTCTAATATCCGCCGCATTCTCCTTGAAACAAATTGAATTCAATGTTTAACATTTACTCTACATGAAAGAATTGGTTTCAAAACATTAGTAGACATTTCATAATTACTATTTACTGATGAATGGTTCATCTTATATATAATATTATACTAGCAGTCAGTTTAAATAGATATAATATAATATTTTTTTTATTTAGTAGTCAGTAGGCGGAAAATGTGTTCATATGGTCATGGTTGTTGTCAATCAATGTAATAGAAATATAATGAAAATCAAGGAGAAATATTCAGCTAATCGTTCTTGAAATGTCGCATTGTTTTGGAATTACATGAAAAAGTGAAAAATCAAAATGTCATTTATAGAAATCTATTAAATATGATATTATATTGACCAAAAGAATGATTAACGAATTAATGAAATTAAACGAAGTTGTGAAATACATACAATAAAATATTTTTTGAATACAAATTTTCTGTTAATTCAAAGTGATAATCACAAACAGGCTTATTTTTGAATTTAAAGTAATTTTAAAGAACTTAAATGCGTATGTAATAAAAAAAATTCTTCATATATTCTATGGCCAGTTTTGGAAGAGAACAATTTTTTATAAATCTAGTCAAAATAAATTGTACTTCACTTAGTATAAATTAAATATGTATTTTACATTTATTGTGTCAAAGTTTCATGTAATTATTCATATGTCATATCCCAAAACTATTAAAACGTTATATGGTTCAAAACGTTAAGGAGGCCAAGATGCTTTAAGCTCTGAGACAACGAGGAGCGATAAGATGAACTAATTTAGTTTGAGCAAACATCACGCGAGTCGGTGGCACCAGACATCTGATGGCTAAACATTCTAGTTGATTGGAGAAGTGCTGTTCTACACGAACAATTCCCGCTTATTTCCTAAGAATTATTTTAATTACTCTGTCGCAGTGCGAAATAACCATTTTACGTTGATATACTACCAGAAAATATAATTCAGTGTATGTACGATATTGCATGAAATTTGTGGTTTTACTTACATAAAATCTGACAGAAATGAGATCGTTATTCCATCTCGCATTAAAATTTCAACTTCTCTTTATAACTTTTGAATAGCAATAATTAAATGATCATTTAAACTACGGTTAATCGACTTTTTTCATAATGATATGGTATGTTAGTATGAATATTATAATTAGTTATTTTTTTAAATATATTAATATTATGAAGATTTTTTTCATTTTAAGTGCTAAATATATCAGAAATTGTGTTATTAATATTTGAAATAATTGAAAGATTTTCAGTTTAATTGCAAATATCCGTTGGAGTGCTTAATGATGCTGAAAGACAAATCCTGGGTCGTTATTGTTTTTGAAATTCAACTTTGATATTAAAACTCCGTGAAGCATCCTTAATCGATAAAAAATGTCTTAATATTATTGATTTTTTCTAACCATGTTTTGATTCAATAAATAGAAAATATGTGAATTTAGGCATAAACGACATATCTCGTTAGAGTGGTAAAACAACGTATAACATATAAAAGATTGTCAAAGAAAAAAGGGAAAGATTTCTTCATCTCAACGATGTCTTTTTGTGATATAACAAGACACTATGCTGTTATAAGATTGCTTTATGATGGGGGTGTTTATTTCACTTGTGTCTTGACATAAAATAAATACAGGGCCAGTCATAGATTTTAGGTCGTCCGTGCTACTATTTTGAGACTTAATATGAACACAAATTGCTCAATATACTGGAGCCAAGGTACATATTTAATAAAATAAGTTTCCTCACTGAACGGATGTTAACAAAAAACTTTTTGTCTAAGCATTGGTTTTTTTAATTTGTATATAAAAAAGATGTGATATTTATTGTATTTCTTGTTTCATTTTTGAACGTATAAAAACTATAATTACATAAATATATGTATGAGTATACATGTATACTTAAAATATATCTAGTTACCATATTCAAATGTATATATTCCTCAAACATATTTCATTTTTACGAAAATATCAAAGATTAACTGAAAACAATATTTCTGACTTTTAGCGGGCAGAAAGTTCGTTATTTTCATCACACATTTAAATTGCTCATTCCGTGAAAGGAAACATTTATTGTTTTCAAACGTTTATTTCCTAGATGCTGTTTTTCATTTTTATGTTATGAAATTGTTACTGACTTAATAATTGCTTTCGCAATTCTGTTCCTGTCAATAAAATTTTGAATCTTAATCGTGTTATCTAAAAAATTAAATTTTATTGAGAATAATTAAAAAGAAAACTCCACTCAAAAAAGTTAATTTTGCCAATGACCAATTGCGAGAATAGCATAACGAAATAAAACTGACTTGTAAGCCAAAAAACCTTATTGATAAGTATCAAAACATTTAGTTAATTTATTTTCATAAAGTTTACTAGCTCACTGTGTATACTACCTTTATTTCATATGACCGAAGTTGAGATCAAACATATAAAATGTTTCATTAAGCAATATTTTTACTTTTATTTATAAATTTAATATGAAAAACTAAATAACTTTGGTTGTCGATAGCTATTGTATTAAATTTCTTCAAAATTATTTTACCAAAATATGTGAAATAAAATCTTTGGTGATGCAATGCCACATTCCTGGAATAAAGCATCAAATATACTTTTTATAGAATTTCGTAAATGTCAAAATTTTTGAGGTTTTTTTAATTATATTATAATTAACATTTCTTTATACTGAACGAATAAATGATTTTCTAATATGATATTATATAACACTTCGGGTGTATATATATTTTTAGATACACTTTTGACACAATTTCATATTTGATATTTAAATTGCACGTACAGTTTATGATGCTAGAATAAGTGAAACGATTCACTCTATATCTTATTAAATATTGTATAGGGATAAGCTAAGTTTTAGTTTAATAGTAATTTTGATGTTAGCAAAAACTGAAATAAATAACAACACCTATCTAAAAAAAAAAAATAGAGCTAAATAATTTGTTATTTTTTCGTATAAAACTGGGTTTTACCAAGTAAATGTCACATCAAAAAATATACACATTACAATACAATACAATTAACAAATTTACGGTTGCGGTTTTAGGAATACATATTTATGAACAGCGTTAAAACTAATCAATTATGTACTTGCTATTTTATTATATGCTCAGTTGTTTATGTTTCAAATTACTTGACATGTAGGAAATACAAAATGTATTAGGGAAAATCTGATGCCAGCAAAAAGCTTGGATTGTTTTATATCAAAAAGTTGTCGAACATTGCCCGCGGCCGAGCGTAATTTGGCGATGAAACTTTTTCTTCTACGCTGTTCTTTATTTTCCTTCGCATCCTTTATTCCTATTTTTTATCTTACCACATATTGCCACATCTACATCAGCACTTCTTAATCTACGGATTGCAACGCTAAAAGAGAGGTTTATAGTATTATTAAATTTGATATTATCAAATAAAATACGCAGAGAAAGAAAATCTGCAAAACATGTAAATGTAAAAAAATTAAAAATATAGATGATTGTCCATTACAGCTGAAAGAGAATTTATATTTTTGATAAAATATTCTTCTTTTAATTGGTGTTGTTTTTTATTGCTTAACATCTATATTGCATGTATTTTAGTTAGAGTTTTATTTCATAGATGGACAAGTCAAAGATTCTCAATTCTAAAGAAAGCTGAGAGGAAAATCAAAATATTCTTTTACATTCCTTTTTATAAACAACATAGTTTATTTAAGAATATGATATTGTCAAATTATTAGCTTGTTTATCATTATCAGGAAAATCGTATGTATTTTTATTTTGAAGTATGTGACTTAATAGTGGAGGACATCATTACTATTGTAGTATATGGTAAAGAAATACATATCACATTACGTCAGCTATAATTTCATCATTTCTGATTTTGTAATAAATAAATTATTTAACAATTGTTTTTAGTTTTTCTTTATATATAAAAATACAAATTATGTTTCCTAAGTGACACATATATACAGTTTAGCTCTGTATAAGACTAACATTAACATTAACTAACAGAAAGAGTAAATTAATTTCTTTGTATAATATAGGGTATATATTATATATGATATATATAGAATACAGTCGACTTTTGTGCTTCTGTGAAAAGATTAAATTCACTTGAAATTTCACATAACATAATATACATATTTTTACGAGAGAAGGATTATTTAAATCCAGGAGGTGCTGTAGTTGATTATAAAGTCTTATTTAGAGTAGAGAGTCACGTAACAAATTGGGTAATCAAATTGCGGCCGCAACTTTAAAAAGTTAAGATTTTCTGATTTACTTTTTATTCTTCTCAATAATTTTTACCGCCACGTCCCAGCTGGCGACTTGAGACACAATTTTTCGTGTACAGAATTTATTATTTTTAAATTATGCGAAAAGTCCGCGCCGCAGAATGAAGAAGATAATCTATTTGAGTGAGGAATTATGTGGCAAAGAAGTTATGAAAATTAATAAAGCTGTAATGCCTTTGTTACTTTCACGTATGTACTGTAGCTTGATCGTAATGGACTAATCATAATTAAAGCATTGTATCAAGTAGGAATAATTATAATGAAAAACAACTTCAAATTGAATTCCAATACAGTAATCGATACTCTTGCGTGATCGACGAGTGCCGAAATTTATCAAGAATAACGATGAAAATATCTAACATCTGAGTATTTTTTTTTGCTGTTCAGTAAATGATCATTCTAATGAAGTCAAAAATTGATTACATACTTTATTTGTAATGATTAGATTATGATATACAAGTACTTATAACCCAATTAATATACATGGCCTAACATTTAGACAATTCAGTTATTTTGGCTTTTGTATTAACTACAAAGTCATAGATAAGCTTTGATTACGTAAACGACGTACCTGCCATAATACCTGACGTTAAATCTTTAATATACTGTCCATCAATTGATAATAATTTTTAGTAGTTCTGACGATGGCGTGAGCCGAAATAGCTATCAACTATTTTTTTTAAATAATTTTGTAGAACTAAAATACAATACATTGCTATTTTGTTCACCGTGTTATAATTTTAAAAGTTGAATAAATCACCGTTATTTTTATCTTAAGTTACACTGACAAATCGGTTTAACGTGGAAAAAGTACAGTCAACCTAAAAACGGATATATGAAAATTTTATGTTGGTACTTATATTGCTTAGTGGAATTTCTGAAGCAGACAAAGTTTTTTTTTTTCTGCTATGGAGAAGACGTAAAGTTGATTTCTTATGACCATTGATCTTGTGACAATTTCGGAATGCTCAATATCCATGTATATTTATTAATATATTGTTACTCCTATGTTGTTAAAACTAAAAATATGTTAATCGATTGACCTAGAGTCAATTATTTGTAACACATTCTGTTAAAATATTTTATTTGGGAAACCAAATGTTCTACATTGAGAATGCATACACGCCTACACCAAGTAGTAATATATCACTCTGTAAAGTTCATTAGTATTTAAATACGTAATCTCTTTTTAATAGAAGTATTAAAAAAATGGTATAATAGATATTAAAATTTTTACAGATACGACTTTTTTGTTTGACACATTCACGCGAAATAAATATTGAAATCGTAATGAATGAATGACAAATAAAAACATAAATAAGCATGTACAAGTTTACAAAAACAGTGTTTAACGACATATAAATAATAAATAAAATATACACTTAACAACCAAATAATGACTGACGCTGTAAAATTGTCACAGGCCTTTTAAATTTACTGTGCACTAAATTTGGTCCAAATCCTGCAGCTTTTATAATACAATAAAATAGCGCATATACACCACTCCTGCATTTTTACAAGCTGTGAACGTTTCTTCATCCTTTAATATTCCGTTATTTAAAGTATATGTCTAGTATAAAGGTTTATTGCTCTAAAAATATTTTTTTAACAAAATCAAGTTGTGTTTTGCATATATGTTTCGTCAAATAAATCGGGTAAAAATTCGTCGATGTTAAATGTGTTTGTGATATTTATAACACAATAAATTTTTATTGAATGTTCTGTTAATAATTATGTTAGTCTATTTAGAGTGAAGAGAAAATGTTATTTGTATAGTAAAAAAATGGACAAAGATCATCAATAAAAATTGACCTATTATCATTATTGTCGTTTTAAAATTAAACTTTCACAATTATGCCTTTTTAGTCCCTCATCCAAAAAAAAAATGTATTATGAATTACGAAGCAATAATTATAAAATTAACATAGAGTAAATTACCTTATAAAAAAAAAATATGTCTGTTATATTTTTATCATTGAATAAATTAAACATAATGCTAAAAGTTGAAATCAGCCCTTACTTGTTGAGGACTGATTTAAAATGGTATCAAAGAAACCCTAACGAGTTTCAATGAACCGAATGATAAATGGTAATTTAGTTCATGAATAGATACTTCCGGCAGTATCTGTTGAATTTGACAGCCGATTTAGAAGCAAATCTTCAAGTTAACATCTTAAGGCGGATACAAGTGCACCCGTTCGTGAGCTGCACGCTTTGGCCTATATTGTAGGGCATTGTATCAGAAATGCGCTATTTTTATTGTTGGTCAGATATATTTTGTATATAGTCCCGGTAGCTTTTGAATACGATACTTTAAAAAACATTCACTGAATTGATTATTTCCTTAAAAATAAAATAAATTTATACTTAACGTAAAAATAATTAAGCTAATTTAAATGAAATTCAATATCTTATTTTGATGATACAAGTTTTGTAATCTAACGTATCTTCGCCGTAAATTATTCGTGTATACACACTTCTCGCTTTCAAATAAAGGAATGAAATGAAACGCACAAATTTGTTTCAATTGAATTTTAATTAGGAATTAATGATGTTAAGAAGATTTAAGACTAATGAACAACTCATAATTTCTATATTTAAAATCTTCGTGATCTTGAAATATTAATTCGTAAAGCGATGTGTTTTCAAGTGTATATATGAGAGTAAATTATTTGTAAGATGTTTAAACATACCATTGAAATAATATATAATCATGACAATTGAATATTTTGTGATTGTTTTTTATTTCAGAAATCTTTAAGCATTTAGCTTTTGGACTAGAATTTTAAATGACCGGGCTTTCACAGTTGGTATTTCGTGGTCCATAACTAGCGTGTATATAGTCTCGAATCAGAATAGACACTGTCAATAATTTATTTAATCGAATTTTAGTTTTGTGATCGATTCATACTTTTTTTTATGTATAATATGTAAAAAAAGTATGAATCAATATGCTTTTTTTTCAAAAATGATTTATTAAAAATTTAATGTCACAAAATAATTATGAACAATGTCATCTTTATCTGCTAGGAAAAAAAATAAGCCTAATTTTTTGATCCAATATTAGACTATTTCCCTGTTGGATTTTTTCGGTTAAAACTATTTTTTTTCCCTATGAACGACATAAGTATTCTTTCGTTAAAACTAAAAGAAATCCGGCGATCAAAACTGACTAGTAATTTTTGATATTTTAAAATCAATTCTAAAGAATTTATAAATATATTAAATTCATACATTTTTTTAAAATTCAGGTGAACATTTTTCATGTTTTGTATGTAGAGGCACAAAAACTGAAGAAATGTTAACATACACAGTAGGAAAGTAGACTAGTAGAATGAGATACTATAGACGTCGATTTTGCTCGTTTCTAATATAAAGATCATGGACGACTAAATATTTTTTTTATGAGAATTAATGGCTATTGAGATGCTCTTTTCGTGAGTAATGTTAATTTCGTAAGTTTAGATTGAGTTTAAGAATGTATTCACCGTGTGCTTAAGGTTCATTATTTTTTTGAAAAGAATAAGTCTCAATGAAAATAAATATAAACAACATAGATATTCAATTTTTTTGATTGCTGTTTAAAAGTTGTTGGTACATTGATTCAAGCTATCGGAAACCGTAACCGAATAAAACGAGTATCCAAGTGTTTAATACCTAGCTACAGGACTGGCAAATATAACCATTGCAAATATCAATATCTTTTTTTAAAGATAAAGCGGGTTATATCGTAAAGCAAATTAAAAGAAATAGCTGATATTATTTGTCTAATGTCTGTAATTCATAATCTTTGTGTTAATTAGCCCTTTCTGAATGAGGTTCATGATAAAGAAATGAATAAATGGCAATCCTCTGTTTCCTGCCGGAAAACTATTCTCAACTACAATAATGAACAAACACTATTTTCATATTTGCCAACTGTACGTTTCCCATTTGCAAAGCGTAAACTCGCAAAGGGATATTTGTTGCAAAAACAGTTGAAGAAAATCTCCTGGCGGAATAATAAATACGAGAATTCTGTTTACTCTGCTCCGAACAATAAAGTTGGTCCCTCTAAACAGAACACGACAACTGAAAGTCGTGATAAACTTTGTCATACGCCATTCGTTTTTTCTTTTGTGTTTTTTTTTCTTGCATGAAAATGTCAATTTTTTATTTTTATGCGTTTTGAATTAGGAAGTTTCCCACAAAGTTTTTTAATCATAAGACCGAAGAAACTTCATATTTGATTCGATTTTAATTGCTTGTTGCACGTTGTAGCAATACAAACTTTAGAGCATTTTCAATAGTGCTTTCAGTCGAATAAGGTGTCATAGAAATAACAAGGATATTCGGATACTTGCATTTTATGGTAACACCGAATAAAGCTCAGGAATTATTTCAGTAGTGTTGGTATCAAGCAGACTTATGAACATTAATGATAATAAACTATGATATCCATATATATATAAATGAATGTCTGTCTGTCTGTCCTATATAAACTCCTACACCATTAATCCAATTGCGATAAAACTTTGTCAAATTATTGCTTAGACTACCGGGCAAAAGATAGGATACTCAGAATTTGATTTGATTACAAAAAATAATTGAATATTTACGAAAAACATGTTTTCATACAAGACTATTGTAATACAGAATGGCCATTTATGAAGCATTGTATCCATAGCAACGCCGAAAAAAAATGTCAAATCTGTCACATTCATTCTGGAAACAGATCGAGTACGCATAGATCGTACCAGACGTACTCTGCATGCTGATTTAAATCATAGTGCTTTCCATTACGATCGTAATTATGATTACAGTCTGCACCCAAGTATTGTTATTGGAAAAATGGACAAATTATGCGTGTATTGTAGTGCCTTTAAATTTAAAAATGAAACACTGTGCTGCGAGTGGAAAAGTGAAATTGCCAGAATTACATTCAATGCCCGAACCTTTATTAACGTTGGTAACGGGTGATACAAGTGAATCAAAACATTTCTTGACAAACATACGAAAGTACAATTCACGTTTCCAAATGATATCTTTTGGTGCAACCAATATCGTGCGCGAAGATTACATGCCAACATTTAAAGTGCAAGAACAAATTTATCATCGTGCTGGATCATTACTACCACTGCCAAACGCAAATCAAAAATTTCTTCAAATTTATTTCTTGGGAAACGCTGACAAACAAATTGACCAACGTTGTCAATTCAATACGGGTACTAAACGAGAAATAGTTGCTCAATTACAAACTTTGTTCGATCAAAACAAAAAACTAATTAAATTATTTAAAACTGCTCTCGAATAAATTTCATCTGATGATAACAAAGTTGTCGTAATAGTTGGTGAAGAATTTAACTCGCGTGATATCATTCTTCATCGTAGAAATGGTCATGTTCAGCGAGATTCACAAACGCATTGATCGTACGATAGATTGCAATATCCGATTTTATTTTGGCAAGGAGAAGACGGATACCATTTCAACATCCCGTTGAGAAATCCACAAACAGATAAGGAAGCGAATAAGAAAGTCAGTACCATGAATTACTATGTATCGATTGATGATTCGCGAAAACGCTGAAAATCATATCTTAAAATGTCGACATTTGTTCCGTCAACACATTGTCGATATGTACGCGAAAATAGAAACTGAACGACTCCTCTACATTCGATTAAATCAAATGCGCAAAAATTGCGTTCCGAAGATTATATTCATTTACACGATGCAGTTGTTAATGATGGCAATGTGAATCCCAATGATTTGGGAAAAATGGTCATACTCCCGGCCACATTTACAGGAAGTCCACGACACATGCATGAATACGCACAAGATGCAATGATGTATGTTCGGGCATATGGCCGTCCAGATTTTTTTATTACATTTATCTGTAATCCGATGTGGGAAGATGTAACAGAACTTTTGTTACCTGGACAATCATCATTAGATCGTCATGATATTTGCACACGAGTGTTAAAACAAAAACTTAAATCTTTAATGGATTTCATTGTCAAGCGTCATGTTTTTGGAGAGATACGCTGTTGGATGTATTCAATTGAATGGCAAAAAAGAGGATTACCACACGATCACGAAAAAACATTGCACTTGCAATCGCATCATCTGGAATTGCAGCAACTCTTTTGGATGGTGGCTGAACAGCAAATAATTGAGACACCAACATGCAATATTAACAAAAATTTTAAAACGGGCAAACCACTCACATCATGTAAAATCATTGTATGGGACGAATGTACTATGGCACACAAAAAATCATTGGAAGCACTTCATCGCACACTAAAAGATTTAAGAGGAAATGAACAACTTTTCGGTGGCGCACTCATTTGATTGTCTGGTGATTTTCGACAAACTCTACCTGTTATATCACGTTCAATAATGGCCGATGAACTTAATGCATGTCTCAAATCATGCGTTTTATGGCGATACGTACATAGATTCACTTTGAAGACCAATATGCGTGTACAACTACAACATGATGCATCCGTTGAACGTTTTGCAAAACAATTGTTGGATATAAGAAATGGGAAAATGGCAACAGAGGAATCCACACAATGTATCACATTGCCAGCGAATTTCTGTAAAATAACCGCAACCATAGACGAATTGATTCACAAAGTTTTTTCCAAATATAGCACACTATCATTAAAATCATCGATGGCTCAGTGCACGTGCTATATTAGCAGCCAAAAACAGGGATGTCAATGTAATCAATTTCAGCATACTAAATGAAATACCTGGAGAAGCGACAACGTATAAGTCAATCGATACTATAACGAATCAAGACGAAGTCGTCAATTATCCAACAAAATTCTTGAATTCACTTTATTTTCCAGGCATGCCGCCGCATGTTTTAACATTGAAAATTGACGTGCCTATCAATCTTCGAAACATAAATCCACCACGATTTTGTAACGGTACCAGGCTTTCAGTGAGAAAAATGATGAACAATATTATTGAAGCTACAATTTTAAATGGAAAATTCCAAGGAGAAGAAGCACTGTTGTCATGCATCCCAATGATTCCAATAGATATGCCATTTGAATTTAAACGTCTGCAGTTTCCAGTGCGAGTCGCCTTTGCAATGACCATCAATAAGGCACAAGGACAGTCGTTACAAGTGTGTGGACTAAATTTAGAAAATCCATGCTTCTCACATGGACAACTGTATGTGGCCTGCTCACGCGTTGGAAAACCTTCTGATTCATTTGTGTACGCACCAAATAGAAAAACAAAAAACATTGTGTATCCAAAAGCACTCCAATAAATAAAAACACATACGACCGCCACTGTCAAATTTAGGTAAGAAAAACATAGCCCAAGCTTATCGCTTCTAATTAGCTCCGGCCTCGCATCAAGTCCGACTTATCCAATCGGAAGGCGAGAGGCTCCCGACGTGGCGTTTCCATAAAGTCGCGGTTTCTTTTTTTTTGAGTGGCATTGCAACGCATGCCGGTAACACGCTAGTTTTTATATAAAAATTAGTGCATATGGGAAAATTTGTTTCAGGGCTGTGAAATTGAAGTCGGAGTCACGAAAAATGAGTCACTTCGACTAGTTTTTCGATAAGACGATTTTGAAAAATATGTCAATGAACAATTTTCTGGATTAGATGGTTGGTCTTTAATTCAATACATGTTAATGGGAAAGCTAGGAAAAAATCTGATGAAATAAACTTCTTTGTCGAAGCCGTGCGTTCGGTCAATTTTAGAATCGGTGTCGTGTTTTTAGCATCATTTACCATAGCAGTCAGCCGAACTATATCTCTTCAATATTTTTTCTATTATTCATACAGGTGATATTATTAAAATTTGATTTGTCTATAAAGTTATTACTATTAATAGAATACTGTTATTTGTTTACGATAAACATATATCAAATAAATTAAAATATTTAATCATAAAATATAACATCTTTATCTCATTTTAGTGTTCCATAATTTCACGTTATTATTTTAGTCTCATGATAACTTTCTCAATTCTTTTTAGTTTATTCTATGACTATTGGAGTTTCTTAACCAAGCAAACCCGTACGACTTTTTCATAATAGCGAATGCGATTTTCAAAACATTTTTTCATTTAAATTGGTACAACTTTGTACGATTTCACCTGTTTTGTCACTAACGACACTCTGTCACACGGATGCAACAGAACTGACGTAAAATAAACAGTTAGCATCGTCTATATACCAATGTAATTAAGTTGTAACAATTCAAATTTGATATTGAAATTCCATCAAGCACCTTCAACCGATATCATATTTTTTTTTTTATTTTCAAAGCCGATCACGATAATGATGTCGAAAAATTTTCACCGCCATTATAATATATAATTCTGGAAACAAGTGTTAAATGTATTAATATATGATATAAAATCTTTCCACTAGGCAGTAACAGTAAACATCTAAAACATGAAAGAAATGGTCGTTATATTTTCGTGATGAAGAATAGAATGTTATAAAAAAAGAGGGTTTCTCATTTCAGCGTTTCCAACCCTATAGGAGAATTCATTTAGAAAAATAAAATCTATAGCACACAACGTATACTTTTTTTATATTTATTACCGTAATGAAGAATTTACATTTAAATTTATTATTAGATTTATAGTTTCTTTGGTGGCCAATGCGATTATATCATTAATGTTGGTATTGGGTTATAACTTATATACGTAATGTTTGGCTATATGGTTTGGAGTTTTACGATATGGACTACCATAAAGTGCTTATTACAATCTTCAAAGTGTATTAACAGTCAGTAAAAGTCATCAAATAGATGGTAAAAGTTAAACAGTCATCGTAAATTGAAGGGGCCATCTACCCAACTCTAGCTAGGATATGGAACGCAATCTTCTGCGTTTAATTAAATTCTTTATATTTGCTTGCACCCTACAATTTCTTTTTGAATGTTTGCTAGTCAGGCATTTGTCAACTGCTGAAACAAAAAATACAGGAATGGTTAATTTTAGCTAGAAAGAATTTAACATAACAAAATATATTCGACTTCTAATGGATGCAAAATTATTAAAGCTATATAATATAATATTTGAAGCTATACACGTTTGATTAAGAGTGAAACATGTTTACTCGAATTCAATTTAGTCAGATAATCTAAATGAGATATCATCCAATACGAACTAAAATGTATTGTGAATGAGAGATTAACACTAATAACTATATTTGACGAAAGAACGTTCGTGTTTTTCTTAAAAGTGTAATTTTGCACGTCAGCTATAAATTTACATATTTTTGAAAACATGTTTCTTGGGGATGTTTACTATTTCACTTAATTTTCCTCCCCTCGTAGCAATCTGGCCTAGATCTACCATTATTGCTTTGTTGGTATTTTCAGTCCTCAATTATATATTTTAATTATAATGCTATACGCTTAAACTTATAAAAACAGTTACTTGTTGATTTATATTCAGTATAACAAGTCTCGCTGTTAATGAAGTTGACAATGCGGCTGTTAAGTAAAGTGAGATCAAGCAAAGTTTAAATTTGTTAATGTGCGTAATCTAGGTATATTTATTAGAGTTGGAAATTCCAGCGACTAAGATTAGAAATAGGGCGATGTCGATTTATTGTTTTTAAAGCGAACACTTCGAAATAACAAAGTGCACACGACCAACTGAATCGTAGAGTTAGTTTAGATTTAAGCAACGTCCATACGGTAAAATACCACGGCAATCATTTTATTTTGTCTCCTTACAGAGACAATATATTTAAAAAATTTACATTATGAGTTAAAACGGATTAAAAAATTATCATTTCAAAGCAATGTTAAGTTATTTCGAAAACTCTTGTATTCTTATCAAATGCAAACATATTTTGTTTCTCATTAAACATTGTAGAGAGTGAAAAATTATTTAAAACGACTGGTGACGAAAAATGGTTGTAAAAAAACGAGAAACGATATCAATAACTTTACAAAATCTTTCAAAAAGGAAATATTCATTTTTTTTTATTTAGTTATAAAGTGTGGAGCTAATATTTATTTAATTAAAAAAATCAGGAGTATATGTGAGCAGGACAAACAGTTATCTAATGGCTTTCGTTAAGTTTCGCTAAGTTAAGTTTCCAGGCAACGGCAACCACATATTTTATTATACAGATTTTTTGACATCTATTAAAAGTGTATATATGTTTCAATACAACTGAATTTAATTTGACAATTGACATTTTAATCTATAATTAGAAAAACGATTATTGCGGACTTAAAATCTAAAAGAAATATAAATAGAATTGTTTCCTATGTAACAAGATATGAAAATTTTCAACAAGTAGTAGCATAGAAATCTTTATTTTTCGTTCGGTACAGTATCCCATCGAAGGGTGGCAACTGTCAACCAAATTCCAGCACGTTTTTTGGATGTACTACATTTTTATTTGCCAAAGGAATGTTATCAATACTTTTGTGCTTCTTAGTGAATGTCAGTGCAGTTTTGCTGCTTTTTGTACTAGATCAATTCGAGAAAGATGACAAAATGATTTTTTCTTGTTTTCTTTTGTGATTTCAGTAATTGACTTATTTAACACAAAAGGTTAGAAAAAGCATATTACAGTAATGTTTATGCGGCTGATTTTGAAGATCTAGGAGGTTAGAAGGATAAACAATCTTACGAGATGCATGAGATATTCTGCAAATAAAACTGAGTGATAATGAAGCTAAAATATATTTTATGTATCCAGAGATTTCTACTGATAAACTTTTTCAAGCAATGTGCCTGAGTTCACAATATTTTATTTTGCGGGCCGTTCCTTGTGATAATCTGGAAAGCCTTAGTACTGTATACAAATTAGTTCCGGGTGCATTCACTGAACTTAATAACGATAATGTAAAATGTATTATTTAAGAAGGGTTAAGGAGTTAAATAGCGGTTCTGAAGAGCAATTAACACGAATGTTTGGGCTGCTGTGCCACACAAATCTTTTGTTAAAACACAAGAATGCTGCCAAAAATAGCACGGTCGACGGTCTATGGAATTTTAAATGCAATGATAGAAAGCATTAACTCGGTTAAATTACACGAATGTTCTTTTTGTTTCAACTGAAGTATAATTTTATTAGATAAATCATTTACCGTACATTTCGTAGTTAAAAAAAATATTATACTAAGCACTCAATCGTTGTATAGGAAGATATATAATTAAATGCATAGATTTATTAATGATTTATTTTGCTGATTTGTTCTTTGAATGTATTTTTGAAGAGATGACACTGTATCAACAGCGTGATGAATACAAGTTTTTTTTTACGATTATATGCAAATCCTCGAGGAGAGAAAAATAAACGGTTGCAAAAGTAGTTGAAAGAAAATATTTTTTCATAATATGAATTTAAGTTATTTGATTTTTGAGTCTCGGTGATTTTGATCGGATAGTATACAACCGAAAGATATTTTTTCTCAAGGATGATAAGAGCAGTGAAGAAGATTGATAGAAGTTCTCGCTGACTTTTTATATGCAGCACACAAATTAAGAAGTAAAATAAGTTGATGAATTATTTTTCAACCAAAAAATTTTGATACCTGTATGTAAAAAAGACGACACTCTTAAATTGTAGTTTATAAATATCTACACACAACAACGGCTACTTAATAAGCTTCCTTTCTTATATATATAATAAATATATATTGTCACACAGTTAAAATTGAAATACATTTTATTTCGGCTAAAATGATTACTATATAAGCATGGTTTTGAATACAACCATCAGAATAAAAAAAGAATATAGAATATAATTAGATTTTTTTTTGCATTTTATAAGAAATTTGAAATTTTTTAAAATACTTTGCTGAAAAAGCGAAAGCATTTTTATGTGAACATCATTCACCTACGCATCTTTTGCGTAGGTTTATAAGTCTTGTTTCTTTTTATAATTGTTTAAATAATACCCACTTGTTCAAACTTTTGTGAAGAGCATAGTATCACGAAGTTTTTGTGCGCGGCAGTAAAAATATGTAAATTTCTTTTTATTGGATATTTATTATTAGACAATAGACCAAAATTTCACTCGACATCAACGTATTGCTTTAAATATCTTTTATTGTTATTCCGTATCAGCTTACATATAGAGAGAAATTTGCTCTTAGGCTATTTATTTGATTGCTTTTTGAAACAGAAAAATGTCCGTTAAAAAGTTACTAGAGATTAGCAACGCTGCCAAGGTATTAATGTCCTATATATATAGTAAGTCAGAAATAACAGCATCTGAATATGGAAAAAACGAATGCGTCTAGCTTAGTTAAAATTGCGCTAAGCTTCTAGAGCAGAGAAGTGAATAATATTAAAACATTTTTGTGAGCCGAGTATTACTTAATTGTTATAATATAAGTATATATATTTATAAACAACACTTTAGCGCTAAAAATATTACTAGTTGTTAAAAAACTGTTAAATTATTGTTTAATATTAAGACTTAAGATTTTATAAAGGTTTTTAGTTAAGTGGTTTTACGGAATGTAGAACAGATCTTTTTGGCCTGAAAATATTTATTTTTACTATTTTCAGTATTGTGCGGTACATTTACTAGCCTGGCGAATATCTTCAAACTATATTTGATAAATAATGTTATTATTATTTCCACAATTTTATGTACTAATTATGAGGACCTGTTTTTATCAATACGAGCATTGTCAACTGATACAACACAAAAAACTATATTTTGGTTGTGTAAATAAAAGTTTTTTTTTAACATATTAAATATTTTTATTTCTTTCAGCATGAATTCTTATAAAATGATGAATCAAGAAATATTATTTTTATGTGTTAAGGCTTTCAGAACATCTTAGAAATAGTAATTGTGGATGCTCAATAATGATAAGTTTTCAATCCTATTCAGAAAATATTTGAAATTTACACTTGTTAAAGTTTCTTATCTGGTCAGTGATATTGAATATGTATACCAATTAATTGCATCTTATTATTACTTGCTGTAATTATTTGTGTAGCGTTTCATACATTTATATATAGGCTTGTTGAATTTTAGTAAGTATTCAAAAAATTTGCATACTGATTCGACATTTCTGTCTTTTTTTAATTTGTGTGGTAAAATACGCTTGAATACATTACAGCCGACACACGCGAAAAAAGCTAAGATTAAATGCTGCGGCAAACGCTCGTTTACCATCCTGTATTCGTTATTGTCTATTCGCTGCTATTTTAACTCGCGGTGCTTCGATTTAAAACTAAATCCTATAAACAGAAAAAATATCACTAATGGAAGATTTATTGCACATATCGTGGAGATTTAAGCTAAACAGAGTATTGTATTGTCTTAATAAAACGCTTTTGTTTGAATTCAGAATTTATCAACAGCTTTTGAATTTTTATATTTCAAACGAACGTTCTGATAGCATCGTGATGAAAAACATGTTAAAATTGCATTCTTCGTGAAAAACAACAATTAATTTTTAACTCGGTGAAAAATAGCGATGTATTTTAGTCCTAAAAAATCAAGATACAGTTGATAGCTTTTTCGGCTCACGCCATCGTCAGAACTATGCTTAAACGAACATTTGCTTATCTATATGTAGCTGTGTAGAAAAGGTACACAATAGATCTTCTCTCCTGTTTTAACAACCTAACTTGTTTCTTACTCGCAATAAAAGTAAAAATTGTAAATAAACTAAAAAGGATCACAAAGAATTCTTAACGAATAAACTAATATATGTCGATCGCCATTGCTTAACCCACTACAGGGGGCCGTTTTGTCTCCGTAATGGACCATTTCCGTGTCATATGTAAACTTATTGATATTGCCGCCTTTTTAGTTTCATTTACAATTTTTAGTTTTATTGCGAGCAAGAAAAAAGCTAGGTCGTTAAAACAGGAGAGAAGATGTATTGTGTACCTTTTATACATAGCCATACATAGATAAGCAAATGTTCGTTTAAGCATAGTTCTACCAAGTGAATGCCAATTCAATCAATAAATTAATTTTTAAAATGAGTTGTAATGTAAAAAAACTCGGTTTTTTTTACTATCAATTTTACAAATCTGGTGTACTTAAACTCTTATTGAATTATGGGGAGAGGAGTGATTGTTACGAGCATTGCTTGTCAGTAAAGCTAAGAATAAATGGACTGGACTCGAATATTAATGAACTTGTCTCTTTACATATTTTCGATGGTTTCGGCGGTAACTTTGTGGAAGTTCATTTTAATATAAAATTTAAAATAACTTTGATTATTCCACGTATTGTGCAACTAACTGTGACACGTGTTTCGCCTCTTTCAGAGGCATCTTACTTATAGTTGGTCTGAAGATGCCTCTGAAAGAGGCGGAACACGTGTCACAGTTAGTTACACAATACGTGGAATAATCAAAGTTATTTTAAATTTTATATTATATTTGTCTCATCACTATACAAAATCACATATACCTACGCTTATAAATAAAATCGATTAAGAAAACTGCTTACGAAAATATTTATTTGGGAATGCAAATCCATAGACAACGCAGAGTTGCTGACCACGAGATAACATAACTGCCCGAAAAACTTCTGATAAATAATTATTTAAGCAAAAAATGCTGTTAACTTTGTGTGCTTTCGTTGACAATCAAATAATATTTAATATTCCATCTATCAAATAAATTGAATTTCTTTCTCGTAGATTAGTTTGCTGTGAAATATACAACCTGTGTGTATTCCTACTAAATTTCCAAATAAATTACTGGATAGCAAGTTATCTATGTAATACGTAATATTGTGTTCTCTATTAAACGTAATGAGTATGTCTTCTGGCCCTAATAAACAGAATTATCACTGAATATGATCGGCACAAAACATTAAGACTAGCGTTAAAATGTATACTTGAACTGTTTTAATGTTGTGGGGATATCGCTATGAAAATATTTTTCGAAAAAGGTTTTTCGAGAAATTGAATAACTAACTTTTTAAAATTTAAAATTTTATACAATTCTCCAGTTCCAATAATTTATGATACAATTGATAGTTGAAGCGCTTTTCATGTTGATTAAAAAAGTTATGTATAAGATTATTAAAGACATTAAAAATATATGTATATGATTTATTATATAAATATAACTTGAATACTACGACTTTTTTTTTCAATTTGAAAAATAGATATCCTAAACTGCACCAGAGATTTCTGAAGTATAATATATAATCCGTTATTTAATATAGCTTCTCACCCTGAAATTTATAATACGCTCTCATAGGGAGCAAAAAAGCGCAGCTGATCCAGTTTGAAGTGTCTCAATCATCAATATTTGTTTTAAAACAAATCAAAATTTAGCTGATAATATGATAATATAATTATTATGTCTGCCACAGGCACTACAACAAATTTGTTTCTTCCGCTAAGTTAAATTATTATTTCATCAACCGTTAAATAATATTGACAGCAAAGAAAACAAACTAGACTAAAGGCTTACCTTTATAACTACATCTGTCTGTTTGTAGATGAGCCCATCTACCCCATTATCATTATTAGCGTTGGTGGGAAGATAAATTCGTTAGTCAAAAGTGTAAGAAAACTTAATATTTACGCGTTGATACAATGTTTTCGTCAGAATTGCTTCTTATGTGAATAAATTTTACTTGATAACGTGATTATTATGTTGCTTTTGTTATAATTTTTTAGGTTCAAGTCGGGTCAGTTGCAGGTATGTGCTAACAATAACAGCATGTTTTTTTTATTCAAATATGTTTTTATCGTGATTTTAGCACACAGTGTGTTTAATTTTTATTCATTCATTTTTCCATTATCCACAATTAAAAAGTTAAATTTTGCTTGAATGGTAAAATACAATGCATTAATTAGGTGTAGTGGAAATGTTCTGAGAAATTTAATTGAAATCATTCAAAACAAAAATTATCAACAGAGTAGAAACAAATTCAAAAAATAACATCCCAAAGTTGTATATGCATTTTTTACAATACCAAATTCCAAAGAGAAATCACGCATGCATAAGTTTTATTCAGGTATATCAATTTTTAAGTTAAAAATTCTTGTGAAGTACACGCGAATAGGAAATACGTTCCAAATCGTTTAAATATCTTAAAGAAATTAAGAATTAATGAGTTAATTAACCGATTACTTTAATTAATATCATATATGTGATCTCTCCAACACGAGATGATGTTACAGAAACGTATACAGTTTCTTATATTAAACACATACAGTATTTTAACACTACTGAAAAATAAACCAGACAACATACAAATTTACCTTCATGTGTTATTTTTTATGAAGCATTATATTCTACTCATAATTTCAGTATAAATAACTGTTTAAAGCTATATGTTTGACTTAAAGCCAGTAGTGTAATATTACATATAATAATCAATTTGGAAAAACGTAATCACAAAAAAAAGAAAAAAAAATCGAATGACGATTTTAAATTAACTGATTAAAAAGCTGACGAGTACATAGCAGTCTCAATACAATTTGTTGACTTTTATCTAATTATTAGTCAGTGATGATATGAGGAGTAATCGTTCCATATACTTTTTTTTATCATAGACATACATAAGCATATTGAAATAAAGACACTGAATTTCACAGAAATATCTGCCATCACGTAAATTTTAGTTGAACCAAAACTCACATCACTTAATACTCGGACACGGGACCAGCAATAAAAGAATATGCGTTCAATAAATATTATAAAAAATATATTTTTTTGTTTTAATTTATTATTTGAGAACATACGAAATATAAAAATCACCAATGTGGAAGTAAAATGTACGCCAGTAACAGCATAAGATGGTTGTAACCATTAGCCTTTGTGTATTGTTGGTCGGTATAGGGTATAACCTACCTTTGTGTGCTTATTTCTTATATTCTTATTAAGACAAAAGGCGTCAGGTGTATTTTTATATTCAAGCCGAGAGTGAGTATAGATCAGAACACAAAAGTTGAGTGATCTTTCTATGCAAGCTTTCAAAGAAAAATAATGTTTGACGGTAACATTATCCCTGTATGTTGTATAATGAATCAGATCGCGGATTTCCACATTAAGGTAACATACCTACCTACAGGCACTTTAGTCTTACTCGTAAATGACTCTTTTAAGATACACTCTGCACTTGGGTGGTTATTGCAGAAAATAAACGCCTGTATGGTCTCCTAGTATTTCCATTTAAGCCAGATATTTCTATGAAATAAACAACAAAATGTAATTTTTCATCAAGTTTTGCTATGTGATATAGAGCTTCTCAAACGTCAGATAGTCAAAAAATATTGTATGACTATCTAACATCACATTGAAAACATCATATTTTTTTAATATGTATAAGGTGTTATCTTCGAAAAACAACATTCATTAATGTTTTTTTTTTTTTTTGAATTTAAACATAGTTCCTCATATTCAAAAAATAAAAGATTTTGTAGCTCAATAAAAATTGTTGAATTGTACCATATTTCGGTATCTCGTCGTCACCATAATATTCTCTTAGTAATTGTTATCAAATTTTATTTGGCGAATAAGAAAATTTTTATCAAAAAATATACTATTTCAATTACACTACTAAATACTTTTTTTGAATTCGTGCTTAAACAAATGAAAAACGCAATCTGCGTCAGAATAAAAACAGAATAAAGTAAATATTTAAACGCTTTAAATAGAACACATTAATGCCAGTTCATACAGTTTATATACTCCTTCATTTTAAATTCTTTTTCAATAAGCCATGATGTCATAGAATAAAAATAATAATGTGCTGAATTACAACGTTCAAGAGAAAGTAAATTATTACGTTCTTCGTGTATGTATATGAACTGGATTGGAGTCAACAATTAGACAAGAATATAAAAATGAAAAAGAAATTTAATGTGACCAAAATGATCCCGGTAGAAAACATAATTTCAATGAATTTTTTTAATGTATATTTTTACCCAAATTATGACTCAGCCGTTGCAGTTTATCCTTTTATTCTCATTTAAGTCGTGAGAACTCAGAGCTAGTTTTTAAAATAATTAGTTCTCTGAACAATTAGTTCTTGCAGCATGTTTCTTTCCTATTCATATTGTACGTGTGAACTTCATTTGCAAGACTCTAAATGAAAGAGAATAATAATTACCCTATTTTTTAACTAATATTTACGGTTAAAATTACAAATGCATTACAATACAGAGCACAGTGCAATGAAGATCTTTGCATATTTCAAATGCATTTTAAAAATCTGCGAATTATTATATAAATTATTGCTCATTTTTTAGCTGAAGATATTATTAAAAGAAGAGAAGAACTAATATAATAAAAATGATCAAGTTAATTTTTATAATTTATGCGTCCTGAAAAATATTTAATTCAAATATATTTCTATGTTTATCAATATAGTGCATATGGGTGCGGTAGCAACGTTGATTCAAGACTCATTTTTTATATTAATCTTTTATTAATATTTATGATTGATGTGACCTCTTCTGCCAATTGTATAGAAGCTGTAAAACATACTAAACATGTGCTAACTCGTCGATCGATTTTTGATTTATTTCAGTGAATAATCATCTTATATTCATTATTGAGTGTTGAAATTAGATTCAAAATTCAAACGTATATAATCATTCACGAATATGTAAGCCATTTTTTTAAAAATAATTGAATGACAAATAAGAAACTCAATAAAAAAACTTTTCCTTCTTTCCATACGGCGTCAAAAATATTTTGGTACAATTCGTATTTGTATTAATTATAAAAGTTGAAAGTTTATGATTTTCTACATTGTATTTAGATATTGTCAAGATTCTTTTTGATATTTGAATACAATTTTGAATAAAAAACAAAATTACATTCATGAAAAAGAAAATATTCAATACGTAAAAAAATGGTTAATGGTTTTTTGAAGTCGCCTTTTCTCGCCAAGCTTTTAATTAAACGCAATGTACTGTCATTGAACTCGTCTGAGATCTACAAAGAAAAAAAATGAATCTATACAAATCAGTTAAGACTGATGAAAAATTTGCATTTTCTTTTATCGAAAATGCATTAATTTATTCTACCGTTTATATTTAAAACTGCTTAAAATTCATGACGTAAGAAACATAGGTCATTGTATTCTGACAAGAAATTGCTTAATTTAATATCACTAACATTGAAGCAAATGTAAATTAAATACAAAACGATTTAGTCAGAAATCTCGATGGTGAGATCTGAATACAAATATTAAATAAGAATTTTAAGTAGTTAAATATCAATTATCTCGTACCTGGGATTATTTTTCGATTTTAATATGTCACTGTAACTTTTCGATGGAATGGCATTATATTTTCAATTAATAAACTTATAGTTCAACTATTTAATAATAATAAATTTGTTTCGCTCATCGTGAACATTTAACTTGATTAACCGATGACTATTTTACTAATTGTAATAAAAATCAATCATATTTAAACAAATGTTTTTTGCTAGCATCCTCTGGATGGATACTATGTATGCACTTCTGTTTAATCAATAACTACCTCGTTTAAGGTAATAAGAACAATTTAAGTGGCAGGGCATACAATTTATTATATCCAGAGAATGCAACATTCAACATATTATCATCTCATAAATTCAAAAATTTATAATTTATGATATCTACTAGAGCTTGATGTGATGATTTTTCTTTAAAGGGATTCAAGTACAGCTACACGGATAACTAAAACCATTCACCATACGGCCTTATAATCGCATACTAAATGATTTACTCAATACCATTTTTGGTAACATAGAAATATTTTAGTAATGTAATATTGATCGACTTAAATAAAGTTCACATTTTAAATCACATAGATCACATTTAAATGGTTTCTAGCCTGTGTTTAAATATTTTAATTGTTTGCATTAACACAAATTTCATAAAAAACATTAAATGTGAGTAGTTTTTAGAATATTTATTTAGAAGTTAAACTACTCTTTTCACGCATGAGATATTTCAGAAATTAGTCGATGTAAAAAAAAACATATTTCAAATATATTGATTAAATTGGCATTCACTTGGTAGAACTCCATTATAACACGGTGAAAAAATAACGATGTATTTTAGTTCTACAAAATTATTTAAAAAAATATAGTTGACAGCTATTTCGGTTAACGCCATCGTCAGAACTATGATGAACTGACGATGGCATGAGCCGAAATAGCTATCAACTATATTTTTTTAAAATAATTTTGTAGAACTTAAATACATCGCTATTTTTTTCACCGTGTTATTTTAAATCTGTTTACAAGAGAAATCCATCTTATGGATACCACAAATAATTAAGACGTTATGAAATGCTATGCTACTGAACTTAGAAGTCTTTTTAAGTAGCTATTTTCTTCTTATGTTTATATCAGTTAGATGTCTTGTGGAAAAACGTGCGATTTAATTCAAACGTAGTAATTTATTGACGTCTGTCTATTCAGTAATTGCTTATTTGCTTAGTAGCCGAGCTACTTTAAGCACTGCTCGACTGTTTGTTATAGATACAGCCATTAAGTCATAATCTTGCTTTTAGATTAATAAGGGAGAACGAGGGGATACTTCTTGCCACGTTAATGGCTCCGGGACTCACATACTTGCTCAGTAATTTGAGAAAGCGGATAAAATATTTAACGTCACTCAAATCACGGCGTTATTTTAGGGGATGAACACCGACTCACCGGTGTGTTGGTGGCTTAACACCCTTTTGTGAGATACTACTGTCAAACGCGTCATCGTACTGAGGGGAATGAAAAATATCAGCAATCTAACATTATAACACAATATTGCTATGAAAAAGGGAAGAAATTTTAATGCAAGTAATTGATCATTTGAAAATTTGTTACTGCTTTCTTTTGTTGTGTTACTTTGTATATTTGCAGATAACTCGCACGTTTTGTGATTATCAGCAACATAAAACGCATGAGATTACCAAATCTATTAATTTAGAAGAAAATGTTTAGTGGAATCTCAGTTGATTACAGCGTTAGGCTACATTCTTTATACTTAATTTATAACCAAAAATTGGAATTTATTTATGACAATTTTATTTGACCGGCAATTAACTAGTCACCAATTAAATAGGTTTTAATTTTTTGTGTACTCAATCAATTCATTATACTTAATGAATTTTTAAATTTGATTTTTGAAAAATTGATTTTCTGTCAGAACTACACTGTTTTGAGAAAAATTTTCATTAAGAGCCAGACAGCGATTGCAATAAAAAGCCTTTCGGTATCTTCAGGCATACTATCACACGGATGCAACTGGACTGACGTACAATGAAGATGCCAAAACATGAAACCCGGGTCGTTAGTGACAAAACATGTGGAATCGTACAAAGTTGTAAAAATTCGACTTTTGATATTGTAATTCCATGAAGCACCTTCAGTCGATATCATAAATTATAACTTATATGGCAATATCAGTTTTTCTGTATTTTATATTAGATTGACACTGGCATTGAATATTTCAAAACCGAAAGTCAAAAATATCTTTACTAAACCTACGATCATAATTATGGACAATTGTTATTGTAGGACCGCACGAATAAATCGATATTTATTCACAATCAACTCAACCGTTTACCATATATAGTTATGAAAATCTAAAGCCTAAATTAACTAAACAGTTTCTTTCAATTAAAATAAAACCCTAAAATGGGTTGTTCAACAGCTATTGAACCAGTATTTTTTATTGAATCTTGAAGACATCGTAAAGTTTTACTTCAGACAAATCTCAAAATCGGATAAAAATTCGTTAAATAATATAAACATTCTGTGGCTTAATGGAGGATTATTGTTTCTTCAAATCAATATTTGAGGATTGTAAAAACATTTGAAGCACCGGGATCACGGTTTCGGTAATAATAAAATTATTGAAATTGCAATCTCTAAAAATAACTTATTATTATTTCCAGATAATTTACAAACAATCAATTAAACGTTTATCATTATTATTTTTTGTTAATTCAAATAAGCCGCACCTAAGTAAGTAGGCTTAATTTGATTTAAATTGAAAATCTCTCAATCTTAATTTTCTACTGCTATATGAAGAAAAAACAAGTATTTAGATGAGAACATTTGAATAATAAAACATATTTCTTTCTTCAATTTAAAAAATCACTATTAATAATGTATCATAATATACACACGATACGGCTTTAGCAACTGTGTCCTGAAAATAAATTTATTTTCTCTAATTTTGCATAAATAATGAGGAAGCCTTATAAATTGGTTTTGGATTTTCCTATATTCTTTTATTTCTATCATATAAGTACACATAAATAAATGAGGTTTTTACTGATAGTAAACAAAGCTTATCGGCGAATCATTTTTAAATTGAAATTAGATTATTAGGTAGTCACCAATAAGCTTATTGTTCATTTATGACTACTGAAAACGGGTGCACTCCGACTTTGGATTTGTCTATTTATATATTATGTGTACATAAAAATAGTTACATGCAGATTTATTACCATAGTTTATGTAGATATAACAAACTTTGTGTAATTTCACGCGTTTTGTCATTTAACAACCCGAGTTTTGCCTTTTAGGATCTTCATAATTTTTGTATACAGCCGTACACTAGCTGTTAACTGTATCATTTTACAGCTGACATCGTGTATACATATATTCAATAAATTACGAAAAAATATACCCTTTGTTTCGAAGCTAAAATTATATATGAAATAATTGAAAAAAAAGACTGAATTGATAATAATGACGATCAAATTATGAAAATTAATCTTGACAAAATAACACATAAAAATTTTATGAAAGGCGCTCACAAGAACAAAAACAACTGAATAGTTTTACTAAAGAAAATATTAAATATACACAGTATTTCAGGATCAGTTTAAGACATTGATTGATAGAAAAAAAGTACCCACAATCTGACCTAATCATAAATCATAAATTTGCTCTTCATTTCTATTTCATAAGTAGTTTTGAGTATGCTTCTAATCTTTATCTTGCTTTTTCATCTAAAATAATAAACTAGATTTAAAAATTATGCGTTTAGAAATCTCATTCTTTTGCTGTCAACATTATTGACAAGTTCAGTATTTCATCATACGGCCTATCTAAATATGATTTGTATAAATGTGCGCTTGGAAGTTGCCTGCAAGTATATTTATGGTTTTTGGTGTGATGATTTTGTTGTAGATTGCCAGAAAATTCCCGAGATTATTCCAAATCCACTTCATTTATCTTCCAAAGTGACAGGATTTCGATCCAGAAATAGGCGTTCGCGTAGATTTACATTTTGTTGTTTTGTAAGGCTGCTCAAAATGCATAATTTATGTGGAAATATTGGGATTTTAAGTCTCTTATTGTTTATTAAATTTTACGGAATAAATTTCTGTGACTCTCGATTGGATTTTTATTGCAATAATCTCCAAAAATAATTGCAAGAATTGTTTATTTTTAAAAGAAGTCGTAAGCCAGATTTTTGTTTAGGGATGATTGCGTAATATGACTGTTTATATTAGGATATAAAGTTTAAAAAGGAGATATTTATAATTATCATATATCTTCAAACATGCAAAAATTTATCGATAGACATTTTTGCATCATACCAGTTAGCTGTGTTAATTTCTTCCCGATGACTTATCACTACAAAGAAGTGGTATAAGCTCCACCAAAATATTTTTTTTGTACAGTACAATCCCAAACTTTTATGAGAGAAAATTAAGTTAAACGGAATTAATTCATAAGTAAAAATGAATTAAGATTTTAATTTGACTAAGCTGGCTTAGAAATTTTTAATGTTAAATTGTCAGCCGCTAATGTATAATTTTAATAATATATGCTCCATAAACATTAATAATTCTATTTGCTTTAGAAAGCACTGTCGAGGCTTATGTGAAAATAACTTGGTTAGTGTCTTGAATTACTTCAGTATTAATCAAGACTAAAGACTTTTTTTAGTAAAAATACCAAAAACTACTAGGAGGCAAACATTTTGGTTAGATCAAAAAAATATCCATGAATTTCAAAGTTCTATGAATAATAATTTGAACATTTCAAGAATTGATTTTACATAAAATTTCTAGAGTTGCGTATGTATAAAATTTTAACGGTAACTAGGTTCGTTTTCGGCAATGAATCATCATTTTTATTCTTAGTATAATAAAATAAAGTTCATGAAATACTACCATGATTTTATAACGAAATAAAGACTTCAGGAATATTGGTATAAAATTTGAAATTTGCTAGCCACACGTTAATTTATGCTTCGCCTCCGAAACTACACGTACATCACACTTTATTGAAAAGTATATGTGTACAATAAACATATTCTACAAATTTATATTTGCAAGTATGATTTGAATAATTGATTTGATGTTGAGTGAATTTTCCCCCTTTTGCAGATTGGAAATGAAATGATTCTTAATTATATATGAAACCTTATTCTCTGGGGTAAACATGCCCCTAAACCGTCTGCTTACTCAACGTTTTTATTAATGTACAACTTAAGTCTTTTGATGAGAATGTTATGTGTAACGAAATATACATTAAAACAGCACAATTTTTATATTTTTAAGCTACCGTTGAATAGAATTGTTTGTTTTTATTATATTTAATATTTTTGTTAATCAGCCAATTCACCAAATTATCTTGACACGAGAGAAACTCCAATATATTGAAAGGGAGAAGCAATTATTACGAAATTGATAGACGTATCATTTTGGATACCTATATTAAAATTTAAGTGCCACAATTACTTACATGATTTTTTTTAATACTCATACATTAAATGACGAACATTAAAGTAAATTTTTGAAATTACATTTTTAGTGTATTGTCAAAACAAAAAAAAAATAGTATGGTTATTGTTTTTATAAAAATATATGCCCCTAGATTTTTTATGATAGATTATCAGGACGGAGAAACGTGTTTGCATATTATAAATAATAGCTTTGATTTCGGTGCTGTTTTGAAATCAATTTGTCTTATCAAATATTCATCAACCAATACTAAGTATGTAAAAGCAAAACGAACTTCATGGCTGAAAGATATAACAGTAGATAAGTGATAATTCGTCACCAAAACTGATACGATCAGGGTTGTACTATTTATTATTAAGCAGATCATTTATTATTCAAATGTTTTTCAAAACCTAAATTTATTACTATTCAGGTCGTTGGTCGAGTGGTCAACGTCGTTGGCTTTGGCTATGATATTCATGGTATTGTTTTCTAATAATGATAGTTTTATAAATTTTATATTTTTTTTTATTTTTGGATTAAACTTCGGCGTGGAAGTTTTTGATACCCAAAATTCATTTCCACGCTTCCAATGTATACTTTTTTGAGTGAGAAGGGTTGAGCCACTATATTACTATCAGATCTCGTAAAATTTGTAAAGATAATCTCAATAAAAAGTCGATATACTCCATATTCAAATATTTTTATAAATAATTCTACAACTGCTAGTTAATTTTTTTTATGAATGATCAATCTAATTTATCACTTAAAAGGTGTTAATTGTCCTTTCTTGATGGAAAGGAATGATATTCAAATAATAAAAACATTAATAAAATAGGACTTATTTCATAGATACTTCAACTTCAGTTGATAATGCTCGCGATGAGGGAAACCAGTCCTGATCAAAAAAAATATTCTGGAAATAAGTACTAAAAAATGTGTTTTTATTATTTAAAATATTTAATTAATTTTTACAGTAATGTTTAAAGCCTTGTTGTAAAACGAGTACGTCACGGTACTAATGAGAAAAACTGGGCTCGAATCATATTTAAAAGAAGTTTTTTATTTTATATAGTTCAATTTAATATTTTTAACAATATCATTTGACCACATTCTACTACATTATGCGTATGTACATATTTATATTTAAAAAGAAGCAGGAAAAATATTACGGAACTTTGATAAATTTCTTACAATATACTACGTATACTATACGTTTCTTTAGTTTTCGTTGAATTTTAACGAAAAACTTGGTCTATGGCAACCATAATATTATCACAGACCTTTTCCCCTCGACCGATATATCCCCTTTTTGATTGAGTGAAACATTATATAATCCTGTCTTGTTTTCCTACTTTCCCCGTTTCTTGCTCGAGTACATTGTGTGTGGTATTTATTTGCTAAAGGAGATAAGTGCCGGGGAACATTCCGGATTATCAGATGTATTCGTTTAGATATTAAATATAGACCCTATGCTATTACTGGCGTCGTAAATATGCGGTAAGAATTTAGCTAGGAGTAGCTTATAGGAAGTTATATAATATTCTGTGCTGAGATTAATTTAATATTTGAAAATATTGCGGTTTTCAACGATGTTATGTTGACACCAAACCAAGAATAGCATACATCTTTTGGGGTAGTATTTTAAATACCAAAAATGGATTTTTGGGCTGAGATAAATAAACGTTGAAGCGAAATGTAAGTATCTAATATATTATTATACACAAATATTTTTTTTCAGGGCGAATATATACTAGTTATCGAAAACAAATTTCTTTCAACTTACAAAGACTCTTTCCGATTTGTAAAATATGGGCTCAGTGTGGAGCTTATCAAAAAATTAAGTGTTATATGACATATGCAAGTTTTAAAAATACTTTAGTTTCTCTTTCATATAATGGACAGCAGAAAAATGAAATAATCACACACGCATTGTATCGTACAATTTCCAAAGTTTTATGTTTTCAATGTCAGGAACAGTGTCACTCATTACGAGCATTATCAACTGATGGAGTAAGTGAAAGTAAAACAATGTTATTTATACAAAATTTTGTTTAAAAAAAATACTTGACAAAAATTTTTGTCTAAATAATTTTTTTAATTGTCTCTGATAGATAACTTTTTCGTATCATTTTAACTTCGTGCAACCCAATGATATTACATAATTTATTCCATTATCTTCCCTAAAATGTTTAAGTACAAGTTAATTGACTGTAAAAATAATCTCACTCATTATTATTGCCAATAAATATGTCTTAATTATTTATGAACTCCTAGATAGATTTCTGCTTTGATTTCATATTGATTACAAATTAGTAATAAGAGGTCTTTAACTAGTTAATTTTATTGAAATATATACTGTATGATTGCATGCAGATTATTTTTTTTGTTCAAGAATCTTGGTTGTTTTTACCTAGTAATCTTGATTTTTTTTAAATTTATGTTTGATTAATTTTTATTGTACGTCTTATATTGTAACTTGATGATAAAAAAGGTCCTGATTTTGAAAATATTAATTTACGGAATTATTACCAAATATTAGTTTTTTTAATTTTTTTATATAATTGCAAATTAAATATAAATATAATCATTTACAGCTAATAATGTATTCGATATTAAAAAATAACTATAAGCAAGTACAATTATCAGAGGTTCCACCTACGTAAATGAAATTTTACAAAATACCTCGGGAAAAGTTCTTCAACTAATTTATTTATCTACTATCAAAAAATTTGAGCCTATATGAAAATCTTAAAATAAGATAAATTTGACTTTCCTTTGTTGAAAGCTTTGCGGGCTTAATAAGCTCTTTAGGCATTTTATTATGTATACCTACTAAAATACGAATTAGAGTCAGGGTCAAAGTCTGATAAAACCTTTGAGCTTTTTATATGATGCGATGAACTCGAACAAAAGCCTGTGGAAGAAATAAATTAAGAAACTTTTTAAAACTACTAAAATTATCCGATTATAGAAAAGTGTGTCTACAACGAATATAAACAACTTCATTATATATCCCGTGGACCAAAAATGTTGATTCATATTTATGGGATGCTTGATATTTTTATAAATTTTTATTAAGCTGAATTTAAGCAATTCGCAAAATATAGTTTATTAAAAATCAGTCAGCATTGAATTATCTTTTAAATATAATGCATTTCTACTAAAAAGTCATCGTCAAAACCTTATGTATTATTGAATATTTATTTCAAGAATTTCTAGTACGTTAGAGAATATGTAATATAAAGATTTTTTTTAGTTATATTGAGAGATGTGTATTAAGTAAATCCGACGACCCGTACGTATTTTTAAGTCAATATGATTGCTTTGTACTTATTTACAACTACCAATATAATCACTTATATATTAAATACATATGTTACATTCGGTTAAGCGCGGAGAATTAAAAAAAATGCTGATTTGTTAAGGTTTGTGATAAAATAAATAAAAAAATTATTATAACTACACCACTTTGACAGTTGAATCACGTGAAGAATATACCATATTGATGTTTTATTTTGCAAAAAGCATTTTCACGTACACATAGTGCTCGTCGAATCTTTGACATGATTCCACGAAAACCTTTTGAAACATGGTGAGAAAATGCAATGAAATAGCAGAACTAATTCTGACGAGAGCGTAAGACAAAATAGCTATCAACTACATACATTATAATTTTTGTATAACTAAAATGTAATGCAATTTTTCCTACCTGTTATAAAAAGTTCTTCCAAATAGATAACAATTCATCAATTTGTAACTATATTTGCTATTTATTCCAAATATTATATATTAGAAAATAAGTAATGCTGTGTACTTTTTCTCACTAAAACAATCCATATAATAACATATCATTAGGGTTGATGACTTTCATTTTAGCCATAGTATTATTTTGCTTTAAATAATTTTAGTATTTATCCGATTGAAGAAATGATCAAGCTACAATAGTTTCATTCCCAAAATATTTAACTAAATAAAAATAAAGAGATATACATTAATTCAAAATCTTTGTACATGGAGTATTTATTGTAAATTTATATATCATTTCAATGACAACAAAACTATTTATTCGTTGCTCTTTTTGCTACGCAAACACTTTATATAAATGTCATCTCAACTCCAAAAACTTAACAAAATAAGCCGCCAAGAAATAATTATTTTATCGTAATAAATCTTAAATGAAAATTTTTCTTTTCCATACAAACAATAATAAAACGATTCTATTTTCCAAAAGTAGAGCTATTTAACAAGCTGCATAGGAACTGTTTACCGTGCAATCAAGTCTAGACGTTATTCATGATAAATGTAAAAACGGCGAAAGTAAAATCAAATAAATTGTGCTTGGCCAAGGCTAGCCGGGCGATAAAAACCAGGTGGCGGGGTATATTTATTTGCAAAGCGGTTTTCTTATTCAATCTCATATGGAAATACTTTTAATAAAGACTGCCCATTACAAAATGGTTTTTGCTATAGTGTGCCGCCCCACGCCGAGGGGGTTGTTTCTTGACTGGCAGCAAAACGCGGACCAAATTTTTAATGTCCTACTTAGAGAAAAACTTTTATGTGTTTATTATTTGTAGAACGGAGCGTGGTAAAGGATGTAAAAATGCCTCTGCTGAAAATAGTCAGCGGCAAAAGCGATCGGAATTGTTAAGCAGTTGAGTTTTTCTTATGGGTCACGTGTTTCACGTGTGAGGTATTACTTATATGAAATAAACTCTTTGTAAATTGTGAGTATTGATAGTGCATTTGTTGATTACACGAATACAAAATAACTTAATGAAGCGGATTTTCACTTATTTTCAGTGCAAATTTCACACACGTAACCACAAAAAAACACTCCTACGTGTGACACTATTAAAGATAAAAGCGAGCCATATCACCACCGTAGTAGTAATGAGTTGACATAGCATATGAGTGAATTTTTGTTCAGTAATATATTTTGATATTTACGAAAAGATTTTATCAGAAGATATGGACATGAATTCGAAGGCAGATAAAAATATAACATGATGAATAAGTACAAGTATGAATATCTACTTCTTGGGATCGTATATCAATTTTATTAAATTTTATTACATGACATTGCAAGATCAAATTATGCTAGAAGGATATAAAAATCAAAAAGTGCTTGAAATTGTAGTACTTTAGTAATTCTGTCTTGTGTTATAAAGATAATAACATAATTTGTTTGGTATTATATTTTACCATGTTTTAAGAAGAATTTTTTGCAAATAATCAGTTGAAAACGCCCCTGATGAGTGAAGATTTTAATTAAAATATGTGCTATATTTTACAGCTATAATGTCTTTCTACATCGAATTGAGAGTTGACATATTAAAAGCGTATTCATTTCTTTGGTGTTCATTAACTTTTGATAGAGAATGAATACTTATTCAATAGTTACAATGAAATACAGAATGTCAACAAAAATCTATGTTATCTTACTGTCAAAATATTGTATAAAGTTTCAAGTACGTCTCATTCAAGTTTCAAACAATTGAGAGATATCGTCATCTTGACTCAGCAAACTTCCAAGGAATGGTGTAAATTTAAAGAACTATCGACGGAACGATATTGACTAAGTGAGTAACGATATCGCATATTTTATCGAGTCTGTAGGAGAACTGGGGAGTCCATTTCCGTAGATGTCTGCAGCGGTCGTTTCTGTCCGCGACTTGTCTACATGTCTATCGTACCACTGCACATTACTTGATATTTATTTCAACGAACTGTCCTTTGTGAATTATCTCGCAGCCACGTTTTCACATTTCACAGGCGTGTTTTGGGAGAGATAAAAATAAAATGCACCGTTTTAAATGGCGTATAAGAATGCTCGGGCAACGTTAATGGGTGTTATTGAATACGGTTCACTGTTCGATTAATGCTGTAAACGAGCTATTACCATAGATTTATGCTTTGCCAGCTTATCAGAATAGGCACTTTTAACAAGTCCACAGCAGAATTGCAATGCGTCCAAATGTACACAAACTAAGGAAAATGTAATTTATTTATTGCATCACTCTTTGCAACAAAAATAATTGTAGGTAGTCGAAGGGTTACAATTAATTTAAAATTAATTGAAATTATCCTTCATCCCAGTTATGTTGCATAACAATAATATCAAAAGGAATATGTGAAAAAGTTATGTATAAATATTATCTCTCTGGAAACCGACAATATCGTTAATATATCATAAGATGGATCCTTTCACTCGCTTGAAATAAAAAGAAATTGAGTGTCATTTTGATATCACGTCTTGACTGTAAATAGTATGTTGAAAGGATACTATATACTGTTTGACGCGAAAGGTTTGTACGTGAATAAGGACTAAATAAAAGATTGTTGCAAGGCCTCCTAAAATGGTAAAATTATAAGAAATATATAAAATAACATCACCATAGCCATTCTTTGCGACTATAAGTCTGGATTGTAAATAAATAAATAATTACCTCACAGGTAAGTAAAAATTAGGTCAGTCATAAACCTATACAATTGATCTACCGATTATATTTGTTCTACCCAACAACCTAAATGATTTGTGACTGTCCTTTTATTGAAAATCTTTGTAAACCACACGTATTAGTAAATAGCTTCACTGTATTCTATTTTAATACTTGTTTTAACTTTCATTTATATATTCATGGTTTTTTAACCAAACAAAAATGTGTTTTCACCCTTTACGTTTTATGAACCATCAATGACACTAAGTATGTCAAAAGTGACTAGTCGACAACATAACATGTTATCTTCTTCTTTTACTATCGTTTTTCCTACCTCTTTACGAAACTATGTAGCAAGTTAATCGATTTCTGGTGACATAATGAATCCACTAGGGGTTCATATTTGTACATGTTCTACATTTGAATATAATATATTGTTCCAGCTTATTTTTAATATTTTGTGATATTTATGTAATATTTTTCAAAACATTATTTTTTGTCATTTCAATATCGTATAATAAATTAAAAATACTTAATATCATATTTATTGACATTAATATCCTATTGTCATATTATGATAAATCTAGTTGATTTTCAGAAATATTTAAGCCTCATTATTTCTGGAAACACAATTTATACGCAAATTAGATTGCTTCAAAATCTAAACGAAAAAGTATACATTTAAAAAATGTACATATTTACTATGCTTGATGTAGTAAGATTTTACCCAGAAACTATCGGAGTTTTTTTTATAAGTGGTATCACAAAATGTAAATGTCGAGCCGTTTTTTATTTTGTGATTTTGTTAATATTTAGTGTGACAACCAATAATGCCTCCCGTAAACGCCCCCCCCTGGGAAATCTCAGTAATGCCCATCAACCGGCCACCTAAGTATGGGATCGTAAAAACGGCGCACCCTTCCATGCCTTCACTCTACGCCACTGACTGAATAATTCTTAGCCGGAAATACGTTCCTCTCCTATATTATTCGTAACAACTTCTAAAAAATTAAATTGGATGGGAAATAGAATTTTAGTTTCATTTTATGAAACTAACGTTTTTATTGAGGTGAATATTTTTTTTCTTGTAGATGGTGTTATTTAGTAAGCACTAAAAATATGTTGAAAAGGACTGAAATAGAGTTATTTAGATTAATGTTTCCCAGCCTTTTTCATGCCATGACCACCTAAATTTGAAATTGTAACCAAAGTTCCTGAACAAACAACATGTTGAAAATGAAAAATTTTCAGGCACCCGTTAACAACCTATGTCCCTCAGTTAGGAAAGCACACATCAAAGATATTTTTTAAATATATTCAGGCCCAGTTTAGAAAATATTGATTTAATTTTTTTAAATAGTTCTTTTTCTTTTAAAGCTGTTTATTGCTCAATTACAAAACCTTTATTTTTTGCAAAGCATAAAAATGAGTCTAAAGCAGAACTAGGGATTGGATAAAAATTCATCATCAATCATCGCGACCCGTATTTAAAGTCGGGTGGTTTGGAGTGATATTTTAGACATTACATTCAGAGATCTTTCTTTGGCGACAAAGTCATAAAAAAATCACTAATCGAATTCAAGTCAGCCCGCAACAACGATACTGATTAGAAATTATTAGAATATCGACATAGTAGCTTTAATGAACTAGCCGACATACGAATTATGTCGTTTAATTTCAGAAAACATCTAAGGTGACTCAAAAGTAAGTTGGATTAAAAAATAACACGAACCAAACAATAAGTCTAATATTTTAAACAACTATTGACTGTTGTCTAAAGTCAATAGCTTAAGATGAATTTTACAAAATAGAACAAAAGAACTTATGATTCCGTGAGTATTGTACTGGTATAAACTGAAGTCGTCAGTATTCTTGTTAAAATAGAAAACTTCTCATCAAACATGTAGATTTGTGATTTTCTGTTTTAGCTTACGTAAAAATAACTTACACCCGCGGTGATATTTTAACTAAATTGAATTTCACCGGAGCGAAAAAAATGCACTTAATCAAATGCATCGCTCATACGCTGCACCAAGGTGACTGCAATATCCCGCAATATAAGAGCCCAGAGCTTTTAAAACCATAGTAAAATCCTACTAAAAAGCTTTTTCGGGAAAAGGTTTTTACACTGACTTTTACCTTACATAATTTATAAACACATACACTATAAAATTGGAAGTATATTGCTTCTCTGATATTTATACTGTAAAGTCTAAGCAACTTAACATATGTTAAAAATATAATATATGAAATTAGGTTGTATGTAAATTTATTCTACAATATTTTTTATTTATGTTTCTTACGACGATACGTTTATCAACGATATTTAGGAATTGCTCGAAACACTGTTCAAAATTAAAGTTTATTTTGGCTGACTAATATCTGAATAGTAAACACGTTTGTGAATCTATCTCAATCAATATTACGTTCAATAATTCTATTCCTCAAGCTAACCTTTTCATTTTATAAACTCTAGATTTCTAACGCGAGCCTGGATGTTTGTGATTGCTCAATTCTTAACAACGTACGTATATAAACTATTCCATCTTTGACTTTGCTAATAAAGTGATTAGAGAATGAATCTCTGTTCTATTTGAAAAATGTTTGTCAGAAATTCAGCATCTCAGCTAAAATCAATTAAATTTTTACATTATGCACATCCTTGCTGCAACAAAGGTGGACAATGAGTCTAGAGCAGGCATGCAATATATTTTATATTTAAAAATAACGAACACAAAATAAAAATACTGAAAGAATTGCATTGTGAGCGCAAAAAGTTGTAGTACTGACAACACTGATCGTACGGATCGATTTTAACGTAATATTAAAAACAACACTAAAACAATATTTGTTGACTATGATTATTTTGGGCCGCACATAAGAGCTGATTGGGCCGCAGGTTGATTATGGCTGGTCTAGAGCTTCACCATGAAAGGGTTAAACACCAAAGAATTTCGAGACTACGCTTCACTGAAGTTGAGCCACTGATTTATAATGATTTTCTAAATGAGACACAGGATAAATATGCAATATCTTTGTGAGTAGCACATATATTTGATTCAATTGAAATGTTTTTTTTTGTAAAATATATGATGATAAATACAAGTTTGTCGAATTCGTACAGTAAAATATTTGCTAAAACCATATTATCATTTCATTGTCTACAAAATAAATAATATTACACGGTGAAAAAATATCAATGTATTTTAGTTCTACAAAAAATTTAAAGATATAGTTGATAGAAATTTTGGCTCACGCCATCGTCAGAACTATCTATATTTCCAGTTATTTTGATGATTATTGAATTAAGTAATACCTCAGATATAATTACAAAAGATTTGTTATGTTATGCCTTTTCCGACGGTAATTTGACTGTATGAATTTTCCTGCGATGCACTTTGATGTGCAGGTGGCGGATTAAACATTCGGTGCTCCGCGATAAAATGCCCCTCCCAAAACGACCGCGGATCTTCTGATGCGCCTTGCCTCCCCTGTCCCTCCACCCTCGCCACTCGTCTAAATCACGTCGTAAACAAGCCGAACTGAATTGGATTACAGCATCAGTATTGGATCTTGCCACGACTTGCAGTTGAGGGGAAGGAAAGGTTCTATGTCATAACTTAGAACATGTTACTATTTTTATGCCATACGTAAACTACACGGTAGGTTTTGTAAAGTGTATACATTTAGTAAGACGGTGAAAAAATAGCAATGTATTTTAGTTCAACAAAATTATTTTTAACAAATATAGTTGATAGCTATTTCGGCTCACGCCATCGTCAGAACTATGCTTAAACTAACATTTGCTTATCTATATATAGCTGTGCAGAAAAGGCACACAACACATCCTCTCTCCTGTTCCAACGGCTTAGCTTGTTACTTAACACAATGACACTAAATTTTCAAAATTCTAAATGAAACAACAGGTGTCTATGACAATAAGATTATATGTGGGACGGAAGTGGTCCTTCTGGAAGCAAATCAGACCACCCCTTTGTACAACGGCTGGACAAGTGGCGATACTATTATGTTAGTTTGTTCGTTAAGAATCCTTTGTGATAATTGGTGTCTATTGATTTCCAGCTGTTCCAAAGCCGTCATTCTCCGACCCTTACTACAAAGATGCAAACATTTAGGGGCTGAGTTTGAATTTATATTATGTGATTCATTAATAACGTGATTAGCAAATTGTGAATCTGTTTTTTTATTGTTGAATGATCTTACATGTTCCTTAGCTCGAGTAGATATACTTCTACCTGTCTGTCCGATATAAACGGATAAACATGAGCCACAGGACATTTTATAAATACCGCTTCTGTCCAGTTTACTGATTTTATCTTTACTATTTTAATTTTAAAATTAAAAAAAAAAAATAACTGGACAGAAGCGGTATTTATAAAATGTCCTGTGGCTCATGGCATCATTTAAAATTAAAATAGTAAAGATAAAATCAATAAACCGGACAGAAGCGGTATTTATAAAATGTCCTGTGGCTCATGGCATCATTTAAAATTAAAATAGTAAAGATAAAATCAATAAACTGGACAGAAGCGGTATTTATAAAATGTCCTGTGGCTCATGTTTGTCCGTTTATATCGGACAGACAGGTAGAAGTATATCTACTCGAGCTAAGGAACATGTAAGATCATTCAACAATAAAAAAACAGATTCACAATTCGCTAATCACGTTATTAATGAATCACATAATATAAATACAAACTCAGCCCCTAAATGTTTGCATCTTTGTACAATAGTAAGGGTCGGAGAATGACGGCTTTAGAACAGCTAGAAATCAATAGACACCAATTATCACAAAAGATTCTTAACGACCAAACTAACATAATAGTATCGCCACTTGTCCAGCCGTTGCACAAAGGGGTGGTCTGATTTACTTCCAGGAGGATCACTTCCGTCCCACATACAATCTTATTGTCATAGACACCTGTTGTTTCATTTAGAATTTTGAAAATTTAGTGTCATTGTGTTAAGTAACAAGCTAAGCCGTTGGAACAGGAGAGAGGATGTGTTGTGTGCCTTTTCTGCACAGCTATATATAGATAAGCAAATGTTAGTTTAAGCATAGTTCTGACGATGGCGTGAGCCGAAATAGCTATCAACTATATTTGTTAAAAATAATTTTGCAGAACTAAAATAAATTGCTATTTTTTCACCGTGTTATAATGGAGTTCTACCAAGTGAATGCCAATTCAATCAATAAACATTTAGTAAGCATTATAAAAAACAAGACATTTCTCTGACGATTGACATTGATACGTAATTAAACACAGTTTGTGAATCTTCTTTCAAGAATTTGATAATAAAAATGTGTATCGTTGACAAGGCAGTAACCTTAGGTTCTAGAACCGTCGACGTTGCACAGGGTTAACACTAATGGTGTTTTAATCAATCAATGCTCTACAATACACATATGTTTTAGACATACATTGAATTGTAATATGATTTTGCTTAACCCTTCAAACTTTTCTAGCAAAACTTCAAGAAAATGCAACGTAATTTTAAATTATAATATTTGTCACTTTTCTTTTTTGTGCAGATTTCTGATATTTACAATAAACGCTTTTATAGTGATACTCATATATGTATGCGTTAGTCCCTCGAATAGTGGGTCCATCTTTAGCGTTATTTTCTTAAAAGTCAAATTATTATTTATATAAATACATATTTTGTCAGTAGGTGTTTGTTCCATAACTTCGTGAGACGTTTTCAAGGCCAAGGACAGATATAAGGTCAGTTAACACTTTACAGTCCGCGGATGCCACATTGGCGTAATTTTTGAGACAAACGTTACTATCCAAGCACGCACAATTAATTATACCAGGTACCAAAAATTTTCATGGATTTTAATTCTTACTTTCAAAATATATCGATAGATGGATGAAAAATATACACGAGGTCTAATATTAAAATAGGAGTGAACTATTTCGGTGTGCGGGCCGTAAAATGTTAATATATAATCATGGGAAAATTTTTCATTATTTCCATATTTTACTTATTTTGTGTAGTAGAATTGAACTCAAAATAGAATTAAAAGTTCTCAGATTTTTTATGGGTACATAGTCACCTATAATGTAATATTCATATGGCGTAGTCCCAATTTCTACGTTATATCGGAGTTGGCTGTATTTATTTCCAAAAATATGATGAAAGAACTTATATTTGAAATTGTTCAGCATTTCAATTTATTTATATCTAACTAACGCTTCATTTTATGCTCTGTGTATATTCTATTTATCTGGTAAAAAATAAATTGCACCCTTTTCCAATAAATATACGAATGCAAAATTTCAACAAAACACTGTTGTGCATCAAAGCATTCTAATTTAATTGGATGTCATCAAATTTACGAAAAATCAACAGAATGTCACATTTACATAATACAATTTTCATATGGCTACAATTATCATCACCAGAAATAAATTGACTTCCCAAAATATAGCATATTTTTTAGTGTAATCTATTGTCAGTCTAACCAAATAAATAACGCTTTGCTTCAGTATCCTAATAAATAATGTTCAATAACGTGACTTATTTAGAAGAAGTGTATTTATTGTAATGTATAATATTTCTTCCCATCCACTCAAACTTAAAATAGCAGGATTATAAGGAATAATGAACCAATTACTAGTTATAAAACTACTACCCTAGCTCAATCCTTCTTTCTTTATTGTCGCCCTAAAAAAGGAAATTGAGCAACTGTGTTACAAATTCTTCTTGTAAAAAAGCTTCAATTGATATATGCTTTAGCCAAAGTTTCTAAGTTCCACATCAAGGGTGCGTATGTAAACCACAATGTACTTTTTGGACTTATAAAATAAAGATTAAACGTATATTATTGCATGGATACTATTTTAAAAACTGTACTTCTTTTTACAAATTTCACTATAAATATTATTAAAATAATACACAGAAGTTTATACCTTGCATTAAAGACCAAAGAGAATAGACAGTCACTTCAAGTGTCATTAAAACCTTTAAGCAAACACGCAATTTATAAATCAATATTATAAAGTTAAGAAATGTTTATTTAAGTAATAAATTTAAACCGTATATCATTTAATTTCTTATGTCATGTAGGATTATAAAAGTTGAAAAATTCGAAACAGATTAAATGTTAAACGGAAGGAATATGCATACATCAGAGATCGCTTTTGGCAAAAGCTCATCGAGTTTCGTGCTGTATGAAGCTATCTGAGATATTTGAAATGTTAATTTTAGTATATTTTAAGAGATATTTATGAAATCTGGGTATATACAATAAATTTGTCAATAAATTTTTTGATCAGAATATTATTTAAAAAATTGCCGGTTCTATAAATGTTTATAAAAAGGATTATGACTGTTGTAAGGCAATCTCGGAGTCAGAGTCAGCAACCTGTCTTTTACGACTCGATAGCGCTGGTGTAAACGATTCGAATTTGAAATATTAAATGATCGCTTCTATAATAATAAAGATTGTCTCTGGTATTTTACTGATGGTTAAGTGTTCCACGTTCCGCGATTGCCTTTAGTCCATCCAATTATTTATAAATGGTGCATAATTATAATACGAAGAGCATTGTAAATCAAAAGTGTCGCAAAAAATCAGCAGAAATATCGAAGTATTGAACCAAGTAAATCGAGGATGGATGTTTATCGTCGGCCGATGACACTAATGATGGTTATGACTCCAATTTCTACGTCGTTGTGTAAATAGTATTTTATCAATAAGTTTTTTTAATTATGTGAGATAATTTTTAAATTGATAGCATATTCAGTATCGTTTATCACGTAAATTTGAATCTTAGAAATATGATTTATTGAAGTAAAGTAATGTTTTTATTATGGGAATTATTCTCATTTTAATATTTATGTTTGCACTTATACATATAATATCGAATATAAAAAAAGTAATACTTCCGCTCTGTATAATATTAAAAACAATTTATTTTTAACAGCATTGCGTTATTCTTTGCCAACTGATTTATAAAATATATATAAATAATCTACTTAGACCAGGGATGGCCACACTTTTGAAAAAATGAGTCGAATTACAGCTTAAAATTGTTGTTAGATATGTACGATTTTTTTTTATTTCAAATCAAAAATCTCGATAAAAAAATCTTCAATGGATGGTTGGCTTAACAATAATTTTGGAATTATTCAGAAGTTAGCTTTCTTTACCAGATGTATGGAAACTAAATACTATTGGAAAAATAAACAATCTTTCGACTTGCCTTGGCCAAACAACGAAATCTTTTTATTTTTTGTCCCTTTGTGTTGTGTGTGTTCTTAGCTTGCCATAAAATTTTAGTTTTGTTTCATTTACTAATCGATGTTGTAGATAAGTATTGCATCAATACATCAAATGAATGTATGAAAATAAATTTATTTATTATCAGATTTTGTAAAATATTGCAATTAAGGATTGTGGAAGTGACAAAATATGCTATTTTTTTATAATTGATTTCGATAAACTAATTAATAATTCTATTATGTTAGATGCAATAATTTGAAATTGTAAAAAAATAAAATAAAAGCACTTTGATTTAAAAAAAATTCTAAGCTATAAACTTGTTGGACTACATAATGAATAAATAATGCCAAAAAATGCATGAAAAAAAAAACGAATTCATAATTGTGTGTATCACACTATATAAAATCCAATAGAATTGAAAAATCAATTTTCAGGTCGATGTAAGTTACAAAAAACCCATTCCAGGAGTGTCACAAACCGTTATGATTTATTCCAAATCGACCAAAACTAATCGGGCATTTACAATGCTATCTCATCAGTTTAACAGTAAACACGATACAAAATTGCATTGTATTTGTTACAATTGTGATATATTCCTAATAGAGTTTTCTAAAAGTATACGTTATTCTGCGTATCTAACAAAAAAGTAAATAGATCATAATAAGTACTACAAACATACTTTATTTTGATGAAATTATCGTACCTTAACAAACGAACTTTCTAACACATAAAACTTGTCTATTATACCTTAAAGTTAAACTCTATTTGGAAATATGGAATACTTATGAACGTTCTTTATTTGATACAAAAAACTCATTTTCTAACAAAAATATGGTTATTTATTTAAATCTTTGCTATTTTTGTTTTTTATTGAATGCGATTAAATATAAAACGCCAGCAATATTTGTGAAAACTGACTTTAATATCTGGAACTCAAGTGACGCTTGATGAAAGAAGTCAACAAATATGCGGCCATACTCATCATCCGGAATGAGCAGTTTGTTTTAAAGCACCGGACCAGAATAAAGAACGCTTCTCGGTATGCATGTTCGCGCTGTCAGGCGTATGATTATGGTGTGGTTTTAAGGATTTTTTCATTCTTGTCATTCGTAAATTTCGCTAGTCTTAAATTATGATTGACGTAAATTTTCCGAAATATACATTTTTTTAATCTTCTTGCGTTGTTGGTGCCATATTTTTGACAGGACATAATTTTGAAGGAAGTGTGAAATAAAAACATATTTTGTGGTTGTGCTATGGCCTGATTTAAGCCATTGTCAAATATGGAAGAAAATATATTTTGTACATATTTTCTCTTTAAATGCGCGTATGCAAAATCATAACCCTTCGTTGAACAATCACAAATACAAGTACTTATCATGTCGTTACTTTGACGATATAATCATAAAATCGTTTGTGTTCTTAGATAATTTTATTTCAAAATAAAATTAGAGTTACCATATCAATGCTCTCTATGAGATTTCAAATAATAAAAAAACATTTTTTAGTACTTATTTCTACAATATATTTTTTTATAAGATTTTGATTTTCTTCATTAAAAATTTCCCACTCCTTACTTCCCTTACTACTAATGAGTTCGTTATGATTGTTCAGAGCTCTTAATAGATTATTTATATACATTAATTTAAGTTTTTGTGAACATTTCATTTTTAAATTAATTTACCTTATTTGTATTAATATTGTATAATTTTCTGTAAATTGTTCCTCTATCTCATTGTTCTTATACCCATAGTTTTGTATACCTGCTACCTTTAACTCACTTTTTTTGTATAAATAGACTTGTTTGTAAATTGTATTCTATCAATAATAGACTGATAATGCTCGTTATGAGCAAAACCGGTCCTGATCAAAATATATACTGTGAAAGTTTGTAAGAAAAAATGTGTTTTCATTATTTAAAATTTCTTGTCATCCTATCAAAAAGTGACATTTAGCACCTTACAAGTGACTCTCTATGACTTATTTCCTATCCTTGTACTTTTAATTTGGATGTAGCCAAGTATTTCAGGTTGAAAAACTGAATAAAAATAAATCGTTTATCGGAAATTTTATATCATGCTCCGATAGAAGTCCGTGTAATTTACATTATGAAAGGATTAAGGTAGTGAAAAATGTATCCATGTAAAAGTCTCTTAATCATATACTCATATTATAATTCATAATCAGAAGGTGGAAAAGATATTCTTTGAAAACTCTCCTAATAATAGACTTGGTTTTCATTGAAAACATTCTCTTGAGTACCTTCATAGTAGGTTAATACATAAGAGTAACTTACATACACACTCGTCTATTATTCATTCCCGCTCAAGTTTGCTTAACAAATTTAAAGTTTAATAATATAGTATTATTTCAGATGGTTCAGGCTATATACTTATAACATAAATTTAAATTATTTCATTTCTCAAAACACACTGAAGATATTAAAAGGAAATATATTGTTTGAACTAAATTAAGATTTTTTTTCAAAACTAACATAACTAGCAGATGTGTAATATTTATTCATAGCTATCGCATTCAAAGAAAATATTTTTCATACATAGATGATATACATTTTCAAATTAACGAAAACGACATCATGAATATATTGATTGAATTGGCATTCACTTGGTAGAACTCCATTATAACACAGTGAAAAAATAGCAATATATTTAAGTTCTACAAAATTATTTTAACAAATATAGTTGATAGCTATTTCGGCTCACGCCATCGTCAGATGGCGTGAGCCGAAATAGCTATCAACTATATTTGTTAAAATAATTTTGTAGAACTTAAATATATTGCTATTTTTTCACCGTGACATCATAAATACTTTTAAATCATTTAAATGGTTGCATATTTCCACCCCTAGAATATAATATGCTGAAATCGATTCGTATCGCAAATATATAAATCAATATTTTTTATTATTTCCCACATTTCATACAATTAAACAATATCGAAAAAAGACGTAATTAATAAGTGGCCGTTGCTGTGCGCCGATTTCTTTTAGTCGACTTTAACGAGTAACCAACTTAATCGTTAAATAAGATGACGCATCTTACGTTTGCGACCACAGCGCTGGCGCACCATAACAATTGTATTCAGCTATTTGACTAACAATATATCCCATTTAAATTTGAAATGCTCGCCGCTATGGTGCAGTCAGGGCAATTGAACTCCTCAGAGGCAGTTGTCTTTCCACTAACGTAAATTATTCAGGGGGTGAAATTTTCATAACCATTTTCATTAAGGAAGCTTTTGGAATGGGTTATGTAGGAAGTATTTTGTAAATTATTTATTAATTTTATTTTTATATATCTAGTCAAATTGTTTGGATAACTTCGATTGTTGATTCTTCGTACAATGATCTCAGTTGTTGGCTTCCGTTACAAATGGTTATTTTCAATACATTTAATTATAACTGTTTGATAATATAGACTTTTTTATATGCCAAAATTCCATCCTATTCGTCTGGTACTGAAAACAAGATGTAGCGAGAGAAATTAGCTATCCACTACTCTCTACCTCAACATTATTGAAAAAGAAAGAAAGGGCAACTGATTCACAAGCAGATCTTGTAGAAAAACTAATTTTGAGGTACACCCATTTAATATTCGTAACATTGAGAGCGAATATAGATTGAATCGGATTTTGAAACTAAAATAGTTTTCTTTTAAAATGATGATATGAAGCGACGCTCGATTGAAATTAATACTGTTGATTTTTAATTTCATAGCATCAGAGATTTTTTTTTTATTTCACGCCGCTCAAAAAAGGTTCGAGTATACCAGAAAATATTTGTATAGAAATACAGAAATATAGAAATTTATTTATAAAAAAAAACACAAAAAAATAATCAACTAACAACAACATATTTGGTGCAATAGCATTGAAGATTTTTTTGCACCTATGTAGCTCCCTTAAAAATTATCTCCCTTTCATCCGATCCTAAAATACAGGCGGTAATGAGAACTATTCTATCTAACTACCAATCTTGCTCTAATCTAATTTCTGTTCCTACTCTCTTCGAATGTAGGATTACCACCTGATTCAGAAGTAGTTCTCGTTGAAATACGTATTTTAAGTCACCTATGAAGACCAGATGCTTGACACTAAGAAAAGATAAAGTTTAGTTTAGAAAGTATGCACATCGAATGTGTAACGCATAGGACGTCACAAAAAATTGGCTTTCATACTGATATATATGCATTATAGTTTACAGCCAGGGACAACTGAATCTATACTGCATTCTCTAAAGATTTATCAATATGATTTCACAAACTTACTATTATACAATATTATGATAGCATTGGCGCACTAGCACTTCTTACAGCTAGAAAGGAATAAGAAGAACTTAATTAAAAATTAACTTGTTTGCATATTACTTATTAATTAATTATGTACATTACAGTGCAGTTTCTTCTGCTTCTAGACGAGAACCGCCCTTGAGAAGGACTGTGTTATGTAAACTAAATGTGAATAAACTATAAACGACAGTAGGCATTTTTTGATAAGTAAACATAATATAATGACTTCAATTAATAATTTTTTAATGGTTTTTAAAACAATCAAAAAAATTGAGAAAAAAATGATATATTAAATTATGAATGCTATTTAGAAATAACATTGAATTTCTATATTAGGATTATTTTTATTTTTCTCTGTTTCTTTCAACTTTTTGCTGTGTGTCTATGTTCGTCCACTTCGTATCACTGTAAACTTTGCCGTGGGTATTGTGAAGTAAGGTTTAATATATTTGCAATTTGGCAAGTTTGAAATAACTTTAGCCGATTGTGTTAATTATCACGTCGTTGTTTATGGTCTAACAGGATTGCTACGTCCATGCTTTTAGACGTATATTTCATACTGTATGGTGGATAAGTCACGAAGTGTAAGCTTTTAAACATTTGCATATCGAACTTTCGAGTTTATCGAATCTTTTTTATTTTTATCTGAGTAATTCACTTAGCATGAGCAAAATTTTAAGCAAATTTCACGTGAATTATATTTATGAATATACATATTTATATATAAGAAGACAAATAATAAGTTTATATTAAGATAATTATAATAACTTAAAAATGAATCATCACATCGTTTTAACTGAGTTGAAAATTTATAAGAAGCTAACTTCGCTTTTCTACTGATTGTGTTATATAAGGTTTCTCACGTGTAGCTCAATCAGAAGAATAACAAAGTTATTAATCATATAAATTCCGCAATGGTACTGCTGAAACATGAAGAAAGTTTTGGAGGTATATTTTTATTCGAAAAGCTTTTTTAGGATCTATGTTATCGCAATATTTACTTTTCTCAAAATGACGATAAATAATATATACATGTATTATAGTAGAAAATAAACATTAACGATCCATTTATATATGTTTTTTCTTAGTCCTTAACTAATATTCTTTGGTGTTGTCTTTTCGCGATTATGATATATTTTTAAAACCTTTTATTATATGTAAAAACTTGGTGTACATGCAATAACTTTGTATTCGCGATTCGCTACAATCTTTCGTAAAAATTTAGGATGAAATTTGACGACAATGTATTAAAGATCGTGCCACGAAAAATTTTAGTTAAAAAGTTTAGTTATTTACCACTACTTACTGTAAAAAGTATTTAGAAACAGTAATTTTTGGATCGAATAAATGCAACTAATAAAGTTTTCATTATATGGTGCACACGAAGAATGATATTGGCTTATTAAAAAAAATAACTTAGAATGTTCTAAATTCATTATCTTGCATCTATATACAATGTTTTTCAACGTGGAAAAATTATAAAAAATCTTTGTGTTATATGGTAAAAGAATAAGAAAAAAAAATAATATGCCGCTCCACATTCAAGATTTTTTAATGCTTAAAATAATAAACAGTCTAACTCGAATATACCTTTATTCTCAAAGAAAGCTGTGAAAAAAATGAAAATTTTATTTTTTGTTTAAAATTTTCTTGTACAATAATCATAAGGAAGGCGGACTCATGAATATTTATATCGTTCAAATCCATTCTCGCTTATATAATAGAATTCGTAATTTCGGAAACCCGTGTGGTGGTGTCACCAAAGTCTCTGGACCGTGCTTTCTCCGCAAACAACACAACTCAAGTGCCGAATAAGCACAACATGCTTTAGATAAGCGATCCTCTTTGGTCTGTAAACTAAAAGCTCTCCACTCATCCTTGATATATGTGAAAGCGTGTAGAGTAACACTTTTGAAAAGACATATTATATAAAAACAAAAATGATTCAATATTAAAGAAGAAGTCTATAGCAACAAAACTATGTTTATTTAAAAAATATTTAATATTTTTCTTGGCATATATTTTATTCCACTGAAGAATAATGAATAATGATGACGACGAATAATCCATTATCAAATAAATATTGGAAAAAGAAAACATTTGAAGAAATTGACAGAATTTTTCTATAAAATAATTAAAAATTCCAAAAATAGTTTTATAAATTGATATGAATAAAAAAAACCCATCTTGCAACATTACATCGTTATTAGTGTATGAACTTGCAGTTCTTGATAAGATGTTGTTTGTGAATTAACGTTTGTTTACACGAAAGGCTTGAAAAATGATTTGAAATAAAGTACTTTTATTGTGCATGACCTTTACCAAGTTTTGATGTAAAGATTTAAGAAAATAGTTCTCACAGCGTATTCAAAACTGATGAGTTGTTAGAAATATGTCTACATTTGTCACGTTTTATAACGACGAACAAAAGCTTGCGACAAAAAGATCACGTTATAAAAGTTGGAAAACTTTTTCAATACCAAGTTCAAAAGAAGTTTCACAAAAAAACTGGCAGTGATTTAATTTTTTTGTTAGAGCGGTTTTTTTAGTAGATTTTTATTGAAATAAGATACCCTTAGCAAATGAAGCTGTTTGTTATGGCTTTAGTTGAAAACATTAATGAAACGTGTTTTTGATGTGGAGTGTTTGCTAACGGTTTTTTGGACAAAGTACATATCATATGTTTCAATGCTGGTCGTGATAAAATAAAAACTGGATTGTACCTTAATTCTAATTTGAGTTTTAAATCAATATAAAATGCATATGAAAAACAAAATGGAAAAAAGGGTAATTATATTAACAAGTGAAGAAAACGTAAGAGTCATAAATAATATACATTTAATAATCTTTGTAGTTTGAATATAAGTCCGTGGTTACAATCATGTAACTATCCAACTGAACGTTTTTATCCTTTTTATAAAGGTAAATTTTGTAAGTGTATAGTTTTGTTTTAATATTTTTGAAATGAGAAGAAATGTATAACAATACCTCATTTCTCCCCAACAATACATATAATATTCTAATAAATTACGTAATATTCAAAAAATATATATGGTCACTTCCAAAGTGCTCTCATTTGAATTTAAACACCCACACAATATAAATCGTAAAGTGCTTTTTTTAATCTGAACGCTATGCGTTTTCTATTTTACTTATATAATCAACCTGTTAATATATGGTTATAATTTAATATTGTGGAACGATAAACCTTTAAATATTTATATACGAGAAAGTTCAAACAAAAAGATTTTTATGTGTAAAAAATCATTCTAAAAATCATCGATGCAAAATTTAACGCTATCAGAATTCATTATAGCATATATACGTTTGTAAACTCTAAGAACATCAAAGCTTTCCCTAATAGTCTTCAGACGTAAGACAACTTCATTATTTTTTACCACCTGGAGCTAATGTGCAATCAACCTGAGAACGTGTTTAATTAAAGACTTATTAGATTCCTCTCATCAGACAGAAGTGGAATAGTCCCTACTCCATTGATGCTCAAACTTTTTGAAGCTGCCATTTTCTGCAACATTCCATCCACCACTCAATTTATAACGAAATGGCTTCGGGTCTATTGTAAATAATATTAATTTCATCCAACATTTTAAGTCGGGCACAAAGCAATCAATGTTGATAAGAATAGTTTATTTGTTTCAAATTTATTTATTATATATTTCAGTAGCGATGCAGAATACACTTTTACTAAAATTTATGAACACATCTAAAAGAATTTGCTGAATCACTTATTGTTTTTATTAGCTTATCGCGCAAACTCTTTAAAAAAAGTGATTTGTTAATTAATTAGAATTTAGCTAAATAAGGTGAATATATAGAGTGTTATTGTTTTTAAATTAAACATATTGAATATCCAAATAAAATAAACAAACAGTTTTTGCAACAAGCCTTTTCCGCGTATTTGAAGGTTCAAATGTACACAATAATTAAACTGCAATTTTTATTTGAGCAAATATCATTGGTTTTTTTCATAATTTTTAAAATACAAAATTTAATGTGTCAAATATATTTTGCGTGCAATATGTTTATACACATTCGAAAAGTCCTTTCTGTCAAGTGTAAAGGCCCGCGAGCTACTGGTTGCCCATGAAGTCCATGCTTGGATCGTTACTGAACAAAATTGGCATTAATCGTATGAAATGTGTTAATTTTGTTCTAGAGTGTGCCTGTATGCAGTCGCAATGAATGCAAATTGCGATGTGAATGTGGAGCGATACAAAGCGCTGATCGAATAACTTTTCATATTAATATTTAAGAATCTTAGCTTATTTTAATAGTTATGCATTCTACGGAACAATATTTTAGAGTTTTAAACTATTTGCAATCTTCAAAAGTCTATACTGCGATAATATCGAAACAAGTAGTATAATTATCATAGTTTTTAATATAGAAAATATTCCGTATACTGTTTTGAAAGGTTTGTCGTTATTGAAGGACTTACATTGTCTCCAAATATGTCTAGACCAGTCGTAATTCTTTCGTTATCTAATAACTTACTTAAGAAATAATATAGTGTTACATGTTGTTCTTTTAATGACCTTTTATGTTTTTTTATGAATATGGAATAGATTAAACACAATTAATTTATGATATCAGCTGACAGTACTTAAATAAATGTCAATATAAAATATGTTTTGTTACTAATGACACAGGTTTTACCTTTCAGTATCTTTACGCATTGTATCACTCGTATGAAACAGAACTGCCTTAAGAAACAGGAAGTAGAAGTTATATGCATGAAGAGTTGATACACACGGATGCAATAGAACTGACAGTTTTGGTAAAATGTTTCAACATTTCAAGTTTGATATTGAAATTCCATCAAACACTCTCTGTCGATAACATAAATTATTTCTTCGTGTCGATAGTGACAAAATATGTGGAATCGTAGAAAGTTTTGACAATCAAAATTTTAGCGTTATTAATTTTTCAGTAAGATTAAATAACACAATTGTAACAGTGTATAGTTTTTTGGATCATAGTTTAATATTTTTATAATAATTCTGTCACACGATCAGATACAAATGAAAATTGTAATCTCCAGATTACAATTTTTGACTGGTTTATGTTGTAAAACGTATTAAATTTCTTAACAAGGACGAATTATGAAAAGTTTTGAGAACAAGAAAATAGGCTTAAGAATAGATTATGTTACCTTATTTCAAAATCAAAATAATAATTGATAAATCCATATCGCAATATTCTGACACTGGTTAAAAAATAAACAACAAAATAATACAGTTACCTCTGATATTTGAGTGAAGATAAACATAGAATAAATTATATTATAATTTACAGTGCAGAGCATGTAATAATAGTTATTGGTACATAATAAACTATTATATGTTCTAGCCGTTTATGAACAGACACAGCCTGTGGGTACTTACATTGCAATTGTCTATACTTACATATAATATTATACACGTGTAGTTTAAGCTGTAGGCTACGTGTGATGTTATCAATTAATTAACTAGTTCAATTAAGATTTAACATAAGAGTTCATAAACACTCTAATCAAGCAAGACTATTGCCTACTAATTGTGACCTCACCAAAACACGATTGTCAATGAAGATATCAAATGGATTGAGATTTTAATTGTGTACCACAGATGATATTAAGTGCAGTCGGTTTTTGCGTATCAATAGAAAGTTATCCTTGTTTTATTTTAGCAGTTTATAAATAAAAAAAAATATATGACAAAAACAGTTCACAGAATTATTAATTACAGAATGTTTGAAATTGTAAAGATTTATAACACCCTATTATAGCTTTAGAAGCTATTACAATAGTTTTGTTATGGTGTATATATATATATATATATAGTATTTTTATTTTGTTAGCATATAAAACATATTTTTTTATGCTTCAATTAAATTCTTTTTTAAATAAATAAGGCTTTGAGTGACATGGTGCCGTCATGAAATTGGAGAGTATTTTTTCTATAAATATTTTTTTCTTTCCGCAAACAATCTAATTTACGTTATAAATGAATTGTATAAAGCACTCTAAAAAAATATTTAATTTAAAATTTTTCATCAAAAATATTTTTTTATTATAAACCAATTTATAGGCATAATTAACTGTTCCTGACATAGTTTTCACTAAACAAAACGCCTAAAAAATTTCTTATTACCGCTTTTGAATTGAATGTTTACTGAAACATTAAATATTCAAAATGTGTTTGAAGTAGTTTATTAATTTTATTGAAGGCTATTTAATGTTTCAAAAGTGTTATCGAGTTTGTTCAATAATGCTAAGACACTAATCTGATCATCTCGACGATTTCTCTGTCAACCCTAACCGTCAAATGAGATTATAAATTTAAATTTTACAGCCTAACAGAGGAGGTTCTCGGTAAGCCGCTTAAAAAAACGCGAAAATGGACTTCGGAAAAAGCTCCACCTCTAATAGTGTAGGGCGAATATTATTTCCGTATACTGCATTGTTATTGATGAATGTATAATAATTTTTATTAAATAAAATTAGAAAAATTCCAATTTATACATTTAGATTTTAAGACTATTTTAATAAATAAAATAAATCAATAAATTTTTTATTATTTGGACGTGTTATGAAGCTTAAACGATGATTGAATGAGATTATATTTTTTAATATATTTACAAAATTACTGTTCCGATTGAAACGTTTCTTGCTTATACTGTAGAATATTTGGTACTCACAGCAAAATTTATATTTTATTATAAAAATGACAATGGTGGTATAAAACTTATGAAAATTGGTTTAGTAGTATATTTCACTAAATATACTAAAGTGGTGTTATGTCAAATTGGTACGTACAAAATAATGTTAGCTTATACTGTTTTAATATTTTATATATATGATATTCAAATGTCATCATTTAATGGTGTCCACACGATTACGTATAAAATGCGAAAAGCGTCCAATCACCATATAAAAAACTCCAGTTTCAAAAAATTATATTTGTGTTGATTCTTTCGTATCCGAGATCACATATATTTGAAATTTAATGTTAATCAACGATTTAGATTATGACTGCATCTCACCTCAGAACTTTGGGCTACGTGCATACATATTATATATTCCATTTTAATTCAAGATTTAAAAATATAGGTATTTCAGCATTAGGGCATTGGCCATATCTCCCTGATCTATAGTTGAAGGAGAGTTCGCTAAGCCTGCCCTAACACATCGAATCCCGGAGCCATGTTTTCACGTGATACGAAACCCAACACCAGTGTCCCGGAGCCGTGTTTTGATGCAATAGACCAGCTTTTCAAATCAGTGAAATCTCTCAATGCATTTGACAGAGGAATCTTGGATTTTTTAAGAGTTGAGATACAAATCTTTTCAAAACAGTCGTTCAATTAGTGTTATCGCCTATGTAGGTATTGATTTGAACGATTCAAATACTCAATCATTGTGCGCGCAAGACTTCTTCTTCTGGGGGCGACATTACAGTGGCACCGAGTTCACTCCGAGCAAAAGTTTTGCAAAATCCACAGAACATGTTGTTCGGGGATATGGCAAAACACATTTTGATCCTTATACCGGCATCAGACAAAAATACCCATGTAAGACTTGGGTAAGCACAAAGTTTAAATGAGACTAGGTGCATGTGTAGACATGGTCTTATGGTTGTTCACAAGGGTAAATGATGGTAATTTTATCACATTAGGTTTAATTATCAAAATATTTTGAGCCATCTCAAAAAGTTTCATTTGATTTTATCCAATATATTTATTTATATTACACTTTAAGTTAACAATTACGAAGGTCCATTTGTTCAAAAAGGGGCCGGGCACAGGACTTGATTTGTTACATTTTGGCCGGAGCTGAAAGTGTTAAAAGCGCTGCATTGATGCAATTATCAATATCGGGAGTGCCTTTGCTTCAAAGCTCAACCAAATTATATAAAACTGTACAATGTTGAGAACATTGAGCGTAGATATAACTACTTTTTTTCTTTTGAATGTTTTATTATATTATTTTCATGTGCCAATTTTAACAAACACGAGCGACTTGTCAGTTACAGTCTTATTCTAATATTCTTCTAATATTCTGAACGAACAATGTCGACAAACAATTTACTTACAATATTTACAGTTTTAAAAAACACGATTATGTTTTCCTTAATCAGTATTTATATTCCAGACAGAGAACAGAGAGAACACTATGATTTTTTAAATTTTTTAGTGACAGAACAAAATAACATAATGGACGTGTGCATAAATATTTTTCTATACTCAATTTTATCATTTAATAAAGAGCTCTTGATTCTTTACCCTTTTTTCATTGTATAAATCTACTTATTTCCTTATAGTAATTTTATACGCAATCGCTAGAGAACCCTATTCACATATTTCAGAGAAACTGAAATGTCTTTACTAATAGACTGCGTAGAATGAAGAATTAAGTAGCACGGAAGCGCAGTAAAAACAGGAAGCATCATGAAGAGTTGGGAGTATCTCTGGAAATCTTTAATTCATCACCGAATCAAATGATTACGCGGTTGTCTTCAAATGACAGAGGGTGCTTCGACTTAATTACTTTTCCTAATTAGACCGAATCCATCTTTGTTAAAACACAAGCTGGCGGGAACAAAGCACTCCTACGTAATTTTTGTACCCTTATGTTATATTATATATAAAGTGAAAACTCAAAGCTTTCCAAATTGGAAATGTAGAGCGGTGAAGAAATTATTATATTCTAAAACATCAAGTAATGATTTTGGTGTCCTTACTGTGGCATTTATTTGTGTATAAATATTCTACGACAATATATATATATAAAACAGTTTGTAAGGCGTGAGTTTCTAAATTATAATTATCAAATTATAATTTTCAATATCAATAAAGCCATCGCTTATTTAAAATCAAATTGTGACTGAAATAATTACATATTTTATTTTAATTTTTACATATACGTAATTTAAGTTTATTTTACTACAACACATACTACATATTCATTTTAAGCTTGGATAAAAATCAATTGTTATTGTTCTTTGTCCGAATAACTCCATATATTATATATTACTCATAATAAAGAAGTCAATATACAATAATTTATTTCCAATTTCACCTCATTAAAACGAGAAAAAGATTTGAGAAATGAAAATCATTCCCATAATAAATCATTTGATTATAAGAATTATTAATAATCTTACGCCTTCAAGTAAGTAAATGCGATTAGTATAATTGTTGATCCTTTTTATTTTCCAACATTTTATACGTTTTAGAACCGTTGAGTTAAGCGGAACCCTGTGGTTATAACCTTTATCTTTTTAATTTCAACACTAAAATAACTGATATGGTATAATATTATTTGAATGTAGATTTGCAAAGGCTTGGTTGGTTTTTACAAAAAAATGCACAGCTTTTTTTTATCGCTTTGAGGTTTTGTATTTTTTTCCTTTTCTTCCATGGATAAGCTAAAAAATTTTTGCAGACTTAATTTTTAAGGTTCAGTCTGTTCAAGTAATAATATTGTTGTGTTTTCTAAATAGTAAGGCGTTTTAAATGTAAATTTTACTCTATTGAAGTTCTTAAAAGAACACCTGTAAAAATACTATAATCTTTCGCTTTTTCATATTGAAAAGTAAATTAATTTTGCATAGAAACATGATTTTTTTCTTTTGAAACACAATTTTATACAATTGGAAGGCATATCTTTTTGTTTTTTAGAATTACTGTTAGTACATTTTACCTTATTATTTTCCGAAAAATATTCTGTATAATTTGAAATTTGGAATATGTAAATTTGTATTTATCAATTCATAATTGAACATATACAATTCATAATGCATTCGTTAAATGCAGAAATTATCAAAACAAATCTCATTCTAAACTCTTCATTTTGGTGTAGTAATTTCTCTCTAAGTATTGATATTTTTTTTCTCGTTTTGAATATGAAGTTGCCATAGTGGACGTTTTTAAATAAAAGAAAAGAAGTCTTCTATATAAATATACTGTTGAAATTGCCTGAAAACATAAACTTCTCAGTGTGGAAACTTTTTCGAAAATTTTCCGTTTTTAATATGAAGTCATCAAATTGGACGTTTGACATTTAGCACATTACAGTATATTCCAAGTTTGATAACAAAATTGAGTAGAAGGTAAATATAAAACTTAAAAATATTTAGAGCTCATAAGTGCAGAAACAACTAGTTTGGTATACAATATGAAAGTATCACTGGCAAATAATGGATTTTAATACCAGTTTTCTACTTAAACTCCCAGTGAAATGATGATTGCGGCATATGATATTATTTCGATAAAATAATTTGAATTATCTAAAATCAAAATCAGTCAATTAATTACTATTCTAATAAGGTTTCCTTCTACTTAATTTATTTTCTTTTTTATATTATTAATTTTTCACTTCTAGGAAATAGCAATTTATTAGTAATTTGACGAAATAAGTTGTACTATGATTGTTTAATTCTAGCAAACTTTCTACACTCAATAATATGGAAAAAGTCCCACCCGATTCTTCATTTTAAAATAACAATTTGGATTCACTGTTTATATTTAGTAATGAATAACCTTACGATACAGTAAGTCTAAATATTCTTCAAATATATTTAAACACGTGCCATATTTAGTAACACTCCTAAAAGTATAACAAAGCTATCAAATTTTATTTAAAATGAAAATATTTATACTCGTCACATGTGAGACATTTTAGCAATATCAAAACTGTGTATGATTAAAAAAATGGTATATTGTAATGGATATACAAAGCAAAAAGTGGAAAAATATATTCTGGCTCATATAACGATAAGTATAATACCAAGTACACTTCCATTTCGGTGCTTGGTCACGTTTTAATATGTGATCATGCAACCCACCCTTGTTATTATAAAAGAAAAGGAAGGCAAAAGCATACGGGGGTAAAAATAATTACCCATGTGATACAAAAACGTTCTAATAAATCGTTTTATTTTTTTTTGGTTTACTGTTCCTAAAAATCGTAAATAGATTATTGTTGTAAAATAATACGGTGAAACAAGGTCAATCGAAACGTGTTTTGGAAGCTACATAAAATACTTGTTAACGACTGTATTAAGCATTCAACAAAAACAAATTAGAAAAACACAGTGTTTTTCTTTTAAACTTAATTATTTTGTCACTATAAATAAATGTTTTTCCAAGATTTATTTTCAAAATACCTATTTTGGGCCAGAGCTGCTTTGTGATTCATTCGCGCATAAAAATGTTAAACTTACATTCGTCTTTGTTTTGACAAAAGCTCGAAAATGTAACCTGAACTGTTTCTGGACTGAATCTTAGAAAAGTTTTTAAGGAAAATGAAAACAGATTTAAGTGTATATTACCGTACATCACGAACATAAAATTGATGCTTTCTTAAATTTTTTAATGACATATTTTTAGCAATATCTTAATGTAAACGAATCAAATGATCACTGAAATAGTGCTTCCATTCGACTTACTGATTGTTACAAAAAATATTTTGGATGGCTTAACATACATTTTCAAGCATCCTTTACGTTTGTACAACATAAATTCGATATACAAAATGTCAAAATCACTTATGAAGTGCACACATTTCAAATACAATTTTAGCCATTCGACAGTGGTGTACCTAATGAAACAGAATTAATGGAAAACTAGCTTCTAGATTACGATTTTGACAGCCAAAGTGCATGAATAAATATAAACTTCTAAAGTAAACCAATAAGTTAAAAGCAAAAATAAATTTTTATCCAATAAAACAGCATTCTGTATTCACCATGTTTTTTCAAATATAATATTTAGAGAGGTAAAACATACTGATATTTTTTAATACAAGTTTACTATCATGCTATTACTCTGAGAAGGGATGTCTGATCACATGTACAGGAAACGAATATTATAAATAAATTGTCATGAATATGTTTCCATTAATAAGAGCACAATAATGCACCTTTAGGGATCAAGAGACGTTATCTCTCACAAGCAATACATATTTGTACTACGAAACTCCTTTATGATTATTTTTAATGAAATGTTTTTTGATTTAATATTTTTTACAATGGCATATTTTAGTAATCCTGTATATAGCACAGGTTGTACATAAAAGCTCCACCCTTCATATACATCCATAATTAGGAGACACGGAAAGCTTTGCCCTTTTGGTTTTTGTCCTTCTTCCCCCGTGATGTGCAAATGCCCCGACGGAACCTTCCAATGTTATCACTCACGTGACATTAAAGCTCACTCCAAAACTTTTCAGTGGGGATATATTTTTAGAGTATTTTTTCACTCGAATTTACATAAGTACATCTGTTTTAGCGTATTTACGAGAAATTTGTGTAAATAATATATTAAACTGTGGTATAATAATATAATATGGCATCATTGACGTAAGATGTGATTTTTATATGGATAGGTTTTCATCAGGATTTGACCCGACGCTTAAATTGAAAACACTAGAATCGCCATTATACTGAATAAAGAAGATAGCATATGAAATTAGTAACTTAACATATGTTTACCGTCACTCTTGGAAAAAAGACATTTAAGGTAAGGCGTAACATTAAATATTTTTTCCATAATTCATAAATAAAACATAATACTTTGTACTATTTCTACCACTTAAAAAAAATAGATCAGGATCGGCTTCGCTAATCGCGACTATTTTTGACTGATACAATAAAAATTAAAACAAGGTAATTTGTAAAAAATTTTGATTTGACAATTACAAATCTGATTTTCTCCTATTTTCTAATTTATTGATGAGTATTTCAAAACTCAGAATGGATATTTAATTTGGTAACTTTTGATTAAAGATGAATAAATATTTTATATGTTGTTTTATAAACTTCATTTCAAATTATTTTGTTTGATTACACGTAAATTATTTTCTTGCTTGTTGAACTATTTGTTTTACATTTTTAGTAGTTACCAGCTTGCGTAGATTTTCTTGATTTAATTTGTATTATAACGTTTGACAACTCTTCCAATAAGCAAAACTAATATTGATATTTGTATTATTATTATTATAAAATGGCGCTAGGGGCCGTTCAGGTCCATGGCCGACTGCACAACCTCTCTCCAGGCATCTCTGTCGAGCGCTCTTTCTCTCATCTCTAAAGTGCTATTATGTGTTCTACAAATAAAATGATTCTATTTGAATGATCAACAAGTATTTTCATATTGGACCATATAATAATTATAATTACCAGCAATACAACTTATTTAAAATATTTGAACTATTGTGGAATTAGCCAAAAAGATAATGATATCTATTGTATATTAAATCTTAAATTGGACTAGGAGCATATTATTTCCACATGAATTATACCAGGAAAAGAATATTAAAAAATAAAACTTAAAATTTAATTTTGAGAAATCATAAAAAGTTTTTTTTAAATTAAAATCATTACTTGGTATTCCTTATTATGTTTACCACAGTCAGGTTACAGGTTAGGTGTTTATATTTTACTAACTGAATGAGCTTGAAAACAGAAAACTGTAATAAAAGTTTTATCTGTAGATTCAGTGAAGCGTGCAAAATCTAATAAATAATACATAATGATTAATAGAAATAATGCATTGTGGCTTCGTGAAGTTTCTGAAAGATTTCTAATGTTTTGTATTATGTTAGCATTTCCTCTGAGGGTACAAAATAATTGCAAGAAAAGAGCATACCACCGTAAGCGATAAAGCACTCCGCAAGAAGTAAATGGCGTGTGAAACCCCAAAATGAAGACATCCCCCACGCGCAATATATCCTATATGCAAGGGTGTGCATTTTACTGTTGCCATTTATAATGTAAATTATTGGACGACCCATTATTACAGTGAAAGTAGAATGAAGTCATTATATGTACCTTGTTAAAGTCGGCAAATATTTTATGATGCCCAAAAATGTTGTCTAAGCTTATTATATTCCAATTATATTGTTTTGTTGCATTCTTTGAAAAGTGTGTGTAACAAGGTCAATTCACTTTATTATTGTAGTAAACCAAAAGTTCTATACGTTATGTCCCAAATGATAACGTTGCGTTGAGAAAATGTGAATAATTTTATGTTTAGTCATGTTTGCTCCAATGTGGACTACTAATAGAGGAAGCATAACTGAAAGATGTTTTTTCTAGAAATCGATTGTTATATAGTTCCGCTATAACTTTTTTGAATAGCTCAATGCTAAAAATAAAGTACCACTTAGAAAGGACACTCGATTTATTTAATTTTATGATTTTATTTTCCATCTATTTCTAGTAATTTTCCGTACTTCACTAAATAGTTGATTGAATTGAATTTTGACAGATGTCACTTTAGAAAAATGATTGCTTTAAACTAACAAATTTTGAGCGTATCTATTGTAGGATTCTTTATATGATTATACATGACAAATGTTTGGTAAATCGTTCTCATTATGTGCTGTATATAAGACCTGGTGCGTCTTTAAGCGAAAATCTATAAATCGATTGAACATTCAATTAATGAGGCTTTCTACATTAGAATTCGAATCCTTGAACACAGCAACTAAAGTTTAAAACGCTGACCACTCGACAACGTAGTAGAAGTCGTGTGAGTAATAAGTTCGTACTACAAATGCCTGTATATTGTGCACCTGCCGTTAGTTTTTTGAGTTATATGAATTAACAATTTTCATGCGTAAGTATTTGTAAGCCCGTAATCAAAGATACGAAATTAAAACCTCCAAATATATGATTGGAATTACACATAACTCTTGTTTTGTAGGTTATAAAAACAATGTATGATAATGATTATATCTATAACTTCGACAAATTGAAAGTTAAAACTGAGATTATGAGTGAAATGAAATACAAATATGACAGTTTTTATTGGTGTTTCATCCCTGTAATATTACCGTTCTTTTCTTGTATATCGCGACAGTAGACAGCGCGTTTCATGAGAAGCATTGGGGTTGAAGAATTGTATATGAGGCAACATTCCGATAAAAGACAACAAAGAAGACCTAAAAAAAGTAACACGAAACGACAATATCTCGCACTGTCTATTGAAACTATCATACGGAAAGCTTTATAACGACGTCTGTCTTACGAATGTAATGTGTATTGAAATCACAACACAGACATTATTATTGCACTGCTATTAAAAACAATAAAAAAAACTTTTTCTAACTTCATTTATCAAAACATGAAAACTTTATCTACTTTACAAAAACATATAATTTTGGCTATTTTTATTTCGCTATATTCTCTACCAGCTTTTCAATGGATATAGACAGCATTATAAAAAAAACAATAAACAAAATTCGTTTCATTCGTTTATTAATTTTGAAAAAAATGTTGTGCATACGCCATGTAAATAAGAAAAGTGAACGATATACACAATATCTCCCAAAGAAAACTCGCGGTAACTAATTTGTCATTTTATTTTTAAACAAAATTAATAAAACATTGATATTTGTGTACGTTATAAATCAACCATTGACTGAATTTAACTTTTAAAAGTGTTTAAAGAATACAATGTTATGGTAAGGAGAAAAATTAAAATAAAAGCGCCGAGTTTATTTTACATAGCCACTAAATATTATTAAAAAGATAATGTAATTGTAATTGAACTAGAATCTTTTTGAACACATACGGCACGTGTAGAGTTTAAATCTCATAATGATAAAGTAAATACCGTGATACGGTAGCAAGTTTCGCCGAATGACGTGTTGAAATCCTTTTTGTACCTCATTCATACACTCCCTCCAGAGCGGGCAAACGAATAACGGGCTGGCTGGCGTAAATGCGAGTGATATAAAAATAATATTATACTGTTGCCGCGTTTCAAAGTCTTGTTCCGCTGAACGTTATGACCCTTTTTACGGGACGAGCCTTCAATTCTATGAATATAAGACGAAAGAAAGAAAAAACAATGACCTATAACGAGGGAGACTCGTCCAATAAAATTTCGTGATCCAATTTACTTACAAGGGACCTTCACTCATGCGATCTTTAGTAAACTGATCGTTTCAAAGCGTATTTCACTAAGTGCCCTATTATTTTCACTTTATAAATTATCTTTATGGAAAGATATGCTTCGAAATGATTTATAAAATAATGGTTTTATACAGTATAAAAGTTTTCTCCCATTTACTATAATTAGACTAATTCGTTTCATTTGGTATTTAATAAATCAATACTGTCTATCAATTTTATATAATTATTTAGATAAAATACCCCACATACAAATATATATCATGGTAAACTGTATACTTATGATGGATTTGGCCCGACCTTTCTATAATATATTTGAAATTAAAAGTGAACTGTGACATAAAACGTAAGTCTAATCTCAACTTTATGTAATAAAATAAACTAGCTGTTTAGGAAAGTGATCTTTTCAAATATGAAAGCAAATTTAAGATATTTATTGTCTAATAACACGTTTAGCCTGTCTAATTTGTTATTTATTTTAAACGTTTTCATTCATCATTAACAATTAAATATTTAAATACAGCAAAAAAGTACATTATATTCTCCGTTTCACTACCGATTATATTTTTAGATAATAAATGTTCTTGAAGAACAAACAGAAGGGAAGAATGAAGGTTTTATACGATCATTATGGATAGGAAAACAAATAAACTTGTGTGAAGAACTTTTGATTGAAATAAAACAATTAGCAAAATAATTATCCAAAAGACAAAATAAAATGTACTTTAGTTGTTTATTCCCTTGTTTGGAAGCTATGATAAGTTGCTGTAATATGAGTATAATCACTGAAAGTAATTTATAAACATATCATTGGTAAGATGTAATCTATTAAAACTATATTGTTTACCACAAATCATAATGTAATATGTAATAATAACCATGACATTACCAGTTTTAAATTATATCAAATACTGTCGAACTCAGATTTTTTTTTAAATTTATGATTGAAAACATCCAACCGAAAACCTTTCGCCAAATTTTATTCAAATTAGATTTATGCACGCGATTAAGATATGCGACATTACATTACAAATTAAAAATATTTTTTTAATTCTCAAAGACTATAATGCAGGTAATAATAATGAGCTGGATTCCATCAAAATACTAGTAGCTAATTAGTAATGTATATAGATTAAGCATTCACTGAAAAAAAAGGATTTGATCCCTTCATATTCCTGGTTGATAGCCGCCGGCTGTAATTCCATGTATTTTCATTTCATATGGTTAACAGTGAACAAATTATTTGCAAATTACGTTTATAATATCTTCATTATTGCGTATTAAAAAAACGATAATGCTTCAATAATGGATCTTCCGCTCTGTCAATCAGAAATGTTTGTACAAGTATCTCGACTTTGTGACACTTTCTTTCACTGAAAAAGCTTTCGCGGGTCTTTAACAAAGACATGCAACAAAGTAATATGAAAAAGCTCTACTGGTAAGGGCTAAGGTACTTGAACCCAAAATGCTGCGAATATGGTTTATGTCATCTGCAAAGAAAATATAAACTTTCAACGCGGCATTTTATGTTGTTACTTTTTTATTTTATTAGTATGCAACCAGCGGCAGTCTGCGCAAAATTGGTGCTTGCATTTAAGTTATGTTACACCTCGAAAGATTCAACGACTTGGGAAATTCACGGTTGTGTGTACTTTTTTTTTGCATAAAGAAAAAAAAACAAATTTTCTCAAATATAATACTTCTAAGGAAATGGATGTCGCAGAAACACGCAACATATAAAAATCAAATATTTATTTGCATAGTTTTTCTTATTCAAATTTTAAATAATTTGTAGTTTTTAGTGAAATGCTTAGTTCATTAGTCGTTTTATTTAACCACTAAGCTTAGTTATCCCTCATTAAAAACGTATTTTACAAGTAAGAATATTTAAAAAATAAACTTTATTCTTTTATTCTACACATTCATTGTATTATGCTTTCTTATTCAGTGAATAAGTTGGTGCTATGAAAACTGGTGGTAGATAAATCGGTTTTTGTAATGATAATGGTTTGATTTGAAGCCTGATACAGGTGATTCGTCTCTCTATATGAAAAATTAAATAATAAGCAATTTTTTTTGTTGCCAATATCAAGTATGGCTCTTATTTTTGAATATAAAATAATTCTATAACATATCGATCGATTCGATATTCATCTCGTTCCTATGTTTTTACAGCATGATTGTTTTCTAGCCATCGGCTATTTATTTTGTTTCAACCCTCTAATAATGTTGAATATTATTCACGACAATTTGTCAAATCAACTATTTGTTTTTTTAACAAAGATGGTTGGTAGTTTGCATTTGAGCAATGTTTGCACAATTCAATGCGAACCATATATTGTATTCGCCAGTCACATTGCCTAATTATGTATTGTGCTTACGTGTACTCAGTTGCGTGCTATTATACTATTATAAATTGGGTTGGTAATCGAATCGATTTGGATTATAGGCCATATACCAGAATGCATGAATGTTAGTGATTTTTTCTCACATAAAATATCATTCCAATAGCCGAGTGGTTAGTCACGGTAATGACGTTTTCCGATATCGGAACGCACATTTTCATGATGCCGATTTAAGAATTTGTTATTGAAGGTATGGGAGTGTATCAAATCTAAAATACTCTTCGTTGTTATTGTCTTAGTTAATATCTCATTGAAATATAAATTGAATTATTGATTAAGAGGCTGTTCATTCAGACGACTTAGACGTTTTTGCTAACTTTACTGAATCTAGCGTAGTTGATAAGCTCAACGTCATTGTTCCACAAGAAAGTATTTGTAGACGATATTTCTGATTACTGTCATGTTGATATATTTTTCCATGATTTATTTTGTGGTAACAAAGTTAGTTAAGTGTTATAGTGGCATTTTTATGAAAGCATATTAAGTGGTTTAAATAATAAGGTTCTTATTATAATTGATGTATTATAACTAGCACGTTTTTTGGCATTTCTTTCATCATATTTTTATGAGCTGTTTGCTGTGTAGAGTAAAAGAATGTTCATGGTGAAATAAATTACTTTAAATTAAATTTGATTTGAAAAAATCAAAACAAACCGAGTAAACACACTCTTCGCGCAAAATATTAATTATACGTAATATAAACGTTTTTAGAATACGATTGCATTGTCAATTCAAATATTATAATAATTGTTATCATTCATAGTTGTCAGTGTTGAGAAGTTGTCATTGACTGCTTATGATATATACCGAAAAAATTGTTAATTATTACTAAGCTCACAGAACTTAATATTGGAATGTTACAAGCTTGTAATAACTAGCATTATTGTCTGGTTAAAGAAGGATATAATAATAAAAGATGGAAATTGTAACATCGCTCCATTGCATCGTGCATGAAACGACGAAACTTCAAGGAGCGAAGCCTTTTATATTATACTTGACGTTACGACTAAAACGATAAACTGGGAGTAGAACCTAACGCTGGAAGCAATATTCGTTGTTGTCGCTGCAAGGTAACAATAATGGGTCAGTTTGAATGCAGCTTTAGTGGGATGTCTTCTTCTACTACAAAGATAACGGTTATCGTTAGCAATTCTCCTCGATTGACGTCGATCAAAGACGTCTTAGAATATTTGCATTTTTATTGCATGGATGAAATAACATGACATATATGCTTATTACTATCAATAGAACATCAATCTATAATCGACTAAAACATAATGCGAAATAGTATACATATTTTTTTATCATCTCCAATATTTTCCATTGTTATCTCAATAAATTCATTGTTCATCAGTTATGTTGACCTTTCTTCTTGAGAAGTATACAACAATATGTAAGTTCTAAGAAACAGACAGTAGCTAGTAGCTTTCCAGAGTTGTAATTTAATGAAAAAATGTCCATTTTTCGCAAAATAAATAATACATCAATGAGAAAAACATTTCTTTATAAGTTCGTTTCCAGGATTCTTATCCTTTATTCTAATTCTAAAATTATAATTCAAATCACCTTCAATAGCGATAATTAAGATTCCAGCCATCTACAATAAAAAATCCTTTTTCTTACCTAATAATTATTGACTTCTCATTACTCTATTTATAATCATTTTGAAATTTTATTTGATCGTGTGCTTTCTTGAATCTCTACAAATAAAACCTAAGATTTCGATGCTCCATTTTCCAATTTTTGTCCCAAAGTTAATTTCGAAGTAATTCCACGAATCATATTTATTTTCACCAATAAACCAAATTTTCTTAAAGAAAAAAGGTTTTTTTTTGTTTGGTTTGAGGCATAAAGTTTCCTACAACTTTCAACACCTGCCGACACAAATTATTACATTGTGTTAAGCCCGCACATTTCTTAAGATGTTATGTCATTTACAGACGACCTTTAAACGTTTTTAAAAAGACAGCCTGAGCGACTATCATCACGAAAATATTTAAAAACACTTATAAGAATTGAAAGGCATACTAATCTATTTTAAAAATACATTGCAGTGTAAATCAAGTTTTACAATGGTAAATAAGATAATACATTCAAGTGCATAAACTGCAAAATCTCATTTGATACCAGAGAAATAAGCTATGGTACTCTAAAACAAAGTTAAAGCGAGTTAAGTCGGTCATTGAATAATTCATTTCCCTTTTGAATATTCCATTTAGGGGATGCTGAATTTGCCTACTACGTAACATAATGAATTAAGATCACAGTCCGATTAACGTTTGTTGTCTTCGATAGAAACGCAACACCTATTATATTATAACATATGAATTTTATCTATTCAATATTTTCTTTTAGAAATGCAAGTTTCAGCAAAAGAATATAATTATTTTTTTTGCAGCTGAAAATTTTAATGTTATTTTTCATCGGTTGATGGGTTTTAATTGAATAAACAAATAATATTGTGATTTTTTTTATTCATTTCTACATTGTTTCTGTTTAAAATATTGTACACAAAGATTAGCATCAGAGAAGAGGGTAAATTTTTTAACGCATCCTTTTTTTCCTGAATCTTTCCGATGACAAACGACGAAGAAATTAAAAAATCATAGTTGACTCATTTTAACAAAAATACTATGCAATGGTTTTTATGGAGATCGAAGCATTGTAGTCGAATAACATTAATAAATATATTGTTTATAATTTACTACCCAATTATTATTTGAATATCTATACAAATGAGCCCTTTTTTTAACAAATTTATAATTTTGGATTTTGGATTATAGATTTTCTTTTAATGAATAAGATTTCAAAATATCAAATAAAATATGTAGCTTAACATTTTAGATATGGTCAAAATGATCTAAGTTTCCGAAGTACTCTCCTGGGAATTGTAGAACTGGAGTATACAGCGTTACCAGCAATACGGCTACAAATGAAAACTGCAGCTAAAGTGAGTTTCGTATTATTATTTTAGCAATATGTTTTAGCAAGATTAGCGAATCTTTAAATGGTGGTACATAATATAAGTTAACGTTGTTAACTTTTGACGATCAGTCACTTATTATATTCCTGCGATAACAAAATCCATAAAAAAAACTTCCCACTCAAAGTAGAATTATGTACACCTGATGTCTGGCGTCTTGCCATCAAAGATGTAATGGATATTTTAAAGTTAATATTTTCTTCCATATAACCAAAAAGCCCGGAAAAATCTCGTTACCACAGGTTTAAAATGAGTGGGAAGAAAATCTATGTGTTTTTTTCAAAGTTTTTTTTGTAATAAAAAATGTGAGTTGCTTCGAAATTTGTGCTAATTTGTTATCCAATATGCGAGGCGGAAAGGTTGTTTCTGGGTTGATTTATTTAAATTTTCATGAACAAATGAGTAATTCAAAAAATGTATTAATATTAATCAAGCTGAAATGTTCATACTTTCCAATCCACCTGTTTAAGCTTCACAAATTTTAGGATTTGGAAGTACCTCTTTAGAAATTGTTCATCTGGAATAATTATAACGGTGCAGAGGTATAATGGGGAATTCGGAGATTTTCTTGCACATTTTGATGCTTTACTTAAAGTGGCATTGGTTCATTCATTATATTATTATACGTTCAAGTTTTTCAATAAAAAGAATATAAAAAATTTGAAAAATCATCATTGGTATTATCTGTTTTAGAATGAAACCTTTTATTGCAGATATTTTTTTATTTTTAAAAAGACGAATAACAATTCTTTTATTACGTTCAACAAGTGTTGATTCTTTAACCACGATGCGATTAGATCATTGTGAGTTTTAGTTGTATTTTAAACCGCCTTTATCATTTTTAATTACATTTCATGTAGTTTTTTCACTAACGTAAAGACTAACGAAGAGGAAAATAATATTTTTTCCAATAAAAAAACATTATCGTTACATTAAAATAGGAAAATAATATTATTATTATATTAAGACATTAGGTAGAATTCACAGCAATATTTATTCTATAAATATTTTTTTATGCAATACATAAATAAATAACACACAGCTATGATTTTGAGCTTTGATCTCATTTGGGTAAAGTAAGATATTTTAAATAATAAAAATACATTTTTTAGTACGTAGCTTTTTCAAGCATTAACAACTTATGCTCGCGATGAGCGAAATCGGTTCTGATCAAAAATACACTTATGGAATAAAGTACAAAAAAATGTGTTTTTATTATTTAAAATATCATGTCTTTCCATCAAGAAGTGACAGTTAACACATTAAAAGTGAAAGTAAGGTATGTTGGATTTATCGTTTCTGATATTCTCTTGCAACTTTTTTATATCAATACAGTTAATGTTAATATTCCAAATATGTTGATCACACAGAAAAAAATGATTACTTTATGTAGCGTGGAAACGGATAATTTATACATATAATATAACCAATACATTCATTCTTTGATTATATTAGTGCCAATAAATTCAATCTTAATTGAAATGATTTATATTGAGCTGTTGCATTGCTATTGAATTAAATTATGTACAATACCATTTGTAAGCAAAGGAAACATGAAAGCAGCTGAAAAAATAGAGTGAAACATCACTACATTTTTGATTAGCCAAAATCTTTTGTATTGTGCCCGCATGACAATATGACATTCAACTTAATATTTTACAGCGGTGTAATAAATTCTGCTCTATAAAACACCATCTTATACAACAGCGGAATTGTTCTCGGCGGTCCTTAAATTTTTGCTCGTAGCACAGAGTGTACTTGAGTAACGATCAAAGGACTATTTAGACCGGGAAACAGAATCAAGGTGTCATACATATGACATAAACTTTCATGTCTCGAGTCTCAACATATTATTATCTTATATTATATTTGCGCTTAAGCGTGCTGGCAAAGACGACAGAGAAAAGGGAAAAGTTTTAGTAACTAACTATCTACAGCGACATAATATTACTAACTATGTCATCAAACATTAATTACCTTTACAGTATTGTTGAAAATTACCAGCCAAATATATTCACATTTAAAAAACTTCCTTTGTAAATTTTTATACTTATCTTTTGTTATCGATTGCTTGTCTCGAAACTCAGGTCTTCTTATTGTCACGAGTTTGTCGTTTATTAGTACATCTTCGAGCTCAGTTTTTAAGAGAAAGTAATGTGGGTTTTAAAATATAAAATATTTACCGACTTAAAACTTATGTGGAATCGAAAAAATACTAATTAACTCATTCAATTTCAAAACAATTTAAGCGCCAAAAGAATGGAATTAATAGTTTATGAAAGTCAGATTTTTACAATAAGTAGGTGTGATCGAAAAACTATTAGTGACGCCTTCTTATTTTTTTGGCCTGGTCCTATAAATTATGCTGGGATTTGATGACAGATTCTTGTGCAATTTCAACTACTAAATGAAATGACTTAACCCATTCACTGCCCATACATTTTCGCAAAAATTGGCGCACAATAGAAAGAAATTCTGAAATTTAAAGTAATTTTCCAACCAACACGAGTGTGGTGTCCTGGAAGACACTAAATATACTACTTTTTTATGGATCACAGATAATTTGACATTATTTAAAATATTTGATTATAAATGTCGTCGATTATTTGTCAGCGTTGATAGAATATTAATTCGTTTTTAGTGTATTGTTTTTATCATCACCCTTTTTTGTGATATAATGTGTTTATTTAAAATAAGGTTTTTAAGTCATATTATGAATATAAGAAACGTACGGTTAAAAAGATAATTAAATTTATGAAAAAATGCTCAACGTAAAATTGATCACTTATTTTTTCTTTTCTTTTTTTTAAATCGAGGTAATTTATTAAGGTAAAATTTTACACAATATCAAATTAAATATACTTAAGATGTAAAAAAAAATGCATTTTTTTCTTATTCATGCCAACAAAGATTGGAGTTCTTTTTGGTTTTATAGCTCAAATCGACATACTTTACAACACACTGCATATGATTCTTACTTTAAAATTATTTTTAGTTGGAACGATTTTCCTTTGACAAAAGTCTACGAAGATGCCTAATAAGCTCTTAAAGGTAAACAGTCCAACACGTATTGAAAAATAAGCATCAAAAGTTTTCATATTTTCACTATGTTTATTTCAAAGCAAAACATTTATTTGATGACATGCTGAAAAGATCAAATACAAAATGTTTCCAGCTAGTTATAAACGAAACTTATCATTAAATGCCTGAAAAGTTTTCTGTGTCCCGACCGGAATAATTTGCCAAAAAGGCTTGTGTGAAATAATTATTTTTATATTCTGTTTGAGTTCGCATTTGTTTTCTTTTCGTTATCTTTTGAGATTCGAACTATTGTGAAGGACAAAAGTTCATGATAATATTTTTGCGAGATGAAGAATTATATATATTTGATGAAGCAGACTGAAAATGGCCCAATTAGATTTTTTTCAATTGCTGTGATTTTATAATCAGTGTGTCATAATAATTACTTTGGGAATAAAAATATATAACCACCTACATGAGCCACATTATAACAGTCACCAACCGCTACAAAAAAACATTACGAATACTCTAGGTTTAAAAAGTTTTAAGGCCTAAAACGATGATTAATTTCAACTTTACAAGCGACAAAACGTCGTGGGTGCGATGTTTGGCACAAGCTTATCTATGAAAAAATGATTATACGAAGTTTTCGATTTCATTTGATTCCGACACCAATAATGAATTTTTCTTCTCATAAAGTTAAATTCTTTTGATATTTCGTAAATTAATCTCAAAACATTTTCAAATTTAAATAACAATGCAGCGTAAACATTTATTTTCGTCATAAAAAAATATTTATATTGTTTATCAAACTTCGCAGTCGTAACCATTATGAAATCGTTAATCACCATTAATATCTGTTATAATGCTCTATTTCCCCCTACATTTCGTCTTATATATGGACTTCTCATCTAAGTCGTAAAAAATATGACATACTTTAATGAATATGTTCGCCATTTCAGCAAGTCAACACATAAATCTTTTCCAGTTTGCTTATCTTAAAAGAACGTTTTGTTACGGAGTCTGTAGTTGGTAGAGTAAGATTCTGTAAAGATATGGCATTCATTTTCTATCAAACAAAGCGTAGTAATAATATAATGAATTGCTAAAAGAGCACTGATATATACGAATTGTTCAAGTAGCTTCTTTTGTATTTAAACGTTATTTAAGTTGCCGTACCCAAAAAATTATGTGAAAGTATAAGAGGACACTTGGCGTATACATAAATTGTTTGAATAAAATACATAAATATTTAAGAATATGATACAAATATTTTTTTTATATCTGTATAGTTATAACACTTATACAGCTATATTCACATATAAGAATTACTAAGCGGACTTGGTTCGATATCAAAAATTGGTACATAATGATTTAGGCCAACCATTTCAACAAATTATTTAGAACCGTCACTTAATCTTTTTTATCAGATACAAAGTAAAGTGAAAAAAAAAAATGGTCGTAATTATAAGCTAAGTTAGACAAATAATCATTTTTCTCATCATAATTTTTTATTCATTGAATCGATGTTTGCTTGGCAGAATTGCCATAAGATAAACATCATGCAGAGTTTTAAGTGTCAGATATAGCACTAAATCGCCGTCAAAAATATTGCATTTTTTAGTGCATCGATGTACTAGTAGAAAGACAAATCCTGTGTCATGAGTGATACAATTTGTGAAAATGTGTAGAGTTTGAACGATTTGAAATTGATATTGAGATTCCATCAATCCCATTCAGTCGATAAAATCACACTATATTTGTTTTATTTACTTGTTCATGCTTACCAACAATTCAGTTAGAATATGTTTAAAACTACATTTACCTATTTATCGTGAGTGGCATTAATTCAGTTACTTAGAGATAAACTAATTTTATACTAAGTGGACAGAAAATTTGCATATACATCTGGAGGAAATGGAAATAAGAGCTTTTACATTATGTAAGTACGTTCCTGCAATAATATTCAACGTTAGCTTTAACCTACATTAAAATAATATTTTTTTGTTCTCTGCAAAATTAGTTTTGAAAAATTGCCGTAATAAGTGGAAGAAAGGTTTATAATTATATTTATATTGTTAAGTGTTTTCTAGTGCTACATAGTGGATAAACACGTTGATTACAAAGAAGAAATTATCTTATGTCAATATTTTTGTAAAAGATTAAATATTCATTTAAAAATGTTTTCTTTTTTATTCCATATCTGCATTCGCTTTGGAACAAAGGCTGTCTTATAGAGGTATCACAAGATGAGTCTTACCATTTTTGCTGTTATTTTTTTAATGGTAGACGATAGAGATACGAAGTTTAAAACTAGACAAGACTATTGTTGGTCAAATCGTCTTCATTTTATCTATAAGTTTCATACTGGGTGGTTTTGGAAGAAAGTTTTGGGACAACAAAAACACCCATATCTCCGAACAGATATTAATGCATTAATTAAAAAAAAGTTTTTGCACCCGTAAAATCCGAACGGATTCAATTTCTTTTCAAAAAAGTAAAATTTTTATTTCTACAAGAATAAAAGTGTTTTTTGCTATCTTTTAGCACCAGAATATAGTCTAAATTGTTTTTAATAGACCTTTCTTTAAAGCGATGATGATCACATTGAATCCTTGGATTATTTTTAGGGTTAAACAGTAGCCGTACAAATTATATTTATATAAATTTTTAGCAAACTTTGAAAACCACATATATGTTATGTTTACGCGGCTATTAATAGTCTCAAAGAATGTGACTCAATTATGTAGTAATTTGAATTAAATCATCATCATTTCAATCAACAACATTGTTAATTTCAAGATTTTTGATAGAATCTTAACCGAGCGCACTCATGTTAGATGTATTTTTATTCAAAACTTTAATTTTATTTTGTATAAACGTTTAATTTTCATAAAACATTCATAAAAAGTTTTAGCTGCCAAAGAGAAAATAAAATGTAATAAGCCTAGATAAAATCCACATAAGTACACTTAACGATGCGCAGTTTAGATGAAAGCAATGAAAATATTACGTATATCACATCCTTTAAATTCGTATCAATATATCGGTACAAAAATTACTTTGACTCGGAAATTTAAGCTCTAGACCGTAAAATCATTGAGCACTGCTAACGTGTCCTGAATTAAAAAAAAAATATTCATAACTTTACGTAAGGTGTGAAAATAATGAATGACATATAGAAAAATCTTAAAGCCTTCAAAGGGAGTGTATATATGTATTTAAATAAAATAAGTAATCATATTATAATATAGTATCACCGTCGTAGACTCGCAGTCGTTAGAAAAACCTATCAGCGTTCGCAGTAATGACAGTCTCAAGAGACGTTATGCGTCAGCAGCCTTAGAGGGTACTTGCCAAGATGCGTTAAGTTTTAAGATATTATACATACGGGCACCAAAGTAGGTACTCTATGCAAATCTTGGCTATTGAATCCTTGCCAGTACTTGAAAACAACGAACAACATCGTTGCAATTTATGGCTGTTCAGAAACAGATAAAATTCAACATTCTATATTATATTTGAGGCGTATGATATAACTCACCATAGAAAATTTATTATTTTTGCTTGATAGTTGAACGACGATTTTATACAAAAAAAGAATTTTACGAGGCAAAGACGAATGAAGTATTAAGCCGTCTAAATATAAATATGCAATTTTAATTATAGAATGAAATAATAAAAGAACTAAATATTTTGTATATTTTACAAATTACGAAAATCACATTCAAGGGTTGAGATAAATATTACATATATTGTGTTGTATAATAGTTGAATACCAGATGGTTTTTTATAATAGTATTGCGTGATAATTTTTCAATTTTACACTAATAAATTATGATTTTTAAAAATATATATATTCATTTTAAAAATAGTAAAAAATATATTATAATTTTTTTTAAATAAAAAAGATTTGCCTGCATAGCCATATCGGCTTCATTCAATTTATTGATTGAATTGGCATTTACTTGGTAGAACTCCATTATAAAAATTTGTAAAATAAAATAGCAATGTATTTTAGTTCTACAAAATTTTATAAGATATAGTTGATAGCTATTTCGGCTCACGCCTTCGTCCTGACTTCGTTCGTCTAAGTTCTGACGAAGGCGTGAGCCAAAATAGCTTATTTCGTATAACTAAAATACATTGCTATTTTTTCCACCGTATTATAAATTTTATTTATGTCATATATAAACTATTTTTTTATTGTATCTCCGATAGGCAAGCTTGTTTCGATCGACCCTCAAAGCGATAGCACCATGAGGCTTAACTCCGAAGCTTAGAGCAAGACTTTAACACAATATGAATAAATAAGCATGCACAATGGAGTTTCAGGTCAAACAAATGAACACGAATAATTAATTTGCTAGCGGGTTGAAATTATTTCAGATTTCCAATCCTGGATACTGTTCGTGATAGTTCGTTTCATTTGAGAATTATTGCGATGTAATAAATCACTGTATCGTATCGAAGCACTCTATCTCCAAAGCTTATCTTGATCATATCTGTTGGCAATATGATACAATTAATTCCTTTATTGTAATTATCATACAGATTATACTAATTACTTGTAACTGAACTGAAAAATACACATAAAGAGCACTGCAAAGTGATTTGTTTAACTATACTAATTGTATGTATGAATATATATGTGTGTTTGTATGAAATAAAGAAGTGCAAATTTATTGGACTCAATTCGAATACAGTTTTGAATCGTTTGTGGTTTTAAAGTCATAATATAAATCAAAAGAAATAAAAAACAACAATATTTGTTTAAAGTATAAATAGTTTGAAAATAAAGTATACTTGTCCATGGTGTAAAACGTTAAGTACTTAAGTTGATGTAGGAAGTTGTTGCTGTCAGTATTCGTAACTGAAATTTAATATTTTTTGGTTATATTTATAGCGTCTCTTTACATTTTAATACCGGTGATCGATATATATATATAATTTATGATATCGACTGAAGGTGCTTGATGGAACTTCAATATTAAATTTGAATTGTTGCAACTTTGTACGACAGTTTAGTCTGACTAGTCAGTTCTGTTGCATCCGTGCGATGGAATACCTGAAGATGCCGAAGGGCGAAACCCGGGTCGTTTGTGATAAGACATATGGAATCGTACAAAGTTGCAACAATTCAACAAAAAAAAATATCTATACATATATATATTATGTTGGCTCCGTATTCATTATGGAAAAGTGTATCCCCTCCGTTGAGAGCGAAAATTTGTAAAAAAAACTGTATATTTCTTCAATTGATTAATTTATCATTTATACCAAATTATTACCAGATTTATTTAAACAAAGCTAGTAGGAAAGAATGATTTTTTCAATTTCTTCTCTCTAGTTGTGAACGACTGCCTATTCGTAGAAAAAAAGTGTAGAAAGAGCATATGTTTGATTTTCAGTCCTCTCCGTAATGTATTTTTTTACTTAAGTCTCTTACTCTGTAAGAGAGGTGGATTGAGAACGCACTTTTGTTAAATAATTTTTAAAAACAACATCTATTGTGTATGACAATAAATGTAAAATATACATTTTATTCTCATATTTTTTTGTATTTTATGAATGAGATCTCAAATCACTAAATTTAATCTTAGAGTGCCTAAGAGTAACGATAGTAGTTGGCTTCATTCCAAATTATATACATTCCAAAACTATCAACCCATTTCAGTAATAATACCATTTTCAAAATGCATAAAGATAATTTACGACCTATGTAAGTATAAGAGCAGATGGTAATGCTAAAATTTTATATGAAAACTTTTAGCATTTGAGAGTTTGCGATATACATTATTGTAACGTATAAATTCGTACAATATATGCCACAACAATAATCAAACATTCAAATCAATGTATATATATTGTATTAAAAAAAGATATCGAAAGATAACGTATATCAACAATATAAATGTGTTTTCTAGAAAAAAATAAACAACGAAATAACGACAGATTCTACCAGTACATTAAAAAAAATAGTTTACCATATAATGCCAAATAATTGCAGTTTGATGCATCATAGCATACGAAGCTAAATATCCAGTTAAAAAACATGAAACATGCTTGTTTACGCGTAGATTAATTTAATAAAATAAATGTATTTTGATGAATTGATTGATACTCGGGATTCAATAAAATTTGTTTAAAATTCACAGGGGGTTGAAATAATCAGCATAAGAATTTATGACATTGAAATATTTCAAATATCCTTAAACGTTTATTTACGTTATGGCCATCCTTAAATATTTTACTTTCACTCACTTATTTATTATGTTTATGGCGAAGGATAATTTTGTTTTTTGTATGCATAGATAAAAAAGGCTTTCTCAGATGCTCTATAATAAAGTGTAAAGGCTCTAGTTTTATATACTACTAGAGGTTTATGGTATTTGCATTGGGGAGTTCTTTTTATATGCTTTCGTTGTGTAAATTTTCCCATGAACATAAAAACGTCCATTTTTCATTGAGTTATGCCTATTTTGTGTGTGGTGATTATTTTATACGAAAAATTGCACCATCGTAGTAATAGTTTTACACAATTTTCTTCAAATATTACAATGTTTGATTAATATTTTTCAAATAGAATAATTGATTTTTATTTATTAATTATATATTAAATTTCCATTATAATTTAAAAAATTCAAAGTATCTTTCTCTGGTTGATGATAGCTATAATGGCTTCGGCAGTCGTCAGAAATATAAAGTATATTTTATAAAGTTTAAATTCGAGGTTTTTTCTAGCAACAATTTATCCTGAGGGTATTATAGCAATTATTTAAATATTATTACATTAAATAAAATAAGGTATTGCTGTCAATCGAATAATAGCTATATCAGCATGTTGATATAAATATTTTTTTTTACAAAGTATGCTGAGTCTTTCTAAATTTAGTTTTTATATACAGTATGTATAGTAAATCAATTAAAAAAATCATGTAGAAAGAACAGTCGAAGAATTAATATTTTTAACGAATAATATCACACGATTGCCTATATGTAATCGAGTATTTGTGCCATAGGAAAAATTTACTTCTCATTTACGGTTAAATATTCATGTTTACTTTTTTTATAGTTATGAGAAGCAGTGATTTAAAAAACTCTGATTTTAGAGATTTTGAGTTATGCTTTTAAGTTATTGATAAATTGAATATTTACTTTTAAGTTGTTAACTGACACTTCTTGGTCGAAGCGCATGATATATTTTCAATAATAAAAACACATTTTTAGAACTATTTCTGCAATATATTTTATTATCAGGATTTAAATATATGTTAAGCTATGATTGCTTTATAACTGGAACGCTTTTTCTGTTGGAAGCTACGCATATAATTTTAATTCTTAATATAGAAAACGTTTCAATTTAAACCAGTTATGAGATATTATTTCATTAATCTGAACATTAAAAAAAATGTTAAAAATTGAAGAGATTTATCATGTATTTTGATATCATTAACAAAGATGACATTTAATGAAATGTATTTATGTTAAATGTACCGTTTATTAAAGTCGTATAACATGTTGAATCAAATTGACAATATTTCACAATGTGTACAACAATTTTGATCGAAAAAATTAATACAATTGTAATTTTGAAAATTGTTTATCGACATGGTTGTTCACAATTGAACAAAATATTTTAATTATGGTGGGGATCAAGCAAGGTTAGGTAATCCAATTAAAATCGAGTGAATTTTAACACAAAATAAATACAAGCTGAGTAAAACTGAAAAGCCGTTTATTTGCTCCCGAAAACAAAATAAACATTCAAATACCGTGGAAGTGTTTGAACAATTAAATTCGCGGATGATTAATTTAGATTCACTCCTGTTTGTACAACTGCTAGTCGATTTTTATGAAATTAAAATATCATATCGTTTATGGACCGATGCATTTTGAACATAGTCTGTACAGTGTATCAATAATCATTACTTCTACGCATAGATTATTCAATTGATATGTAATTCGAAGAAATGAACATACGGAAGTATTTATATTAATATTTATATTTTCATTAAATATTAAGTACATATACATATATTTAGTTGATACTGAATGTATTTTAGGCTCGGTCTCTCTAGATAATTAGTAACTTCCGTCATGCTTAAGCAGTTAATTTGTATTAAGCGCACATTAAATCTGGTATATCATAATTTTTACCAATTCAAAGCTATATATAAAAAAAGTTAATTAATCATTAAATAATACGTAAATATCATTCGATGTCAGAAAAGCAATGATATAGGCTGAAAATCAATAATGAATGGCTGTAGAAATATTATGTAAACATGGGAAAAAGTTGATCTATAAGATTAATATTGCCCATGCTTTTGATACATCACAAAGTTATCTAAGAAGCTCATGTCACAATAGGCTTACATATCTTCAAAAATACAAAAGCGCTGGAAAACCAATAAATAATAAAGAAAATCATAATGATAGTGGCATCGAAAGTGACATCGCTACCGTTTTCAATCGAAATAATTAAGGTTTGTAATTGAATCCCAGTATAACAGATAAAAATTCAATATTGGTATTATTGACTTTTTTGCAGCTAAGTGAAATTTCTGTTTGGCCACCAGTCGGTCATGTATATGACAGTGTATGAAAGAATATATATTATATAAAAGTTTAGTCTATGTATTGATTTAAGAGTAATATAAGTTATAAAAGAAGTACATTCATTATTTTATGATAAATTAAAAAAATATTTTTTTGTGTGTACTATTTTTAAAAGATTCTTTGTCTCTTCAATTTAACAATGACGCTAGAAAAATTCTTTTGTTGTCAAATGCATTTATATTCTAATAACATAAACAAATAAAAATCAAACAAAGCAATGAATAAGTTCGACAACAATTTACTTTTCATTTCAGTTTATGTATTGTGTATATACCTTTTTGGACGCGAGCTTAATGCGACCTTATTTTATCAACCTAGTTCGTATGGCACTCAAATGTGCTTTTTTCCGTATTTTTTTAAATCCAAACTGTGTGATAATTAGAACTAAACTATTGCAACGCAAAATGCATTTTTATTCGGCTTTTTTATTTTATCGGAATTATGTCGGCTGAAGTCTTCTTTACCGCGACTAAATGCTTACATTATGCCATTTATTAAGGCTACGAAAGCACATATTTTAATTATTTGATAAAATCGTGCAATGGTTACATTATTTCCAACAAAAATTGACCAGTACCACTTAAAAGTGGTCTTAATTAATCGAAATCAATTCGTTATTATTGAAATACAAATATGGCTTTATATATTTTTTATGTAGTTAGAAAAATGAGTAATAACTTATTTTCTTCGATTTGGAACTAAAAGCATTAGGATGCTAAATGATGGTAAATGTGTTTCTAGTTTTACTTTTATTTAAAAGCGTTCTTTTATTACAGGATTGCAGATCTAGGAAACGAGAAATCCGAGCCTCGTTTACTCTACCGTCTTTGCAGAATAAAACCAGAATAGACGATGGAAAGGAAAAGAATGATAGAAAACACTCTCCGGGAATCCACGATTGATACGCTTCAGTGTTCTCGCTGGATGTCTATTTACGGGCGATTATAAGACGGGGGATGCGTTGACATGAATACAAGCTGCCTACCTATCTCCACGTCGGGAGAAAGCTCTCGCTGTCGCCAGGCCCCAATGGGGCTCTAATGAGCGACCCGCCCGCATCACCCACCTTCGAAACATGTGCCTGCATCACAATTGGCCTTTGAGAAACCCTCGTAGGGAAGGCAGGCCACTAAATATAAGGTTTGGATATTATCCCGATGATTAACTTTAAGCCCACCGAAATTTCCCTCTAACCCAATCATTTCTTTTTTGCATATCTAAATGAAAAAAAACTTTAACTAACAACGATTTTCAAATTTTACATAATAGTGACACATGTTCTTTGATTTAAATTTTAAATGGTAAATTGGTTTCTTCCAAATTTAAAGTAATTGTAAACTAAATTGAGAGATATAAAGTCCATCAAAATATATAAATTTCATTTATTTAGAGAAAATGTAGCAATAAAGTATTTTTAATTGTGACTATTAAATTTATATTGATTTTTAAAACCATTTTTTACGTAAACTATACTCACATTAATAATATTTCGTTATCAAGTATCAAGAACATCAAAATTATCAAAGTAATTTAGGCATCGCATCGTAACTTAAAAATTAAAGGGAATAATATAATATGTTTATTAATAATTTTGTCTCAAATTAATGAAATGTTTTTGTTGTTGAGATGCCTCTTTTTGACGAATAGATTTTTCTTACTTAAAGATTTTGAATTGTAGTAACAATATAAATAACAAAAAATGAGAAAAATGAAAAGTCAAGCTATTTGATGGTATATTTTCCATCATTCGTTGAAAGATTTTTTGGTTATAAAAAAATTATCGATGTTAGAACAACTTAAAAAATATAAGCTTTATTGAAAAAATGTATTATTAAAATAGAAGTTATTTGTTAATATTTCAATAGTTATTGGATTGTAATTGATACTGGTTTATTAAAATAGGTAATTCATTAATGAAACCACCACAAGTCGCAATGTAAAATTGTGAGAAATGTATATTTTTCTAATTTGTTCATGCGCCTGACAGTAACTTATAAGTTATACTTAACTTATAAGACACTCAAGTAATAAAAAATATTACTTGAGTGTCGAAATACTTCTAATTTGAGAATAATAAATTTATTGTGACAATAAATATCACTTTAACCATCAATTATTATGATTACGATCATTATTTTAGTTTAAAGGCCTGATTATTTCCGATACACAAAATTTTCATAAAAAAAGTTGTTATTTATGAAATGTTGACATATATCTGAATTTAAGTTAGCGAAGCCCGCAAACAATGGCCATTAATCAAGCGATGCACTTTCTTTTCATTCAAAATTAACCGGAAGCTTTCTCGAAGGAACTTTTATTGCATTCGTTTCTATTTCTCTTTAACATGTTTTGAATAGCAAACAAAAATTGTAAACACAATTGCAAGACGCTTTTCCTAATATTTATGGTTTTATCTTTCTCTACAAGGATTCCAAGCAGCGGTTGAAAATGCGTTATTGCATCACGTATAAATATTTATTTTAAATATTATACTTAAAATATAATATTTTATGTAGTTATTAAATGTCCAAAATTTTTTTTTTTTTTATCGCAAATTTATAATTTACGTGTGATAGAATGCCTGAAGATTTCGAGAGGCGAAACACGGGTCGTTAGTTACAAAACATGTGGAATCGTAAAAAGTTGTAACAATTCAAATTACATAGCATATGTTTTAATGATGTCTTCTTGACAATAGTGAATCACTGTCAAAGTTTATGTACCTTTTTTTATTGGTTATTGATCGTTCGAAAATGATTGAAATAGAAATGAACGAGTATTTTTTTTTCAAGGTGTTATAATGAATTTAGAAGATACAATAGTATGAAATGCCCAAAACGTTATTGTTCTAAAACTATAAAATATAACTCACACAATTAAAATAATACTAAACAACATTATTAGTAACATTTAGGTTTTTTTAACTTTTATGTAACAATTTGAAATACTCACTGAGCCAAGCCAGTCCTGATTATAATACAGAGCAGTGGAATAAGACAACCTCATTTATGCTATATTTTTTTAATTTGACTTGACATCATGTGTTTGAAATTTATTGATTAAATTGAAATTTACTAGGTAGAACTCTATTATAACACGTAAAAAAATAGCAATGTATTTTAGTTCAAATTAAAATTCATAAGATATGTGGATGATAGTTATTTCGGATTAGACCGATAGTGTTATTTAAAATTTGTCTTAAACGTTCAATTATAAATACGATTCCGTTATAGTTAATAAGTGAGCGATAAAAATTGAATATGTACCACCGAACCGTTTTAATCCGTCATAGTTCTTATTAAATATTTTCGTTGTAAAATTGTTGGCAACCCCTTTATTTGAGGAAAATCTTAAACTCTTATAACAGAGGACATAATAAACCAGTTTTGATGAATATCTCCTGACACGGATTGTTAAGCTAAGAGAGTAGATTTGCCTCGGAAATAAGCAAAGCATCTACTGCCGGAGTAAAATGTTTCACGACAAAATTCGTAAACGGAAAATGTACTTTTGAATCTTTGAACAATGATTCATTATCTCTTGGTACATGGAGATAATGCATATTCTTTATTATTACGAATGTTCATATCTCAAATTGTTTTTGACTGGATGAGATATCGATTGTCGTTCTTAAAACCAGTGAATAGACATCGTTATATTAAAGAATGATCTTTTGCGTGCTGTTATAATTTCTTGTGATTTAACTCATATCCAATTCTGAAAATCGAAAGCAAAAAAATCGAATGTTTCTATCTATGAAATGAGAGATCGGATGATTGGCTAAAACTCAGATATCTACGTAATACGTCTGTTTGATAATTAGAAAAGTTTGACTGAATTAGAATATATATTTACCAAGCCAATAATGCCGGCCATAAATGGAAAATAAAAAAATCATTTTCTCTGCCCTGATTAATTTAACTAAATTTGTTTTGACTTTAAAAATGGCAGCGTTGTAAAAAATAAATAAAAATAAGATAGTTACATTAAATGATGTACATATATATTTTTACAAAAACTTTAAACAAGTTTTTTGAAGCATCACAACTTCGGGCATAAAACTCTCGTTCTATTGTTCTTAACAATACGATGGCTAGTAAAGAATTACTTACACTAAACTTTGACCTAGTTAATTTTAAAGTTTTCTCAGCCAATTCGGTACACTAGGGATTTTGCATAGCATATAGTATATAATATGAGAATGCATAGTTCCCATGGACGCAATACGTCTTGAATGAATAAACTCATTAATTAGCATGAAAGGGTAAATTTTCATCACCGATATTCGGACTAGAAACTTTAATAATGGTATTAATTTGGTATTCAACTTAAACGATCAATATCAATTATTTATATTGTAGCAAATTCATTGAATATTCATTTAAAGATTAAAATAAACTTTTAAATGATACTTTTAAGGTGTTAACTGTCACTTCTTGATGGAAAGGCATGATATTTTAAATAATAAAAACACATTTTTTAGTACTTATTTCCACAATATATTTTTTGATCAGGACCGGTTTCGCTCATCGCGAGCATTATCAACTGATAGAATACAATTTACAAACAAGTGTATTTATATAAAACAAAAAATTAATTTGAGTTAAATGTAGCACGTGTACAAAACCATGGGTACAAGAACTAGGAAACAATTTACATAAAATCATACAATATTGATACAAATAAAGTAAATTAGTATGAAAATTAAATTTTCACAATCACTTATTAAGAAATACAATTACGATTATTGTCATAAACTTTTAAAATCATTATTAAAAATGGTAAATCGACATTTAGCGGTAGAAATTGAACAAATGTAATTAAAATCAGTATGCATATGTAAATTTTGCTTATTTCAAAGTGAATTCAAATAAAAAAAAAAAATATTAAAATGTTACGTTGTCATCATCTGGAATTTATGAATATTCGTATCTTGGTTTTTAAACGGTTCTCAAAAACATTTATTTTTGTTTTAAATAATAAAAACACATTTTTTTAGTACTTATTTCCACAATATATTTTTTGATCAGGACCGGTTTCGCTCATCGCGAGCATTATCAACTGATAGAATACAATTTACAAACAAGTCTATTTATACAAAACAAAAATTTTAAATGATAATAATACAAGCATACATTTGACAAAGCGAGTATTAGAAGCTATGAATAAAATATTCCTCCATTTCAGTAACAACAGCACACAGTCATAATTTAGATGGCTGTGTGCTTTTTTTATCACTCGCATTCTAATTTCCTACCCAACATTGCATTGGTGTGCTGTGAGACATATATGCGCTACATAACTGTATTAAGTGTGCCGCGGCGCAGTCGATCAAAAATTAGACAAAATCAGTATTTTTTATTAGAGAAATATCAATACAATTTTATTGCAATCGTCTTTTTTATTTTATACTCGTTGGAAATAATAGTTTATTGCTTAAGCTTTTAATGGAATAAATTTACACGTGTTTGGACGGATGATGTACCGACAATAAATAAAATTGGTTTATCGTATTTGCAAAAAAATATTCCTTTAAATAAATAATGAATATGAGATTATTTTAAAACTATTAGTGTTCCATCACTACAAAAAGGTTCACAACCATTTAGAAAACTATGCTAATATCAAGCGTTTCTATTATGAGAATATAAGTTATACAATTAGTGGAACAGTGAACGAATAAAAAATCTTTTTTTTTTGTAATACATATTTTCATATTTTTGCCTGGGGCGAACAGCAAAAATTTTATGAGTGAAGTCTAGCGTGGGCGAGAAAGGTTACGATGTACTGCTCTATCCGATTATTAAAATAAGCGACACTGATTCAATAACTGCTCATTTTTCGGAATAATCCTTCGATTCTAACTCCCTCACAACATAAAAGTATTATTATCAACGTTAAGGATTTGCTCTTCTCCGTTGTGCAGATTAGTGTAATCCGCAAATGGAATATTTTATTCATTGATTTTTCAATCGATTCATGGATTTTACGTCTTATGGAAATTAGGTATGTTCTATTGTCATTCATTATCATCCACTTTATATTATAAGCTATAAAAGAGGACATAAATAGAGCAATTAACTAATTGTAATTTATGTTTATTTTTAATTCCATTCTTACTGTTTTTGAAGAGAAAAACTTAAAATAATACTCAAATGACCGTATCAATCGCTTTATATACTCCCATGGTACGTACCCAAGCATTCTTCAGTTCCACTAAGAAATTTTTATTAATATCCGACGTTGCAGAGTCAGTCAGAAAAAGAAGTAAACTGGGTTGATGTTCTATAGAGGTATTCACAGTACATGACCTAACAATGTATCTCTGGAGTCTCATCGAAATCGTTGACGTAATTTTTCCTGAATCGAACAAGATAACACTATTGTTGAGATAAAAGAAATATGACATGAAGATATTGATGAATAATTCAATTATGTTTTTTAGTAGATCCAGTTTTAATTTCATGCTGGGATATTGTGTAAATAATCCCACGAAACATGGCAACGCTAGTAAATTACAGATTATTTAGATTAGCTTGTATACCGTAATAAACACTGGTTCTATTGATTTAGCCCCTAAATAATATATAACGTTGAGAACGTAATGCATGTCGGTATATCTGCTATGTTTTTGCCTGCAGTTGCACTCGTAACTAATGCAGCATTTGTTTCGAATGCAACTCAGGTTTTGCATTGCTTCATGTTGCCTCGTCTTCGAATTGCATTACAAAGCTTACGGCTGTAAATTATGTTTACTCTGCGCTAAAACCTTTGTTGGGGAATATTGAAGTTATCACGCGGTAAATCTATTTTAAAGTGAAATTGCTAAAAACTTTGCAAGGTGCATTTTGATAATTTATCTTACAGTTTAATCATTACATTTATCTTACAAAATTAATAGTGCTCATTTACGTTTCATGTACAATTGGCTCAGTATGATAAGATTATAATAAATGAATTAGAGCATTCAAAAGGTATCAATCATCAAAATCATTTTATAACAGAAACATCAATTTCACGAATTCTATGAAAGTCGTATACATTCTGAAACTTTTTTTGTACATGTTTTATCCATTTTCTAACTGCCTGGATTCAAATTAAAGAAGTAATTTTAAAATTTTACATTTTTATGCATATTGCATTACAACTCAGAAATTGTTTCCAAATCCTTACAAGCAATTTAAAGGTTTTAATATCAGTATCGTATGCTTCTTGGATTTCATTTTATAATGAAACCGAATCGAATAAGTATTCAATAAATAATTATGTAATATAAATGTAAGACTAACTATACTTATATAAATATTTATGATAATGTGATAATATTCTTTAGAAGTATACAAGCATCAAATATATTTCTAAATGCTAATTTGATGATGTAAAGAGGATACAATTAGTGTCGCTTTTTCACACAATGTGTTAAAGTCATTAATTTTTTAATCACAAAAAACTGAGTTTTTCTGTTCAAGAAAACATTTATTTTGCTGACCTATTAAATTTTATTCTAACGAAAAGAAAAGTTCAAACACGTGCCATAATCAATGAAACCAAAAATGAATAATTATAATAAAGGTTCAATATTTTAAAGTATTCTTTTTTATCATCAAATTCCACAAAACATTTAACAGGTTATTTAATATAACATTTTTTCAGTCGTGAAAAACTTTGGGGAAAGGTAAATTGAAAAGGAAAGTTTAACGGTGAAATAATTTTGTTTATCTTCTATTTTTCGATTCGTTGTTTTATTAAAATTTTTATGATATTGCTTTAGAGAATTTAAATTATTGCATAATTATAACAAAAAATCCCATTTTTAATGTATCTATATCTATCTATGTATGTTGATGACTTAAAATTCTATTATTTTTCGTAAAGCAAATTTGTATTAATTCAAGATTATAAACTGATGTATTAGCAAAATTATTGCGTGGAACCAAACTTCTTCTTAAAAGCTCTTCCAAAGTTTGGCAAAGGTTTATCCAATTATTGAACGTTCATAAAGCTTTCAAATGCAAGCAAACAAATGCATAAACGGAAAAATAAATAGCGAATAGATGGGAAATGCTTTTACCTGAGTAAGGCAATTTTTATTCAAAAAATTTACTCTATTTTCGTGGTTCTTTTAAAAAATGAATTACAGAAATTGTTATCGGTGGAAATAATATACTTTTTGAATGATGTAGTCCTCTAAAAAACCTCTATTTCAAAGCTAAAATGTATTTATGTTAATGCGTTGGATATTTAAAAAATCTGTTTAATTATTAATGTAACCAATATTTTATGCTGAGATGAGCTATAAATATGATTGAACTGTTTTTTAATATGATGTTAATAGGATATTGCAACTATTTTCTCATCTATCTCTTCAGAGCAAATAAGACAATAATAATTGTATAAGGAAATTACTTACAATAATACAGTTGCACTCGATGCGTTCCGGTTTCCAGATTGGAAAAGGGATTGCATCGAAATATATGATATATTTCGGTACAATAAAACAAAAATACAACATTTTTCATCATTAAAGTATTATCAAAGAGCGGTATATTTGTGTTATATATTTTTTTGTTGCTGTAATAATAAATAAATAATAATTCAGTATTAGGAATATGCTAAATTTATGTTGATTTATTAGATTATAGATTTTATTTGAGTTGATGTTATTTTTATAAATTATTAGTAATGCTATTTGTAAGTATGCGATATTACGTAATACATAACTATTTTACGATGATTGCTAAATATAAATTATGGATCCGTTTATTTAATGTTTTTAAGGATTATCGTGTTTCAATTAAGCGATTAATATAACAATACTGCCTCATTCACTAATATTGAACAAAGATTAAACATTTCAGTTAATTTATATTCAAAATAGAGTATGGTTTGCAAACGTACCTGTAACAAACAGTGGTATTTGTTGCTCTGCCACGTACAAAATGTTAATTAATGTCTGAATCAAACTTCTATTCACGTCGTGGTATTACTCGTTTCTATCGAAGCCATTGTTCAGGTGTCATTTCCAGTCAAGGGCTAGGAGTTCGTATTCATAATGCTACTCGGTTCTGTTTTAGACGCCCATCAAAAGGGTTGATGGCTTTTGACGTGGTTAAAGACCCGTGAATTGTCGATGTCATTTACTTTTTATTACTTTCCGGCGTTTGGCAGGATTATTTAAAAGCTTTTGCTTTAAATATTTTACGACAGTTCGGACTTTATCTCATGTAAAAGCTTCAACAGAATACGTTTAGCACGAAATCATGGGTACAGGCGTATTTCTTAGTCGTAGAGAATCATGCGCAATAATCACCAGGGTTTTAAGGTTGTGTATTTCACCATCCTAAAAAAACTGTTGACGCTTTCGAATACTATTATTTACTTAAAACGCACCAAATACTAGTCGTTTTCATTAAAGAATAAAATAACTTGCTAAAAGTATGCGCTATAAAAAGCATTTTTGCTGTGCCGTTTATTAGTATGAACTATTAATTGATACGAAAACTCTTATGAATTCCAGTCAATAGTTTTTTAATAAACGCAAATAAAGCTTGAGGATATAATCAATATTCACATTTACACTATTTACGTCATATGGTATACATTAAGTCATATTGCGTTGCTTTATCAACTGCAAAGGACCGCGCATCATCCATGGAAATGCGTCCGGGTGGTTAATTCTCATGAAAATAGAATCGCATTCTGAAGTGGCTTTTTCAAGAGGTACTCTACCCATGTTACGCACATTAATATTATGCATTCGGTCATTTCTGGTGGCCAAGTCCTTTTACGTGTAACATGATTTTTAAAGCGATGATACTACTCTTTCGACGATCTTAGCAAAAAAAAATATTGAAAGGAACTATGAACTCAAGATCTTTCGGTAGTAAATAAAGATAAGTCATAAATAGTGTCGTATTTTAATGATAATAGAGATATTTTATCTTAAATAGTATTATACATCAAAGCGGTTTATATAATTATAAATAATGTAATATTTTAACACTCCAATTATTTCTTATGACTGTCTTTTATTTTTTATTTAAATTTTTATCTCTTTGTAGCAAGTTTTTTCGGAGCAATAAATGTATCAAATGTAATTTTTAATTGCTCTTCTCTCATCATTTAAATTATGTACATATATATATTTAAAAATGAAAATAAAAATTTTGGGATAATTTAAAATATCCCTGATAGGTTTCTTTGAATTATGCTAGATCATTATTGCATAAAACTATTATAATATATATACATTGATAAGAAACGAAACCCTTTCAATTGATTATTTTGGATCGTTTTTTTACAAATATCAATCTTAGTTAATGCTTAAGTTTCCAATTACTATAAAAAACAATTCTTTGATAAGGTTATAATAATTTTAAATAGATAATGCCCTTCGTATACATCAAATACAAAGCATTATTATTTTACAAAGTTTATCCTTCTGAGTGTTCACTGGCAACTGTCCTGGTTTAGTCTCCTGTCGTTTCTTTACTAAATAAATATATTGTTGAGATAATCGAAACTCGTTATGTTATTGTTGCCTATCAATACCTTGAAAAATGTTTAAATAAGATATATTGATAAAATTTAAGGATTTTTTTAATATATTATAATTTAAGTTCAGCGTTCCTGATGTAAAAATGAAATATATGGTGTAAGTGTTATAACGGTATTTTATTTTTCGCGCATTTTACATACTTATTTAGTGTATATAGTTCCGACGACGGCGTGAGCTGAAATAGCTATCAACTATATCTTTAAAAAAATGTAGAACTAAAATACATTGCCATTTTTTCATTGTGTTGTAAAGTTAGATTTCATTTTGGTCGAAATAATTAACGGTTTCCATGTGCTTATTCCAAGGACTAAAGAATATCTCGTATACGATCTATTGATTGTATGTAACTTTTCATTTCGCTGTAAAATTATATTTTCATTATAATGAACAAACGCTTTTAAGTTAATTAATCGTAGGTTTCTTGGATTTGTTTTTATTAGTTTATGGTAAATATAATGCCGCTTTCGTCAAAAAAGCTTCCCTACAACTGTATCAGTAAATTCCGTGAATTTTAAAATCCTTTCAAAAATATTAATTGAAATATTTGTTTCAATTTTAATTCTTGTGGTTTCTTAAGTAGTATTATTTTCCAAGAACATATTCTACTTATCGAGGTAAAGTTTTGGTTACCGCCCGAACGGTACCTAGTTATTTCAACATTTCATCGTATTTCTATCGATCTTCACCACTCCTGGTTAATAAAATCCCAAATGGTTATTAAATATTTAATAAACTTTATATAAGTGACATAAATTCGTATGTTCAACGAAAAATATTTTTATTACAACTCTAAAACCGAAAATATCTCTCAAATCTTTCAATTAAAAATGCCAACTTTTCGCACTATGGTATTACGTTGATTATAAGCATAATGTAGAATTTTCATGTCTCGATATTGATTACTTTTTCCACTTAATTGAAACTATTTTAATTTCCAACAGATTGCGATAGGGGAAGGAATATCTTATGTAATAAATACCTCCAAAAGGTAACGAATTTCCGCCCTCTTAGCGTTTTAGCGTTAAGATAAAATCTATCGAAACAAAGGCAAGAAGGAATTTCAGAGCACGTTCATTCGCGTAACGAGACGAACCAGAAATATTCACGGTACATTTTTCATTTCGAAACCTTTTACGCTCGACTACGAAAATTGGAATTCTTTGGATCATTTTTTGGTAAAATTACATGTGAAACATTTTCCATAAGTAATCATATACTACTTCTTGATATGTACGTTCAAGGTCATTTCTTTCTACATCAACAAAACTTGATCAACATACAAAAATCTGTAGACATTCTGGTTGCCATTTTTTTGGTGAATCGTGATATTTTAGTCGCTTAAATAATTAATTATTGAACTATTATATTTTGTAGGTATTAAATGAGATAGAGTAACGGCCGTGTCATCAACATTTACCATAATTTTAGACGAAGCTAATTATATAGATATTAGTTCTATGTATATAATTATATAAAATAGTTTTGAATGAAATGTAAGTTTTAAAACAAATATATAACAAAGGTAGAACAACTTTTAGTCTGCAATATTTTTTTTAAGTACGAACAAATTTTAAGAAAGAGTTCCTTTAAATATTATAAAACACAAGTTCTATATTAGATTCACAACATACGACTACTTTGATTCAGTTTGCACATGTGTAAATTTTTTTCTTCAAATGTTTTCCTATTGATATTTTTTTCGACATTCTGGATAACAGAGTCCTTGCTTGCGATCCTTTACATATCATTCTGCATCTAGCCGCTATAAATCGTTTTATCCTTGTTTGAGAAATCCTGGTTAAGATGACGATTACGATGTTATTAACTCTATAAAAACAGATATCGAGTTATTCTGAGATGTTGTCTTATACAAATATACCATATTTACATTTATACTGTATTTAGGTCATGTCAATATTAAGCTAGGCTCTCTGAAGTTTTCATTTCGGTATAAAGTAACTGAGTTTAAATTATGTAACAAATATATATTTATTAAGTTCTTCAATATTTCTACGAAAGCATTGACAATGTAATGAAATAGAGTTGTGAAATTTCTACGCAACTTGTTTATAATAGAATACAAAATAATATTCTAGATTTCGAGTTGTCAGTCTTTGGATATATAGCGCTGTTTTAATTGATATTGAAAGTTTGATAATCATTTTTTTTAATTGATGATTGGAACATCAAATTGTAGAACATGTCTTGAAAGTCTAGATAGAATGAAAAGCAACACAATCAAATAATATTCATAGATTTTAAATGAAAAGCAACGACAACAAAACTTGCTGAAAATTTATTCGATATTCAACAACATCAAATATAGTATAATAAAGCATTTGTTTTTTAATTTTTCTTCAGTATAGTAGCAACTGTATGATTCAAGTAACTGGTTGGGCTTACTTATATTTTCTGCACAATATCAGCGCTAAAATGTAATTTATTTCAAGGGTAGTAAATCCGATATACACTCTTCTACAGACTGTCTACGTTCTACCAAATTGTGCAAGTACAACGTAACGGTGCTACGATTTTAGACTCAGAGCCGCTTGCTAAGAATACAAGGGTTTATTTTCTCGCTTTAAAATAATATACTTTCAAGAGTGGATTGAAACTGTTCATTTGTTACGTACATTCGATATTTAAAATATTGTTAAAAGAATCATAATTGTGTATTTCATTTTTCAAACCTTATTCGAAAAAGCATTCAAATGTTTTTAAAATATTCTATGACATTTGAAAAAGCTGCTTGTTTGTTTTTTTGTTACTATAAATTTGAGCGGAACCAATTTACTGTAAGAAAAATAAACTTTTAAAACCCAGCGTCACAAAAACGAAGTTGAAAGTAGTCACGAATTTATTATATTCATGAAGAAATATTTTCCTTATAAATCATGTTGGAAAAAATCAAGTTCATCAAATTTTTTTGTATAAATTGCCAAAATAGGTGAATATTATTTTCTTATCTAATATTGATGTTTGAAATATACGTCGTCAAAGTGGCGGCGAACAAATTTTATCATGAACTGTATTATGAAATTGCACATTGTTTGTTTTTTTAATAATTTAATCTCCGTGTATTTATTTCATGCATAAAAGATTTTTTTTTTGAATAACTATATATTATGTATGCGTATATTTTATCACTGCATTTTTGCACATAATTCTTGCAATTTTGTTGTTGTTGATTTAAGTTTATGTTTTGTTTATAATACATGCTAATAAATTTTCTTCTCTCTTTTACTACGAGTGAGTTCATCCCTTCAAGATTGGCATAAACTGCCTTTCTCGAATTGGCTTACACGTGTCATGACACTGTTCAAAAAACCACGAACCGTTTCGAGGAGTATTGTTGTGGTCTCATTTATGTATGTATTTATGCCATTGATGTACGTAAAAAATAAACGCATTCGTACACATAAACAAATTAATTCAAATTTTCAACTCTTTGACTTTATTATAAAATTTAAAATAACTTTGATTATTCCACGTATTGTGTAACTAATTGTGACACGTGTTTCGCCTCTTTCAGAGGCATATTCAGACTAACTCAGTTAGTGAACTAACTTAAAATGAACTTTCACAAAGTTACCGCCGAAACCATCGAAACTATTAACTTTATGATCAAAATTTTCGATTTTTTTGTAAATGAAAATAATCTGTATCCATTTAATATTTTATTATTTTTTCTGATGTTTCTGTATTCTGTATTATGATAGCAGTTTTGTATAAGCTGTCTAAAACAACTTAAATATAGAGCTATGTACGACAATAGTCTCTAAGACGATTCAATTCTTAATGATATTCTGTCGCTTATTATTTTTACAATATAAGTCCTAGTGTTATATATTTTTGTTATTGTTATAAAAATGAATATAGGAAGCTTGAAATATTGCTTACTGTTTCACCATAAAATATAATTACCAGATTTTTCATTTTCTTATACCAATACCCGATATGGCTTGTCTGCCTTAAAATTTCGTTGGAACAATTTCGAGTATTTTTTAATGTACCAAAGTATTTTATTAAAGTATAGATATTTTTCAGCCGGCTGAAAAAAGAAATGCCTCAGGAGAGTTGGATTGAAATTGAAAATAATTGTTCAGATTGAAATTTTTTTACCAAAAAAGATATTTCTACAAATTTTCTCGGAACATTATTTACAATTGAAACAAAGCCTTTGTTTTTTGAGAGTTTTTTTATAGATTTGAAACACACTTTTGTTAACTTGTCGCTGGGGATTATACGATAAATTAAATAAAAAACGTTTCAGCTGAGCGTTTCGAAACCGGTTTATCAAAATTACAAAAGATTATTATTAGTATCGGCCTGAATGCTTCAAAAATATAGCAAATATCGATGATAAACTAAAACATAATACATAATAATGGCTATTGGTTATTAGAAGAAGAGTTTGCCTTAAAAACTATTTCTTTTGGCTTTTAAGTGGCTAAAATGATAAAATCTTTAAGCTATTAATAAAGATGAATCTCGAAAGATAGTTAGAGACTGGGTGAGTAAAATTTAACTCTATAAGACTGAAGGCACATTGCGAGTTATTAGATTACTGAACAAAACCTAGAGTTTGTAATCGTTCTCCATTCTAATCTTCAACTACTGGTCTAGAATAAATGTACAGAAGAAATAGAGCTTCCTTATTTAATGATTCTTAAAATGAGCCATTTCAAAGTGTTAACTGTTACTTCTTGTCGGAGAGGCATTTTATTTGAAATAAAAAGAGATACATTTTTAGAACTATTTCCACAATATACTGATCGTGACTACTGCTTTCAAAACTGATTGCTAACAGGTATACAAAAAATATATTTGAAAACTGAGAAAATTACATAGAAAAAATATATACTTAAATAAAGTAAAATTACACGGTGAAAAAAAATAGCAATGAATTTTAGTTCTATAAAATTTGCTTTTTTTTTCACCGTGTTATAATGGAGCTCTACCAAATGAATGCCAATTCAATCGATGAAGTAAAATAGGTTACATGTTACATACGAAATGTTAAGGACCTTCAAATAAAAAGAAAACGATCAATTGTAGCAACCTGATATTGACAATTTTTCAAGTAAGTTTAAGACCATTATTGATTTTTATTATTTTCTAATAGGTTTATACAACTCGATAGAAAACGGGAGACCTTTCTTATTATAAACCCGATAGTTTATGACTATTTACCATTAAAATGTTGAGTTATGACTAGAACCATAAATTTTTTACAGCCATCACATTATTTCGGCGTTATAACTTCCAGAGAAAGTGTACATCTGCGTTGTACAATCCTTTCATTGTAAAGCGGCATTGCTTGAGAGAAAAAAAACTGGTGCGATTGGTAAAACGACAAACCGTCGGCAGAATCATAAAACGAGAGTCGCGGTCGTTTCGAGTGACAGTCCTTTTTACGATTGGTGCCGAATCAAAACGAGAAACTTCTATGATAACAATTACGTTTTACGGCCATACACAACGTGGGCACGATTCTTTTTAGGGCCACACGAGTTATTGTTTAATTGGGCCAACTCGAGATTTTGGTTTAGTTATCTATGTATTTTTATGTTTTATTTGGTGTCGTAAAACTGTGGCAATTGTGTTTTGTGCTGAGGAAATAATAAGTTTGTTTTCATGGATAAACAGGAAGCTCGCAAATAACGAATGAATATGATTCATGACAATCTATATGATGAACGATACATTGGTTTAATCACGTATATTTATATATATATCTGTCTACCTATCTTTATTTAGGCCTATTAAATATTTGGATCGACTGAGGCTGACTCTTTCTAACCCGTTATGAAAATAGTGCTTTTGTGTAACTTTTCAATCTCTTTTTCAGATATTTTACGTCTTCATAATAATGTACTATCTAATAAATGATTTAGTAAGCTCAGAGCTTTAGAAGCTATAGCATGACGTCATCGGCATTCTGTAGTATTTTACATACATATATTTAATTATGCTTATCACCTAACCATTCAATTTAAAAGAGTTTCAAGTTTGAATTGTTACAACTTTGTACGATTCCACATGTTTTGTTACTAACGACCCGGGTTTCGCTTTTCGGCATCTTGAGTCATTCTATCACAAAAGATGCCGAAAGGTAAAACCCGGGTCATTAGTGACAAAACATGTGGAATCGTATAAAGTTGTGAAAATTTAAATTTGATATTGAAATTAAAAAACCTTCAGTCGATTTCATAAAAAAAATTAAATGATTTTGACAAAAAAAAAACAGACTTCTTAATTAGGTAAACCAAGTGATCGAGTCTTATAACTTTGAATCAGTTAGTTAGAAATATATGTCTATATTATATTCATAACAACCGGCTATTTATTATTAAGAGTTAAATATTTTGATACATATGATATAAATTTCTGTTTGTAGTAAAAATTGTATCGAAAAAGATATTTTGTAAATATAAAGAAAGATAAAAATGCGCACACATGGAATATTGAATACCAGGACAGCAGAGGAGTAATACATTATAGGGTAACATTCGACGTTTTATATTTTTGCACTTGGAGTGTCAACTTGTTCGGCGCGGACGAGAGACGTAGTACAGATCAGCTTGTTATATTTACGTGAAGGAAGACTCCGTTTTCCAGTAGCATACCTGTTCGCCTAATACGTGAAGACGCATAACTGTCGAGTTTTGCAGCAGTGGTTTATGCAGCTGGAAAATTTACTCAGGAGGATATGGGAAAATCATGCATTTTGATTTATTTCGCATTATTCGTCAGAAAAGTTTTCCGCAAAATTGTATTATATTACTTTGAACATCATTGTATTATATGAAATGCTATTGGGGTTTTGAAAATATTATATGAAAAATTAATAATATTTTTAATATTACAAAGTTTTACAATATTTATGTTATATAGTTTGCTTAAGTTGGTTGACCTAATTTTATTATATTTGAGCAAGACAAAAATAGAATGAAGGTTCAAGAAAAGTATGACGTATAATTTTTAGTTCTTTCGGCACCACACCATCTTAAAATGGAGAGTAGCTTAGTGCTAAAAGTCAATCTTAAATTGAATAAGCATTTGGAAGGATTTTATTTTAAATCTTTTACTTCGAACAAATATAAAAAAAGGTGATCAAAAATATGGCATGAAAAAATCATAAGACCTAATTCAATAAAAGGTCAGTCTTTCGGTTTGACATTATTGGTATGTACATAATACTGACATATTATTCTTTAGGATTGGCGAAAAAATGCAATGTGAAGTTTTCACGAAAGTTTAATTGACAACTATTCGTGATTGTACATTTTACAACTAAAACGGTGATCACTTTGTCTAGTCATAGAAATCAGCAAATGTTTCGTGAAAAATAATAAAAACAACAAAAACTTAATAAAAACTACCACAGTTTAATTGAAAATGCACTACATAAAACAGAGCCATTAATTAGTTTTGTTTATACATGAAATTTATGTCATAAACTTCCTCAATTTTCAATAAATTTATATTAATTAACAAAAATTTTGTCATCACAGTTCATTATAAAGTTTATATCTCACAAAATAATTTTTATATTTTAGTTGACATACTATAAAGTCAATAATAATTGAGAATTACCGCAAGGAAAAATGAAATCTGAAACGTCAATTTTTTCGGATCTTGAATTTTATTTGATGCAATTGTTATTCGATATTGACGTCGTTAGTTATCTGGATTGGTTTTTTTAATAAATAGTTCGTAATCAACATTATGTGTCATGAAAGCGAAGAAAAAAAGGAATAAATACCTTCATATATACAAAAGTTCTGTGACCGATGATGCTTTTAGAAACACACAAAGGATGTCTGAATGCAACACAATAAATTTACCTTCATAAATAAATTTCAAATATACTCCCGTTTGATGTCGATATTTATTTATATTTTGTATGATGGTTCACCACACAAAAACGCCATAACTCATTCACCAATAACACACATTCACGAATCAATAAACACCACAAAGACCAAATATTTCTTCTCGTGCCAGCTTATTTCGATCCATTTCCAGCACGACGGTGCGGAGGACATTACAACTAGGTCAGGTATTTTGAAGGCGCTTGATAATATTTTATACATACCAATAATAAGCTCTTTTCACTTATTTCAATAAAATAAGGAAAGTTTAAGTAAGGCTTTTGTATTTATTTAACAAATCCTTACATGCATGTAAAGAGTGATTATTATAATTTAGTTCGGTATTAAACTAACCAATTTGATGACAAAACAAAATATTAATATCTTCTTTCAATTTGTACTTTTAAAACGTTATTTGTTTCTGAGAGAAAATGCATCGACATTTGATAATGATACTATTAAAATCAATGCAAAAACATATTTAACAGGGGATTTACATCATTTGAACGAGAAACATAAAATATAGCAGTGTAGGTGCAAAATGACTTACTGTGATGTTTTAAGAAAGGTTATTAGATAAACTAGTCAAAAAATACATGAAAACATACATAATAATATAATATGATTAGAGAAGTAAGCGGCCCGGAAAATCTTCAACGAAATGACATTTTTCTATACTCCGCAAAAAACAATATGAAAGTTTCAATAATCTATTAAGGATTGGCTCTTGATATTTAAATTTATTTACACGATGCAGGGAAATAATTTTATTTGATAGATATTTCTTTCGAATGTTTCTATGCAGTATTTTGAAAAATTATACATAGCCAATTTTTTCATATTGATCATAAACTTTTCTTTTGAATGATGAATCGGTTCCGTAATATTCGCATAAAAGTGGGTTATTGAAAAGACATAACCGGAATTGCATTTGCGGATCCAATAGACTTATTTTATTGGATCTGTTTTTTGGCGGTATTATTATTCAAATATCTTTTCCGGAAAGTGGATTCGTAATAACGAGTCGGCTACCGGAACGGGTAAACCGGATTAGTCCGGGTCAGCGAGCATGGACGACAACCGGGAAAAGAAATGAAAAAAAAAACCTCAAAAATAAATGATTTAACAAGGTCATATACCTGCATTTGTTGGAAGATTAACGTTTACAGAAACATTAAAGAATTTTCAAACATATCTTTCGTCTGAGCCGAAAATTTCCGAGTGACTTGGTAAAGCGTTTTATTATTGATGTATATCATACGAAAATAAGCTTCAATAAATAAATAATTTATTATATATAAGCAATTAAAATACGTGCCGGACGTGAGAAAATAAATAACCAACGATAATATATCGTGAAATCACCAGCAATATTTTCAAGGTATCACTGGAAATTTAAACTGTATTATATTTTTAAATAACTTTCACATTGAAAAAATATTAAATAATATAAGTATCCGATTTGTTTTGATTTAATCAATCACTAGAAAAAAAAATTGGAAAGTATACGTAATCTATTTTATCACACTTTGTTTTAGATTCGTTTTTTTATTTTTTTTTGACCTGGAAAAAAATTGTGTATTGAGAGATATTTTTTCCACTTTTAATTTGAAGGAAATCAATAAACAATTTTGCTAATTATAAAATACTACACAAATGTAACATTATTCACAAACGATCAAGCAATGTTTATGAGAATATTAACAAATTTGACACGAACACACGCATGATCGAATATTTAATTGGTTTTTCTTCAAATTTCAAAATATTAAAACATGTTCATATTAAAAGACCAGGTTGCGTTTGCCGATTGGTATCTTTTTGAAATCGAAGCTTAAATGGGTTTTTTATTACTACAAAAATAATAAAATAAATATATTATACATTATGCAATAATTTGAATTTATTGAATGATCGAAAGTAGCTATAAATTGACATTGTTTTGATACTCTGTAGTTAAACTAAATAAAAAAGTATTAAAATAAACATGCGTAGGGAAACTACTACTAAAACTATAATATCTTAATCAGGATAGCCACTATTTAATACGAAGTAAGTAATAATGTTGTAATGGTCTGGTACATTAAAAAAAATCGTTTCCTCATATTTCAAATTTAAATACATTCAGAATATTAAAGAATTCATCATCGCATCCCATACCAAATCCGAATACTCTTTGATTATCTGCTTTAAGCAGGCTCCTTTGATACTCTGACAACAATAGTCAAAGTATAAGAAATCTATTTTACAAAGTAAGTCTATTAATTATTGCATTGACAAGCGAGTACGAGAAACATACGTCAGTTGAAAACTTTGTTTTTAGTACAATGGAAACTTACACAGTGATTTGATTGTTTAATTTTAATATACATAGTAGCACTCAACATCAATTACATAACCATTTCGAAATCCTACATTATTAATTACCTAATTTTGTATTTATCATAACAAAAAGAAATCACTTTTAAGGTGTTAACTGTCACTTCTTGATGGAAAGGCATGATAATTTAAATAATAAAAACACATTTTTTTAGTACTTATTTCCACAATATATTTTTTGATCAGGATCGGTTTCGCTCATCGCGAGCATTATCAACTGATAGAATACAATTTACAAACAAGTGTATTTATATAAAACAAAAAATTAATTTGAGTTAAATGTAGCAGGTGTACAAAACCATGGGTACAAGAACTAGGAAACAATTAACATAAAATCATACAATATTGATACAAATAAAGTAAATTAGTATGAAAATTAAATGTTCACAATCACTTATTAAGAATTACAATTACAATTATGGTAATTTACTTTATTTGTATCAATATTGTATGATTTTATGTAAATTGTTTCCCAGTTCTTGTACCCATGGTTTTGTACACCAGCTACCTTTAACTCAAATAAATTTTTTGTTTTGTATAAATAGACTTGTTTGTAAATTGTATTCTATCAGTTGATAATGCTCGTGGTGAGCGAAACCGGTCCTGATCAAAAAATATATTGTGGAAATAAGTACTAAAAAAATGTGTTTTTATTATTTAAAACAAAAAGAAATGTTTTTGAGAACCGTTTAAAAACCAAGATACGAATATTCATAAATTCCAGATGATGACAACGTAACATTTTAATATTTTTTTTTTTTATTTGAATTCACTTTGAAATAAGCAAAATTTACATATGCATACTGATTTTAATTGCATTTGTTCAATTTCTACCGCTAAATGTCGATTTACAATTTTTAATAATGATTTTAAAAGTTTATGACATTAAGCGAGATAGTTTATGTACTTGCAATAAGTAGATACGATAGTGATGCGTTTGATATAACAACTTTATTACGTAATTGTGAAATAAGATAGATTATAATATAATTCACATATTATTTACATCAAAGATGCTTTCCGTTACACATAAATTTTATTTTTTATGATTCTTTTTCAGCATCCTAGAGTTAGAGATAACTTTTTTAATAGAATGGCCATATAGCAGTTGCATTAAAATCTAGCGATGTATTGGGCTATACAGCAATTAGAAATGCATCGCTTGAATCGCATGCTGTTCCCATAGGAAGCGACAACATTAGTACCTTCATTGTATTAATCATATCATCATCCGATAACACTACATATAGCTTGTTACGCCTGTATCAAAATTTATAAAAAATAGAAGTCATAATGTTATTAAGAATATATTTTGAAGGCAAACAATATTTTCATATATATATATATAATATTTCTTTGTTGCATTTTGTGAATAATAAATTTAAATTGTATAACCTTGTGTAGTGTACCTAGTAAGCCTTTACAGTGATTTGAAACGGATTAAGAAACTATAAGTGATTTCAGATACTATGTATTTTAAGTCATTTTTAATCGTACTCCATATAAGCCGTCAACCGTCATCGATTATTTTAAACATTAAGTGTTAAAATAACTTAAACCATGATTTTTTGGAAAATTCCTTCAACCTATATAACTCAGATACTGTTTTTTTTTTAAATTACGGTGAATTATGTAAAAAAAAACCATTGTGTAAAAACTGCCTAGCATTTCTTTCTTTATTCACTCTAAGTCCTAAAATATACAATAAATTTCTTTAAGCTCTACCTAAATTATATTGGACCGGTGAGGGCGAGGAAAAATACTTCCTGCGCGTTCAATGTTTAGTATCAAAGTTATTATTCCATTATTTTTGTTTATAACGTTCTACGTACCGGACACCCTTATAAATAAATTCGTTTTTCACAATCCCTTACTGTTTATGATTACGTTTCCTGTTTGGAGAAATATTTTATACATATATATAGTGTACATAGTAATATATATATATATGTATAAATGAATAAATGAAAATAACGACCACGCATACGCCAACCGAGACATTTGATTGAAATCGAAGGTAGTTTTGGTGCATTTTCTATTTTAGTTCAAGTGGCGCTTTTTCATTATTTATGTCATTTATCATCTATAATATTTTGATTATTTTAACATGTGTTGTACGTAAATACGTGTGATTTGCTACATTCAACAGAAGTCGTACACCCGTCAAATATATAAAGCAAACAGTGAATTGTATCTGTTAGCAATGGGAAGCAATTCTGTTGCGAGTGCTGAGACGGATATTATTGCTGTATAACATTTCGTTTCACATAAAGTGACAATTAATTCAGATGATGAGTGACTATAAGAAAGTTTAACGAAATATTATTTTATATAAGTTATGAATTAAAAGCTTATAATGTTTAACATTATTTATTTCTCAAATTTTGTATACTATCCAATAAGATATCCCTTGACCTCTGATGAAATAAAAAATAATAATCATACTAAGGAAAATCATTTAAAATTATTTTGAGATTTAGCTAACTAAACAGACCACTTTGCTGTTCTTCATGTACCCAGGGATTTGTTTGAATAATATCAAAGCCAAACCTTCAAATTTTACGTGGTCTAGATTCCTAAGGGATACATCCAACAGTGAGAAATGAAATGCAGCCGAGGTTTCTTGCATAAGCAATGCATTTACATTAGATGTATGCAGTTATATAATATATATTATATAACCCAAGAACTACAAAATGGAACTTTGTTACGGAAAGAAACTCCAAAAACACATTTATTTCTTAAATTGATAGGCCACTAATAATTCAATGCAGAATCAATTCAATCGACCAAATCATTTATAATTATTTTATATTGGTAATATATTCTTCTTGAGTATGTAGTTACTGTGATAACCCACTTATTTTGAAAGAATTACTTAATTTAAAAACTTTTATAATATAACATTTTGTATTGCCGATCGGTTATCAATCTCTAACTCCGAATCAAAACTTATACAAATCTATGCAAATTAAAACTTCACTAGGTATTTTATAGGCCATTTGCAAGAGCCAAATTATGATAGTTTAGAAAGGATTAAAAATAAAATATATAAACTGTACTAATATATCTGTAGTAAATATTCACGAGTAAAATAAAATAAATTTAAGACATTGTAATTATATATTTTTTAATTCCTGTTAGTAGACCATTTGGCGTATGCTCAATTCATATATAATAGTATGGGCATTGTCATTTGCTGGCAAGACTCAGGTAAAGGGGATCTTATTCATTCGAAATTTTATGACAGACCAATTATTCTGTGGATAAAAAATATTGTACTTCTTTAAATGGTATTTTAAATAAAAATATTTTGACTTGAAGATAAGATATTTCATTGACCTCTTCCGCTCCCATTACAGAACAATAAACTCATAATCAGGGAACATTTGATTTTGACTCATAAATGGGATTGTTTTGATTGTTTTTTCGGAAAATTTCTTACAACTCTTTAAACTAATTCAAACCTTTTTTTGAAAAGAGTTCATCGAATAGAAATACAAAAAAATCATCTCTAAAAAGATGTCATCGTATTTATATATATTTTCGACTGTAGCCGTTGAATGAAAGCCATTGAAACAATAAAAAAGCGCAGATTTGCGGCTTTCTTAATACTCACTAAACAGTAAAAAGGAGAATGAAATATATTTAATGACGGCAAAGATAATTAGTAGCATTAAATATTGACGAAAATAGTATGAGTTGAAAACTCACAACCACAGGTGTACAAGCACCTGTCAATAGCTAAAAACTCTTTAACAAGTCTGAAGTGGTGCATGTTATATATTGTATGAAACTTCGGTGGAAAACTTTAGCCTGCCATATTGGATGTTTTGAGTTCGGTAAAAACTTTTATTCAATAACATACAAGATGTTTTGAAATAGTGTTCAATTGCTTGCTGAGATGTGTGGGAAATATTAACCAAGTACAGATTATAATACTCAAATTTTAATGAGATTATAAAAAATAACATTTTTTTGTTCATTTTGTTTTTTCAAAAAAGAAAAAACAAATTGAGTTTTTCATTTCCATGATAATTAAGTAAACTTGTATTGCGTTATTTAGTGGCATCAAAAATAATTTGTCTTTAAGCGCAGTACTTTTTGCAATTCAGTATATATTGAAATCCTGTAATAGAAGCTTAGGACCAGGTGGATTCCTTGTCCCCAATCCTCAATAAGAAAGCAGTAAATAAGAAACAAGGCACGCCAGATATTTCTTGGTACCACTGGCGACTGCTAACATAGAGAGTTGTTTTACGTAGAGCTTTTTGGTCCCACAACGTTTCAACTTATGTTTCTAATGCAGAATTAGTAATTTTATTACAAAATATTGACACTAACATCGTCAATTGAAGCTACATACAATCAAGAAAATAGAAAACGAAAACGCATGATTTTTGAAATAATTTTAAGCTAGACATAAAGAGAAAATAATTGACCTTCATTTTGACAAAAATATTTAAGCGCCTTCGCATACATATGGAGTGATTGAATACAAAATCGTTATAAAAATAATAAAATTAATTAATTCGTAAAAATGTTACTTGATACTATTACGCGGAAGTCATTGATAGATTATATCAGAGATAAGAAATGCGGACAATTACCAACTTTCCAGATATTTTTTAATGTGTTACCAAGTTTTATTGACCCACGAGATCTGAATTAATTCTTAACCCGTCAGTAATCTCTTGGATGACATTGACAGATTTTTAAAATATTTCAGGACCATTGATATACTCAAGTTCACTCAGTTTCAGGCTTGGAGCGACTACGACACCTCGATCCGCGGAATGTGACTTTCGAACAATAAAGTCGATAATTATAATGAACAGAAATGAAACAAGAATATAACCTAGTCCCACTTTGATTCTCTCCATTCGGCAGTTGAGTTACCAATTTGTACACAGCATGCACTATTCTCATAAAATTATTTGATAATGGGCAAAATCTTTGGTGGGATCTAATTTACATTCAATATCGATGTGGACTATCAAACGCATTAAAATAATTAGCGAAACAATAACCAAAAGCAATGTTAAATTCGTGGTTTTTCCGGAGGAATATCGAAAATCGGTCCTCACACAACATTCTAAAAAGGAAGCAGGCTTGATTTTTCCAATAACTTGCATTATAGCACCTTTTTTTCTCACCAATAAATCTGTACCATAACCTTGTAATAAATGTCATCCATCGACGTAACAATTCGATTTCCTACTTATGAAAATATACCAAAATGGCAACCCTATATTTCACATTCGCCTTAAGCTTTTTCACACATAACATATTAAGCCTAACGTGAATTTGAATTATGAGGTACAATTAATAAAGTATCTGATATCTACAGTACAATCGGTATGATAGGCATGCACTAAGTAATATGAAGAATCAATTCATTACTTAGCCACCACAGCAATACATTATTAGCGTCAAAGGTGCCGAAGAAGTCTACGTTTATCGCTCGCAAAATGGATGTTCTTTTTTTACAAAAAAACATTGAAGCGGAAATTGGAAATAAGCGATCGTGCTATCCATCATAGTAAACAATACTAAAGAAAACCTTTGATCGGCTCTTCATAGCTTCGAAAGCTTTAAGGTACATAATACCGCATTACCTGTTCGGAGCTGATGTCAATTTTTTCCATTGACGCAAATAAAATTACAAAAGCTTGTGAGAGATATATTTTTATTTTATGCCAAACGCTGATACCGGAGCGCGAAGAAAAAATGAAAATTCTTTTTAGAAAGCTAACGTTCCCATCTATTGTAGCGGAAACAAGTTCATATTATAATATTTTCACATAATACCCACTGAAAATATCGGTATTATTATACTAGAACTTTACGACGTCAATATTTTTTCTATTCATAGCCAATTGTGTCTGAAAACATTGTTTTTTTTTTGTAATTTAAGCGTTTTTACCGGTACGAGGTAAATACATTGTTTCGTTGTATTTTTAAATTATAACAAATTAAAACGATGTTATGGCATATTTAAGATAAAAGGTTTTTTACTTAGTCTTTTTGTAACTCTTCAAGATGATGATGAAGCACATTTCCTTTTATTCACATGCAACTTTTCGTAGAATGAAAAAACATCCTTCTATAAGAATAACTATTTAAAACTTTATTTATCATCAATATCACGATAGTAGTCTATAAGTTGATTTTTGTTCATACTTATTACTCAGGAACGAAGAAAAATTATTGATATTCTATTTTCTTGAAACAATATTTTGTAAGAAGCACTGTATACATTTGGTACTTAACAAATTAAAACCATATGAAATTTTCGTGTAACTAATCTCAGGTATTTTATTTATTGTTTCGAATGACTCAAAAGTTTTTTGATTTAAAAAATCCTTTCAAAAAAGGACAACAATTAAAATAGATATGTTTCAGCAAATGAACCATTAATTTAAAACATATTTCATTAAAAAAATAATTTTTATCATTTTTAAATGATTGTATACTGTAAATACACTATTTCCATAAATGGTTACAAAACAATCAAGTGGTTTGAGAAAAAAATGTTAACAAAAAAGCACTCGACGTAAGAATTCAAAGGACATTCTAACAACTCTTATTTGTAATTGTAGTGACATTGATTTCGTCGCGGACAAAGGATCAAAGCTTAACTTTATCTATCAATTTCAACAAGTGCTGCTCATGATGTTAACAATTAACAACGGAAAACGATAAAGAGGATAATTCACAATTTTCTTCAATACTTACTTCTTTCTTACTTTCTTCATCGGCAACCCAAATATGTGATACCAGAGTCGATACCTCGGATTGTTATGGTATCGAGTACACAGCTTTAATTCATGTTTATTTCTTACACGAAAACAGAAACCGTGGATGATTTCACCAAGTTTCTTAGTTCTATAATATCTAGTGTTTAAGAGAACGTCACTGATTTATTAAAAGTAAGATTATCTTTCAAGATTGTTATGTATACATTTAAACTAAATCAATTTCTGTCTCTCAAAGCTTGACTCCCAAATTCCATCGTAAAAAGACAGCATATGAAGCAGTCGATTAACTAAAAGAAAAACTTGTATCATAAAACAAATATTTTTTCTTGTTTGACAATAAACTATCAGATGAATATAGGGGGTTTGTGGACCAACTAACTTGAGTTACGCAACGCTCTTATAGCAAAAACCTGTCCTGCGATTTGTCTTAGTGCGACGTGGCTTAATAATTTAATGATAGCCTTTTGATACGAAATTTATTATATTTCGACAAGATCTAAGATAGAGACAATGAAGTATATGATATGGTTATTATTGCCGATGTCAATGGTGTTATCAGGATTTAGTACAAATGATGTATCGATGTTGATGTCGTTGCTGTTGTGATGATAGCAGTTTGTATTCGTCTGCACTCAAGGAACTGTTAGAATTTATTAATTTCTTAAGATATGTGAATCTCTAACCAAACTTTCGCTTTTCTTAAATGTTAGAGTTTGACTCGCATACGACCGGTTCATATAAAATGTTTCTGTCAAAACTATCAGTCTGCAATAATTGAATCAGCACAAGCTTAACTTAAATATACCTATATATGCATTTTTACTATCAGTCACTTATTTCTCTGAATAATTTTATATAAGCGCGTTGAGTTAAGACTATTCTTATTGTATATTTTATGATATTAACTGAGGGTGCTTCATGGGATTTCAATATCGAATTTGAACTGATAAGTAAATTCCGTGGTATCCGTGTGATGTCTGAAAATATCAAAAGGCGAAACGGTAAGGTTGTTAGTGACAAAACATGTGAAATCGTACAAAGTTTCATCAATTCAAATTTATTGTATATAAAAATTACTTTTTGCTTTTTTAATTCCCATTGTTAGGTTTGCTTCATTCTCTTATGATATAACAACACCGTTATAAATGAAATTTAATAAATACATTTATTTAATAATGGTCAATTATTTTCTTTTAGTTTATTAAACGCATTCAGAGACACAAATATGAAAATTAGCACATGCGTACTGAATCCATTTTGAAATATCACACGGTTCTACGATGACTATAACAGGTTTCCCAAACAGATTTTTATAAAAAAAAAAAATAGAATCCTTTCAATACATTCAAAGCATTTTGTGAGATATTTAATAAAGAATGACACCCGGGCGAGAGATTTCGCCAATTCCAACCTTAAATTTTCTTTCCCGGAATGTCAACGTTGGACTGAAACTTTCATCTAAGTTTTATTATTTTTAATCGTTAAGACTAAAATAAAATTCGAGTAGATGTGAATATTTTATATTATCCCTGTGTATCAAATTGATTTATTTCTCGGTGCAACGCGATACGATACGAGGGAGTATTTTTATTGTGTAGCTGAGACATCTGAAGCTTAAAGTTTATAACTGTGATGGGATCGCTTGCAGCTTTCTTGAGTCGTATTTTTGATTGTGCAGGCGGACCTTAACTTTCAGGGCCGAACTTTGACCATTATTGCCGGCTTCAAAGCCAGAGCAATATCGTTTGTTACACTGCCCTCTACCATTCTAACCGCCACCGGTTAAGGGGCCGTAACCTTAAGTGCCCATTGCCTTTTCTTCTCTTTCAGTAAAATGAGTACTCTTATTTTTACTCGCCTTTCAGACTAAACTAAAGCCTATATCACACATATTGTCAAGCCTGTTCCATACAAATATATAAACATTTACAACTACATAAAAAAATATTTGAAGTTTTATAAAAGCTTATTATAAAGCTTTCAATCCACTATCTTAAAGTTTACTGAAATGTTTTTATTTCAGCAACGACATTTTTATAAACAATCAGCAAAAAAAATTATTTAAGATACTTCAAAAATGAAAGAGTAAAATAAAATACATTGAAAGGTTTACCTTCTCGTTGCAAAATCCAATACACCGTGGCATTTGACATCTCTATTTGAAATTGCCGTATTAATCTCATCTGAAATCAACATTGAAAAAGTAGCCTATACATCTTCTGCAGTCTGTAGGATTCTTTTTCTAGAATAGTTCAATACTCTTAAAAATTATAAGACATTTAAATTATGATTAATTTAATTGTAAATAAAAATGTGTTTTATCATCATATTAATATATAAATATTGTAAGTATATGTCACAAAAATGGCAGTTTTTATAGCATCTTAAAATTAAAACAAATCATATAACTTTAAACAAAATGAATGTATTTCATAAATGTTATATAGAAAAATATTTTTCGTGACTCTATAGTGTTTAAATATTTAAAAAAAAATGTAATTTTTTGAATGATTTATAAAGCCACAATATAATTAAATTGTTTTTAAACTCTTTTCGGAATCGGTACACTTTTCTTATTTCGTTAAAAGTATTTGACTGAAAAGCTCTTCATTAATTGAAGTTGAACAATTGTTCATCGTCTAATACAAGCTTAAAAAGCAAATTTGGTTTGAGGATAATGCGAAAATGTATAGCGTTTTCCTCTTAACGAATTCCATTGCAATGATTTTTTGTTTTTTAATACTTGGTACTTACCTAATATGTAGTACTTACGGTGAGTTATTAGCACTTTTATATTATTACCTGAGAAAGGCTTTTGAGGTAAAATACTCGGTCTCAGTGAACATATTCGTTATTTCTAGAGAATATTTCAAGTGTTAAAATGAAAATGTTTTTGCAATGATATTTGATTATAAATTCCTTAACAGCGTAGTTAGATCTTGTATTACATATATACAATTTCATAATTTTAATATTTTCTTTTGGGGGACTCTTTTTTCGTCCATGGTTCTGAATCAATTGAGTAATATTACTGTACATTGTGTTTTATTATTCAAATAAAACGCCTTTCCAGCAATAAGTGAAAGTTTACATCTTAAAAGTGTACGAAGACATATATATATATTTAACCACGTTAAATATGGATTCTATCGTGTAAGCTATCCTTATCCAGTGTTTCGATACTTTTTCAGTGGTCTTTTGATTCTTTTTCTGTATATCGAATATCGAAGATAGTTTTTAAAAATATTTTTTTAGTAAACAAATATATATTTGTTGAAAGAAACTTTGATAATAAATGTGTATGTATAGAAACAGTGAGCCTGAAAAAGCTATGGATTACGAAGAAATATGCACTCCACCGTTGAATGCCAAAGCATAACTGAAAATTTATGGAAACAAATAAAATTAACAGGTCTCGATATGCTTAGTAAGATTTGTATCGAACATTCCATGGACGTCAAAACCAATCATGTTAATAATTTGTTTCCTTATACCGTTTTACACAAAGCATTTTGACTAAAAATAAGTCACAATTAATACAAACGTGTTCTATAAAACCGTGTTAAATGAGGTCCAAGTGTACAAATGTTCCGTCACTTGAAGGCATAGGTTAAAAATTATAAATCACTTTTCAAGCTATGAGACAACTGTTTAATTGATTGAGGTACTGTAATTGTAATTTAAGTGTGTGAAAGTTATTTAATTCACTGGATAACTAAGTCAAAAGCAATCCCAAAGCAGTCCCAAAAAAGGTAGTTTGATGAACGTAATAAAATCATGTTCGAACAAAAATACTTGTCTGCATTCCCAAATCCTTTGGTAGACAAATCTCCGAAAAATAAGTATGTTTATTACAAGTTTGTTTGCCGTTCTCACATTTATAGTATACAATATATTTGTGGCAGGTTCGTTACGATCTCGTGCAAACAGAACACAAAGTAAAGTTGTGAACTGGAAGAGCAAGCACATTCATGGCCCAAGACAAGTTTTGAAGAGAATTCCACGAGTTATTTCTGTTAGCCGACAAATCTGTTTGACGACATCGCATTCAATAACCCATATTTACGATAAATCGGTTGTAAAAATATACGCTTCAATAAAAATTGAAAATAGGTTTTCACTCCAAACTATTTCATAAGTTTAACTCAGTTTCGATAGCAAGCAAAACAATCCCACTGTTTTTAAGTACCAGTTCGATATAAAATCTAGTTTTTTTGTTGTTGACAAAAACGTGCTTTGAAGAACTATATCAGTAGTCTCAATAAGGAAGTGAGCTACTTCAGTAATTGAAATTGTCTGGTGAGCTATCTATAAATATTCCTGATTAATAGTTATTTTCATCATCGGCCCTTATCGTACCATATTTAACATTATTATTTTAGTTTAAATAAATTAGAACATTATATTTCCCATTAAACATTAATTATTTATTTATAAATGAATGATAATTGGAAATAGATGTGAGTAACAAATAATATAAAAATAATTAGTGAAAAGAATGGCACTATTTTCCTATTTTGGTAAGGTAATCATAACCAAAGTAAGGTAAGGTATGGTACCATCCGAATGCAATTATCAAAATTTACATCTGAATGTTTCTATAATTACTTTTAACCATCTTCACATCGGAAAACATTGATTCACATAAGTAGGTAGAAATATTTTATGCGAGCTACCGAGAAAGCCTCGGTGTGCAGTCGACAGCTCGCGAGATACCGTTTGGCGATTTCTGAACTATACTATTAGTACGCACAATAATTTGTAATCTTTTAACCAGTAAGACATACAGATTCATTGAAATGTAATACTTTATAAAAACTACTACATTAAAAAAATAATGAATATTACAAAAGTTTTATAAATGAGAATCTTTGATTTTTTTTGTAGTTTTGTGAATAATAAAAAAATCAAATCGATTTAATTGCTAGCGTATAAAATTTGAGTATCTTTTTTCTTAAACATATATCTACTTAGTAAAAAAATCAGCATCAAGTAAACTAAAGCAGAAATTGTCGAATTGACGCTTGTTGTCATTATTTTTTAATACTTCTCACAGAGATTTAATTTGATGAGTAAAAATGATCTGATAAAACCACAAAAAGCTGAAATCTTAAAAATAAAATTCCAGCCCAATATTTCACTGGTTCAAAAGTGAAAAATGTATTTTTTAATTACATGCCAACGATAACAATATGCTCGTAGGTATATTATATTCTGGTAAAAAAAATGCCAGTATTGAACTAACCGATGTAAATTCTCACATAATTTTTTGAAACATCGTGTGGAGAGATAGGTGATGAAAAACATAAATAAATATTCGATTTTATAATAAAAACACTACTAAATATTCATGACTGAAGATATCCATGTATGTTCTGGAGAAACTTGATAAATATTAATACACTATTAATATAACTATAATATTTTGGCTGAGCAAACTCTAACAATTATGTCATTAAATATGGAAGTGTTAAAACTATTTTGTTAATATAAAGCTAGTTATACTCAAAACTGATAACCAATATTTGATTAGGATACAGTAACCCGATACTCACGTATACCAAAATAATCCAGTAGCATTATGATATTTTATCATGTATACATACTATTTATAAGCTTTATGAAAACAAATCAATCGGGTGTGCTATAATTTTGACAGATTCAGTGGAAGCTTTGTATACATTTGATTCAATATTTAATGATTATTTTGATGATGAAATATAAAGTTGACTTTAAATGTTTATGTTGCTAACATTATTAGTTTGACTTGAAATATGCATAGAAGGTAAATTTTAAAAAACTTTTTTTTTCCCATAACTCTACTCTACCAGTGACTAAAATACGTTGTGTAATAAAAAATGTTGTGATATATTATATATTAATTGAAATGTTAACCTTATTGTATTATTTCGATAGGCGATATCAATTATTGGCTAATCCTAGTCAATAATATGTAGAAATCAGCTCGGCTCACTGCACATAACTAACTACCATCGGGATTATTTAATTGGCTCACGTAGCAAACATATTAATTATATATCAGTCAATAAATCCGAAACGTTTGCCTACATTTGGTGGATAAATATACCTAAGTAGTAGTACACTCGTCCGGAGAGTAGTAATATCCATTTAACGTACGCTTTCAATGGTTCGAGAAACTTTTATGATATATTTACATTCGAACGAGATGAATGAATCAGTTTATATATGCCAATTGAGGATTTTTTAGTGCTTAAAGAAGGGTGATGATAAACACTGCTTAAATGTGTATCAAAACACATTTTCAAACAATATTGACCCAAATTTGATTGTTTCTTCACATCAATGGTAGTGGTTTACTTTTATTTATTTGTTTTCGTTGAATCATTATTCCTTTTGTTACGGATAATATAACAAACAGAAATTTTAAATTATTCTTATAAACTACAACATACCGTCACCGTACTGACAAGTCTAATTAAGTAACAGTAATTATTAGGTAATTTCACTTCGAGGTTTTTAAAAAAATATTTTGAAGTCTATAAAGGTTATCCGTGTCTTTAAAACGCGAACGTTTTGTGTCGGATTCAAATACATAAATTTATATTTTAACTGTAAAAAAATGTACTGCAACTAATAATATCAAAGCTAGAGACATTATCACATGAATAAAGTTTTAAATACTCTTTAGTCAGAACTGTTCGTAAGTTTGTTTTTTACCAACCTACTGGTAACCTACGAACGTTATTTTTATATCCCTTTATCTATTAATATCAAAATGAAGTCGAAAGTAAAATTTTTAACCAAACAATAAACAAACAATGTTATTGCGTTACTGGAGAAGCATTATTTCTTTTTATGTTAATTGTTTCGAGGTTTGCTGAATGCATTTTTAAATTCATTCACGCTCTGCTAGTTATATATGATAAGGCTAATAAAGCTGCTTGCATGTTAATAAAACTACCGACGTCTGTTCATTGTAGAATGAGTATGCGAGAAAATGTACATTTTTTTGTTGCAAATCAATGAAAAGCCCTTCCACAAAGAAGTCGTAATACATACAAAAAAGATTAATATGCGCGATATGCAAAGCTCGCTGTATTTTTCAATACAATACAACATCATTCAGGAAAAACTACATTTATACGCAATGTGCGTGATATTCTTTATAAATACAATGAATTTTATTTACCTGTATTGATATATAGCACTATAATACAACGATCATATTTTTAATGAATCAAATAAGCCATCTTGTTCAAAGATGTGTGAAATAAATTTCTACAGTATTATCCATAAAATGTATTTTAATATCAGCTTTATATTGTGAAAATACTAACCTGTTTTGTGACTATTGGAAGAATATTAAAGTTTCTGTAGCAACTAAAAGCTTTCAGCGGCTCGCGAAGTAAGAGGTGTATTATTAATGAATGGTAAAAAATACAACATTAAAATCTAAAAGTACCCATGCAAGCTTCCATATATTAATCTCATTTTACTTGTCGATAATTAATGTCATCAATAACAAAAAATAATTATTTAATTTTGAAACCCATTTGATAGTGATGTCTGATACAACCCAGAGAAAAAATTCTACAGTGCATACATGCGAATGACTTTAGACCGAATATGTTTTTTAGTGATTATTTATTAAAAAGTTTGCTTTGCATAAAGGTAAACAAAAGTTTTTATTAATTAATTATTATCAATTATGTTCAGTTTTTTAATCTTGTGACAAACATGTAAAGAATTTTAAATTTAATAAATAATATAAGTTATAGTGTATAATGTTTCTCCCTTCTATCAACAAATAAAAATTTTTTGATGTTGAAATATAAGACTGATATTTATATGGTTAAAAAAAAGTAAATAGTTATCCTTAAATATAGATAAAAGGATGTAATGGGAAGCCTATATAATATGTGCTTGCGCACCAGCTAAATTGCTTAAAAAACGTACAATATCCACTAAATGAAGTTTTAAAAATATATTTATTTCATATTATGATAACATTAAATAATTTCAACAATTTGCTATGATCATGTATAATATGTTTCGTATTTGTTTTTGCGAATTTCACTTGTATACACTTATAAATGTATTCAATTACAGATTTATGGTTGAATTCGATAATATTTTAAATAGTGATTGGACACAAAACGCTTGCGATGCCATTTTATTTGTACGACATATTCCAACGCCACAAAAACAAACTGAGTTCTCTTTACTCGTACACACAAAGAAGAAAAATAATCGTAGTCCAGGCAATCAGAATCTTTTTCTGCATTTTGTTCTTTTCGAAGTAGGGGCCGGTCAATCGGTTGGCTTTGTAAATAAAAAAAAACTGTAGATTCCTATAATCACAATTTTTGCCCAATATATTTCATGAATTCTTTTACATTCTGTTTTAGAATAGAAATAAAACATACATATTACATTATTATCCCTTTCATACGCCTTGTAGAAAGAAATAAACCTGCCCAATCTGTAAAGGAGCCACGTCTAGTGAAGTCATCAATTTGGCTTTTATTATAAACTTAATAAATTATTCTTAAGAAAATTGATACACAACAATTGTATGCTGTTACTTTGATGGTTTTTAACTTTTATTCTATGAATTTCATTAAAAAAATAATAAAATATATATTTCTTCTTCGTCCATGAAACATATGAATATATGAAACATACACATGAAAATCATTCTATTTATTAAATTCCTGTGCTTCCTATCCCAAAAATAGTGCATTATGTGACCAATTAGCTAAACAGTTGTTAGCATAAGTTTTTATGTAAATTTATATTAATTAGTAAAGAGAGTGTTTGGTGTGGATAGTGACTTATATCCAATAAATAAAAAGAATAGGACATTCAATCGTAAAACTTACTGTACTGCATTGATTCAATATTTTGTGACTTCATAAAGGCAGCCATTGGTTTTCGATGTCATGTACTATAAGTCATTTTCGTAGTTCTTGTTCCAAGCTTTCTTTTTTTAACATAGTGTTTCTTGTATTAATTTTTTTATGTCCGCAAATGATAATTTTAGATTATTAAAACACTAGTATTTAATTACCGTAATAAGTTTATATAAATTTATAATGTTTTATGATTTCAAATGAAAATCTTTGTTTAAGGTCGAAATATAATCGAAGGGCGAAACCCGGGTCGTTTGTGACAAGACATATGGAATCCTACAAAGTTGTAAAAATTCAAATCTTTGTTCATAAAGGCTTGATGAAAGTTTACCCTGAGGGCAGCGTGCTTTAAAAGGCAAGTAGGGGTTAAGGAACCTGAAAATTATCTTGAAACCTCTTGGATTTAAAACTGCCAACTTCTTGTCAACAGTGCAGTCTCAAGATGGCTGCCACTTTTATGCTCATGTGCTTCAGAACTCAAGACTTTTAAGCATTTCAGTATCTCTGTTTTATTGAGATCAAAAAAATTACTGCTATAATATTTTAATGAATATTCGTGGCGTTAAAGATATTTTACATATAAACGCCAATTAGTAATTTTATAGAGCTGTCCTCGAGTTACTTGAAAATTTCTCAACATGTTGATGTTAATATCTGACTTCTCTTATTTGTATTTGTAGTACAAAATATATTTTTCTAAGGAAATATTGGATAAAGTTATTTTTAATATAATTTCTATCTTGGTTTTTTATGCATAAAAAAGTTTTGAAGCATTCAGGAATCGTTTATTCTGAAAGAAATTTAATTCAAAAAAGGCCGTTAAAACCTTTCTACTTTTAATGTATTTCAATGAGTATTTATTTTTCAACATTGATATACAAAAAGGTGTCCAAAAAGCTTTGTTTCTGACAATTTAAAAATGGTAAATTTACAAAAAAAACAAAATGAAAGAAAGGGTAAAAACCGCGGGCCAGGTATTGAATAGCGCCAGTACAAATGTAGCCAATTGAGTCGCAGTAGCTGTGTCAACAACTAGACGCTTTCACAAATCGATATGACGCTAAAAGCTTTTTCCTTTCATCTTGTACTTTTTAAAAATGCAAATTCCCCTACGGCGAAGTTGGACGTTTAACAAATGTTTATTTTAATTCGCTTTTGCGACAAACTGCTTTGCTACTTTTTAAGTGGGCACACACTATCTATGTTTCCAACTTTTACTTTAAATACTGCCCCTTCATTATTTGATTGAAACAGTTTACAGAATATTTTATCCCTGCATAGTTTTCTCTTACAACATTTTATGTAGCTTAACGATAAAATAGAAAATACGTGCTCCATACTAAAACTATCAAACAATTTGTCCAAGTGTGATACAATTTATACAGTTTTTTTAAACAAATAGTGATGGATTTGATTTGTTCAGTTTGTTGATATCGATTTTATAAATAATAAAGAGAGGATTATAGATATTAATATCTTATTCCTTAAATATAGGGATATTAAGGAGATGATTTCACTGGATCGAATATCACTTAGAAACAATTTCACAGATTGGTTTTCGCTCCAATTCCAATCGCTTTAAAAATTTCTGGTCGAAAATATTACTATTTTCAATCTCAGATATCCACTCATTTAGCCCTTAAAAGTAGTCAATAAAACAGTTATAGATTTATAAAACCTTGTGTAATGAATTCAAACGAACAATTTACACACATGTAATAACGCAATTTAGATTTAGAAAATACATTGTAATGCGTAGTGCCTAATCTTTGAACTACAATTATTCAACGAATGATAGTAAATAATTCTTTCGAAGTTTTTTTCACTTACTTTTATACCAATAGCCTAAGATAAAGCTGCTGTAAATGTATCAATATTTAACTGCTTTTTATTCGCATTAAACCAATGCTCGATAAAAGCAGGACTAAAAACCTGTTTTAATATAATGCCCACCGACTTCCAATTATCTATTGTATAGGTAAATCAAAAATATTACCATAATGAATAGTTTCGACTGCTTCACAATATATTTTAAAGCCACTGTATCACTCATAATTATATGATCGCATATTCTAGTACCTATATTTATAATCGCTGTTCTCGACTTGTGATATCCGGCATAACTGGTTATTATCAAAAATGTTGATTATTTTTATATTATACAATTGAAAAAAAAACACTGCATTCTTGCACAGCGGTAATTGGGACTGTTTTATGTTCGTTCTAATATATATCGAAAACTTTAAATGTTTGCTAGCTATTTTAAATGTCCTTACATATGATACGTAATACAATGTCGGAACTGGTTTTTTTCGATCAATAATGATATTTTTTTCAAAATTTAAATTCCATTAAACGGTATTAATTACTACGATAAATACGCTCATTTGATTCTAATTGACAGAATATAGACAATGTCCTCAGTATTAAAAAAGATTTTATACTAGATTTTTGAAAGAGTCTGGCTAATGGTTGTCAGTAAGAATATGAAATTACCATCAGACTTGTAATTAAAAATGATCACTTAAATTGGACGACGTCCTTAACTAAACCGTCACACCTTAATAAGGGTTCATCAATTACATAAACATATATGGACTATATGTGATTTTTTTATATTATACAATGACATACAAATTTTCCAGTAATTAATCTAAGCATTTCTACTGTTTGCATTAATAGCAACCTCCTGATGTTTCAATTTGATCTACATATCGGAAGGCTATTCAGTCTGAAATCATGTTATATAATTACAGAACTATAATACAGAAAACAAAGTAGAAGTGTTAGGCACATTTCAAGGTTTCAACGAGTGATAAAATACCAACATGATGTTGATAATTACATAGAATGCTTATGATTATAAAATATTTATTCAGTTATTATTTAAAAGCACACATACGAATAATTAAATTTGTTTTTTTAAGAATTAATGTACAGACATAATAAATGGTCGGTACAATATAAATAGATAGAATTATATTGGATAAAAATGTATGTTTGTGGATTTTAATTCAATAATTATAATAATATAAAAGCAATGGGTAATATAACGATTAATTTTAAATATTTTTATTGCCATCAACAAAACTACGCAAACAAATTCTTTATATATTTGTAATCGCGCTCCTTGATCTGTGGTACTATAAATTTTATTTATTTCATGAAATATAAAGAATATAACTGTTGATTATAGATAAGCACATTTTTCGATAACAATAACTTGGTCCATCCTGGAAAACATAACCCTCGAGACGAGTTTGATCTAGATACTGATGCACTTTTATATCTCTCCGTCAGTGACATAAATATTGCATTGTCGACGCTTAAAGTATAATCAATTCGACACGAACATGAACAACACGATAAATTTTCAAGTATCATGTTAGAAAAATAATAAAAGCATTTATTTTCATAAAGCTCTGTCCTCGTATGTGGGTATAAAACAGCTCACAATAACGTGTAATAAAAAATTTAACACGATTTTATATTATTGTCACTTCGGAAAGTCAGTGAAAATAATTGTTTTAAATATGATAAATTGAGCATTGCATGCAAATCTAATTTTGAAAAATCACACGCGTATAATTAAATTAAATGAAATCTACCAAAAATATTGTAATTGGTCTATGCGAATCAGACATTTACGATAGAGCTTATTCTATTCGGTAGTGGCTTAACTCTTCGAGCTTTTCTTGTATTCGAGCTTACTATTGTATTATTAAAATGTATGAAGATACTTAATAAAATTTCAATATTAAATTTGAATTACAATACACAATATTATATACGGTATCATGTGAAATCGTACAAAGTTTCAACAATATTTAAAATGTAATCAATTTTTCCTTTGATTGGCTCATTGGTTGGACATTTTCACACAAAAATACGTTTGATGCTTTATCTTTTGCAAGCCACGATATTTGATTATTTTAACGGTGAATCGATAGGTATATGAATATTCAATAACCTGTAAATATTTTGTTTTGTCTATAACTAAAACCTGGTAAGTTGAGCATCGTATGTATCGTACGACTGAGAGGAAACTGATATGTGCATGTATGCAGAATAACGAAGGTAGGCAGAGGCCACGCGGTGAAGCCTGCTTACCGGACCGGTAAATTGCATGCTTCTTGTGGTCGCACATCTCATCTTAATGACACTATACTGACCCTGTTAATTGCACAACATGATGTACATAATATTATAACTTTATTAAACAGTATAAACATTTCGAGTAATAATTATAAAAGTTTCCAGAGTTGTCCAAAGAACTAAAAAGTTTTTTTGATACTATTGGTATGATATTCAAAATGTAATAAAATTATTTTTAAGACAAAGATAGAAAATAAAACAAAACATTTTGTTGTTTCAAATAACTAAAACTGATATAAATGTTTTGGTATTTTTTTTAATGTAAGGCAGTATGTTCTGTTTTAAATCTTGGTGAAAAGGCATTGTTTTTTGTGAAAAAAATATATAAATTATTTATTATCCCATCGATTGATAATACTAAAAATAATCTATGGCTCCGTTCTAAACAAATTTTCTCGCATTTTTGAAATACCTTTTCAATATTTCACCATCTATAGTTATTGCTTCCTACAGGGTTGCGAGAAATCACCACATATTATTTTTGCTTCAATAGCGGTTAAACTAGAACCTAGGTCATTTTAACCTAGAGATGACTTTTAGATAATTAGAGGAGGCTGATTCATATAACACGTGGATCAATAAGTCCCGGGACTGACACATAGATGGCGTTGCCAACAAAAGTTCCGTATGATTTTTCATAAGTACCAACCTTCAAAAGATACCTGTCAAAATTTCATGACATTCTGATGTTTGGTCCATGAGTTACAGTGATTTAAGTGACGCTCGTCTTGATATTCTCAGAATAATGGATTCGAAACAATTTCGTGTGTTGATTTATCATTGTTTTTTGATGAAAAAAACACAGTGCAAGCTCAGCAATGGCTTGAAAAGTGCTACAGGGAATCTGCTCCATCAAAAACAACCATTTGTCGGTGGTATGCTGAGTTTAAACGTGGTCGTACAGACACTGAAGATGCTGAACGCTCTGGCCGGCCAAATGAGGCAATTACCCCGGAAATCATCAAAAAAGTCCACCAAATCGTTTTCGAAAACCGTAAATTAAAATTGCGTGAGATACCTGACACCTTAAAGATATCATACGGCAGTGTGTACACTATTTTGCATGAATATTTGTCTATGTTATGTTATTAGGGTAACCACTAAGAACAGCATTTATTATAACCGTAGTGGTATTAAAATGCATACTTCCTAAAGATTACAAAAATGACATCTATTATGTTATCATAAAAACTCAAATTATTCTTAAATATATTAGCTTAGCAACTAAAAATAATGTAAAACTATTGTTATTTTAAGTAAAGAAATAATCAAAAAATGTAAGATTATTTACTTCAGTATAATTTTCACAATTATTACAAAATAATTTTAAGATAGTGAATTTTGTTAGTTCATCATATTTATGTCTTAAATGTATTATAACGAAAATCAAAATACAGATGCATAATATACAATACATAAAAATGATATTTTAATTTTTTTTATACATATACCATTTCGCCAACATATAATTTGTGGGTAGAAAATACAGTTGTTATACATTACTAAATAATTGTTAATATTGATATATAACATGCATGCATCTCACATGTGAATTGCAATGTAAGTCGGTCTTTAATGGGTTAATTCAAAACGTATATTAATGTCTAATTAGACAATTAATGCCTATGTTACAAGGCTATTATTTGATGACATGATATTTGATTCTTAATGCACAGGGCTAAATCTAATACATGATATTATATCATCAAAGCGTGATATTAATACTGACAAAACAATTATATGCATGTAGTACAATGAATATTATGTGAGTACTGGAGTCAGATTATTGAATAGTAATGACAATGTTTACTACTGCTAGTAGAAAGTTCTGGCGTGCTTTCATCTGCTCGTTGACTTTTCTCAGGTTTGAGCTTACAAATAGAATATTTTATATACTGAAGTATAGTTCAGCTTCTTGAGATACGTTTTATACATCGCCTAAGCAATTTGTTTTCAATTATGAAACCGAGTCGTATAGAAAGTATCTAGACAATTGGTTTTATTTTTTAAGTCTTAGGTCTAAGGTCTTATCGATCATTCTTTTCTATTTGAGGGGATAGGATTGATTGACTTGTATTGTTTTACAGTTTTTAAATAGTTTTAAAATTATTATTTTTTTAATTATTATTTTAAGTGACATTTATTGATTGAATTGGCATTCACTTGGTAGAACTCCATTGTAACACGGTAAAAAAATAGCATTGTATTTTGGTTCTACAAATTTATTATTATTATTTATTTTTTTAAGATATAGTTGATAGCTATTTCGGCTCACGGCATCGTCAGAAATATTTAACATAATATAAATATGAGTTTCAGACCTTTTTTTTTAAATACCTCTCTGGCATTATAGTGCAAGAAGTTATATTCGTGGACTTTAACGACATGTAATATATTATTGAAGCTAGATTAAGTATTTCAGACAAGCCATTGAGTTATTACTTACCTAATATTTTTAGTTATTATATTTTTTATCAACTAGTTATATCGTGAAAGATCTGATGTAATTTTCATTAAAAAGTAGTCTCTGTGTTAATTCAGGAAAGAAGATCTTATTATAATTACTCCTAGAAGAGTTCCTTCTTATTTTGAAGTTTTCAATGCAATTTTTGCAATGTCGTAAAAATATAATATATTGTGCTTTGTGCAATATTTGTGACATTCGTATATTCATCTTTTATTACAATATTAACGTTTTTCTGAAACTAATGAATCTAGAAAACGGATGAAAACTTTAAACAAACAATATTAAAAAAACAAAACACATTTACATCCTTGTGGTGTTCATTGATTTTTATGGAGCTTTGATACGACGTATTAATACTACTATCTTATGAGAAGAGAAGGATTTAATATGGGGCTAGAATAAAAACTATTAGTGATCATTAAGTCCAGCTTGAGATGTATAATTTCTTAATGTGTGTGTAGGAGAAACGTCAACAAATTTTCGATCACTGATAAAAAAAATTAACAGAAAAATGATTATTCAAAATTTTGTGTATGGGGATTTGAATATGTGAATACGCTGACCAATTAACTCTTCACTCAATAGCATTACAACTCAGCTTCAGGGCTTGAAAATTCATTAAAAAACCTTTTTTTTTGTTACTGTACGGAACTAAAAATTCCATTGAAGAATACCTGTCACATGTGTCAGGAATAAACAATGAACCGCAATCAATGTTTTGGGCAGTCGCCACACAATATTATGTTATAGAATATGAATTCAAATCTAGTCGCAACATAATTTGTTAATAAAAGAATTTATCTGACATTTTTGTCAAATAAATCGAGTTAATTATTAATCAATTCTAGTTATTCGAACAATAAAAATAGGGCTTGAAATTTTTAGATTATTCTGACATTTAAGCTATTTCTACAGTGCAAATGTTCCACTATTTCATTCGGCAATAATTATATTTATTTATCTTAATTATACACAACAGGACATGAACAGTGGTCCGAGCAATTGGACAAAGCTTTCGCTGTAATTGCCTAATCATTGTAATGGAATTACAGCCTTTGTGCTAACATTTGGCTTGGCAAAAAGTAGAGAAAGTCATTACTATTAATGAAGCAATATTTTACTATTCCGTATTTCTGTTAATGCCGTCTGAGTAAATAGAAACTAAAAATTACACGAATCTACCAACAGTATTAAATAATATAATGGAAACCCAAAAAACTTATTCGAAATATCGTGAACGCGAATAGCTATAGTATCATACTTGAATCGTTTGAAATATGTTGTATTCTATGTTTTATGTATTTATTGTGAGTTTGTAGTTTTAACGGTAGCTTAATACCAACATATCTGTATGCCACTAAAAAATAAGTGAATCTCGGCCAGTAAATAGAGTAATGGTTAAAATATATACACTTACAACTACATTCTATTTCCTACAAACTATGACCGTTTCACGCAAATGTAACTCAGATAACAAAATTTCCGTTGATCTTTTGAAGCGTTTAATTTTATTAAATTCAATATAACGAATCTCATTATTGTAGTTTATGACTATTCTTGTAAAAAGCTCGCAAGTAAGTAGACCGAATCAATGTAATCGAGTATTTTTACTGAGGCAATACAAACTTTTGTGCTTTCTACACACAAAACGATTTCCGTTTCCTTTTGTACAAATTGTTTGTCCAAGAATGCTGTAGAAATGCAAAGCAAGCCAAAGAAATGAAGCGCATAGGAGTCTCGATTCAATTTCAATTGTATGCAAAAGTGGTGCTTTTGTCGTCATCGTATTTGCTCTACCTTCGTTAACAAAAACTCTGGAATAAGATTTCAGTATCGTTCTGACTACATATTCGTGAACGAGAGGAATATTCAATTACTTATATCTTAATTTAAATTATATAATATATATTTTAAAGCCAATTAGGCAATAAAATAAAACATTTTTAGTTTATAATATTGAAAAGATTGTTAAGCGAGACTTTATTTAATGCATTCTAGCATTTTAAAAACTTTAAATATTTTTTACTTAAAGACCAAACTGCATTCACAGATATCAATTTTTACTCTAACAAGATTGCCATAATTAACATTTTATTTTCTTCCCAGTTATAGTGCTTTAAAGTAGTAGAAGATGATATTTTAAAATTATCTTAAATATAAATAAATTAATAAACTATAAAATACCTAATAAAACTTAATTGTGCTTATATAGCAACGGTGGTCGGAGAGGTTATTTTACTGTCAATAAATAAACTAAACCAGTCGGTGGATATCAAAATGTGAACCAACTCTGTTACCATTAAAAAATAACAAAATATTTTATACGATATATTATAAAATATATTTAAACACATGTTTTCAATTTGTTGTGACAAGCACGTGTTTTCTATGTTGTTGAAATACTAAATTATATAAAATATTATTTTCTCATGTTATTATATTTGGATGAAAACAAGGAAACCAATTTCAATGAAAATAGTATTAAATGATCAAAACATTTATTCTCATTAAAAATTATTCAGCTATACTTTGAAAACTATACATATTTAATTATGAACATTTATTTTTGGATATGTAACACAACATTACAATATAACTTGATATTAGTCAAAAAAAAAAACATTTGTTTCACCAATTCCCTGTTAAGCTTAATAAAAGATATTCACCGAATATTAAAAAAAAATATTTCAGTATGTAGGCGTTAAGCAAACTTATAGAATTTTTTTTGACATATCAGGCTATATTTTAACACAGCAATTAGTTTTTACACGAAATTGTAACACTCTTAGGACCATATTTTATATTATCAATCTACAATGAATAACAGGTAAGACGATAGCAGTTTGAGATTAAGATTTCATTTTCCATAAGAAAAATTCTTCAACCTTGATATTACGCGTTTTACGAGTTTACGATTACGATTTTTTATGTTTTTAAGAATTATTAAATGCAGTCTTCCTATAATTTTCATTTAATAACTTCAATAATTTTGATGTTTTAGTGATTTATTTTATATGTTGTTTTGTAGGGATTTTTTTTAATCACTTAAGTTACAAAAAAAGATTTTTGATTTTGCAATCCATTAATATGAAAGAAACCTTTTTTGTAATGATATTTTTAAAATGTAAAACATGATAGTACTTATAGAATTTCTTTACTAAACGAAATTTAATATTTCGCCATTTTTACAAATATGTACAAAAAATGTTAAGACATGAATATATATATTGTATATAAGCACTCGTTGTTTTGTCTTAAAATGTACAGTTATATTACCTATAAATACATAAGTTTGGATTTCCTGCTCTGAAACTAATTTTGATTTAGTACATAATAATTGCTGGTACCTGCAGCAGGTTTTGACATTACATGTATCATTGGATTACATTTTACAATTGTAAATTATAACAAATTAAATTTTATCAAGTTATATACTTTTATGACTAATTATTTCGTGTTATTATTGCGCCCGAGTAAAACCATGCCTTTAAATTTAACTGTAAACCTGGAATTGCTTTGTCCAACGATAATATTTTTAATGCGCCGGATATACCTTGTATGAATATTACGCACTTAACTGATTAAAATAAATTATGCGTTCGTATAATTAATATTTTATTGTGTTATCTATAAATGAAGCGGAATTTAGGATTCTGGCCATTAGCTTTTGTTGCGACTGTAAGTTGTAATTTATGTTGATACATGATTTATTAACAACAACCATAGATTCCCGTTAATTAGGATTATTGAAAAGATTTTAATTTCGATGATATTTAAAGTTTTCATAACAAAATACTCCAAAGCCCTAGTTTTCTGACAATACGTACGAAAATTGATACTGACGAGGTGAACCAAATTAGAAAGTCTTATTGAAAATATTTATTTTCAAACATGGTTATAATACTAATTACATTTTAAAATTTAATATTATAATAATTGAGCGATGATTGAATAACACATTTTTTTTTCTATTTTAGTAGAATTCTTCAGTTCTATTGTTGCCATACATAAGAAAGTAGTTTACGACAAAACAAGTATTTCGAACAATCGAACGTTTGTTTCTGTATTCATATTGATATCGTAAAAAAAATAATGCGTGTTTCAATGTTCATTTTTTCTTTTCGTTTCGTTTTTTTTTGTAGGCTTTAATTTATAATGACCACATTCCTAAATTCTCAATTTGAATCAAATAATTCATATTCTCAAATTATTTCAATGTGATATTTTAAATTTGAAATGCTTGTTGATTGCTGCCTATCTTTGATAAAAAAAATAATTTACATTTATTTCATAAAATATGGAAAAGTACAAAATATAAATGTATATATATATATATATATATTTTGATAAAGCATATATCGGAATTCAATTTTCTTTTGCCCCTAACCAATTCGTAGTTAGACGTCGAAGTCTTTATTTTAAGTCAATGTTGAGTGAATTGATTTCTAAAACATACCACTGCTTTGATAAATAATGCTAATGGATGTTGTAAAGTAATTGAAATAAGCACCTCTGAAAACGCTACGCGTCATCAAAAATGTTTCGTTACATTAAATTCAATAACTTGACTTTCCAGTATTTTACAAATAATTTTATTGACTCTCTACAGAAGCAGAAATAAAACCTTTAATGTTAACGTACAGCATTTTATTACCTGAAATTCGGGTCCATAATTACCTACCTGAGCCGTTAAACACGAACATTTTAGTAGCCCCGGAAAAACAAAGCTACCCTAACCGATTCATGGTGTTTCGAAATCAATTAACCAGATGTGGAAGGGTTTTAATGTCGGTCAATAAATCTTTAAGTTTAGCAAAGCTTTCCCTCCAATAAGCTTTATATTGTGTTGTATTCATACCCCTTACGTAATTAAATATTCCCCACTTAAGTAATCCGTACAGTTATAAATTAATAAGCTCAACTTGCTGATAGAGAGATTTTAATAATTAAGCATGTGCGTAACAGAGTTTTGTAAATCGCTTGTTAGTTTTATGTTTTGACAATATGAATTAAAATTAAATAAATAAATGAATAAAAACTTACAAACAATCAAAACAATAAGTTTTGCTTTACATTCTTTTACAATAAATAATTCATATTATTTTTAATATGAAATAAAACCAATGTTGGACCCGAGTGGTAACAATTTTGTACTTCCAAGTTACAGCTTATATTTCAATTAATCCTTATGTATAATACAAGTATGCAAATATTATTTGTATTTTCATCTCTTGCTATCGCACTATTTGACAAAAAAACGATATGATACGATATTATTATTAAAATAGATCTTTTTTATAAAGTCCATGCATCCATTAATACAGAAACTTGGCTTAATAAATCAAAAATATATTAATGATAAACTAAAATATTTTTATTTTTTAATAGAATTTTCATAATCTGATACGTTTGTGTTACTTAAGGTCTCCATTTTATTAAATATTACCTTATATTTATTTTTTTATATTCCTACGCATGTATCAAAAGGATTTTTGCTGACAGAATAACTTTTTTCTACCATTTCAATATGTATTGAGAAAGAAGATTTTCCATGTTGTACTTATATTGTACTGAAGCAAAAGTTATGGATAGAAAAGCTGAAAAATGCATATTAACTAAGTCACACACGAACAAAGAACTGCAGTGTGTAATATGCTTTGGCTGTATAATTTCAATGATGCAAAATTTTTTTAAAAAGGAAGTCGAGGTTGGATAACCAACAATCGACCAATATTAGTAAAATAATATAAAAAAAGGATACAAACCTTTATTTGAAAAAAAAAAGGTTTGAATCCTTTTTCAAAATTGTCGATAAATTTCAATATCGCTTAATATAAATTTCAAGCATCATAGGATACTCAAGAACTATCGAAAATATTTACCAACGTTTATTGAGCTAAATTCATTGATATAATGATTGAAATATTATTCTAGTTTTTTTTTTAGTTAGAAAAAAATTAACCCATATAATTTATTGAATTAGAATCTATTCCTTTATGTTTGCGAAGGCATGTACGTCACTTGATTTTATTTTTTTTCATTTCCTGTGAACTGGGAAGTAGAATAATATATATAATACTTTGAGAGAACAATATTAATTACTATGTATTATATTATCCAGAACGGAGGAAATACTCTCCGAACTAAATTTGATAGCAGGAAGTCAGTCGTCTAATTTGATAATAATTAATTGATATTAAGAAATTTATAATTTTTTCAGAATACTTAGTTATTGAACTTAAGTTAAGTAATTTTTTTATTATTTTCTTTGCTTATAATAATTTAATAAAATAGTTTTTTATTCTAGTTTAAACGTCACTGTACCAAAATATCTTTACAAAATATAATGAGACATTGCATGCTATTATTTTACTTTTTTGCACATCATAAGCGATATTTTTCTTTTATAATTGAACAATTTCACAAATATAACTAAAAATTTAATAAGCTTTGTGAACTGCCAATCAGGTACAGGTAATAAAATTTCTAACTCTATTTTAGTTGGATTAACTTTTGTACCCTACTATTAAAACAAATGGATAAAACTCACGAATGAAGTCTGATTGTCGATTTATAAACAAAGTCCTATCAACATTAATGGTCCAATTAAAGTAAATAGGCCTAAATATTTTGCATCAAATATACTTACTGACTTATCTGGCCAATTTTATGCGGTACATCCAAACGTGTAATAGCACCGTGAAATACTTGATTTAGAAATTTTAATATATTCTGCAAAAAGTGTCTGCAAAATAAAAAATTTATGAATTTAAGTTTTGATTAAACAAAAATTAAATTAACATTAAATCTAGTTATTAAACAGTGATTACATTTATAATTGACAACAAATCAAAAGGCATTTTATAAAAGTGATTGGAAATGGAACACGACGATTTAATAGACTGACTACGTACCATATGTTTCCTAAGTCACATCGAATACTCAAGTATTTTTTTGTTTGTATCATAACATATATATCGTTATAAAAGTACATTTACTGACTTTCCAATTACAGCGCAGAATTGTGTACAATATAAAAATATATTACTACCATAGACCTAACGGATTGTATAGAATATATTTTATATATATATTAAATTGGTAAAAAGTTTTAACACTGCCATTGTTTTTATTAATTATGTTTAACTACAAATTAATATTGTTACAATTTTGTACGATTCCATAAGTTTTGTCACTAACGACCTGGGTTTCACCTTTCGGTATCTTCAGGCATTCTATCACACGGATGCAACAGAACTGAGGTACAATAAAGATGTCGAAAGCGAAACCCGGGTCGTTAGTGACAAAACATGTGGAATCGTACAAAATTGTAACAATTCAAATTTGATATTGAAATTCCATCAAACACCTTCAGTCGAAATCATAAATTATAAAAATTAATAATCTCAATTTTCTTCGCTTTAAGAAAAATTGATTTTGAATAAATTTTTAAAAATCTTTACGACTTTTTAATCGTCATATATAGCTGTCTTGAGACTCTAACGAATCTTGTATTTAAATAAAAATTCTGGGCTTAGATAAAAAAAATAGGGCAATCATTTTAAATACCATTTTCCCGGACATTAGTGGTTCATTACTATCTTCAGATTATATTTTTTAAATATTGATCAATATATATCCTTATAATAGAGCATTTATGCAGCTGGTTTTAAGTTTTATAAAGATTTCTATTTAAATATGTTAAGTCAGTTATTTAATTTATCGTTAATATAGAGCGATAAGCTAATCACAATCCACAATTGTCTTCATGACAAGTGAAATGGATGAGATTTAAAAGATTAGAAATATTGGAGACATCTATGTCTTTGACTGTAAATCACTGATGGATTACCGAGTTAGCTGAAATCGCTAAAGTCAAACCAGTCTACTACATACAGGAGCGGTAAAATATCGAATTCTATTTCGTTGAGGTGAATATACTCATATAATATAGAATAGATTGTCTGCTAATTTTCTACATACGATTTTTAAATTAATTATGGGATGTGACTATTATTATGATACTTTTCATGATTGAGCAAATTATTTCATATATTTTTATAATTACACATTTGTACGTTCTTCATATTTTACATATATAATATATAAATTAACTGGGAGTCGAAGATCCAGCTATAGACTTTCAAAAACATATGTCTCAGTGTCGACTGATGAATCTTTTGAAATCTGTTAACGACGTCTGTGTAATTTCACATTAATTCTGTTTAACGCTTGCGTTAATAGTATTGTTTCTATAAGAACACGGTGTCTGAAAATAAAAATAATACATTTAAAGTCTGTTCAATTCATATCCAGAAAAGAAAGAAAGTAAAATTATACGACAGTGTAATGTTGTCATGATTTGGTTACATGTTTTTAAAGTCATTTAGAGTAAACTCTCTTTCCTTCTTATCTTGTGTTTCTTGGGTGACGGAAACAAAACGTTCATTATGGACTCCAAATGAATTTAAGTTCTAATAAGTTACATTTTTATATATTTTTAAAACTTTCCGTATTTGAAAAAAATGTCATTTTTTTCATTAAAATATTAAAGTTTTTAACGTTAAAAAATATATTCACTTCAAATGACCATCATATTACTTTATAAGTATATAATATTTATATTTTAATCCTTAAGATGATACCAAATTTTGAATAATATTTTTAAAAATTTGTAACCATAAAAACAAAATAAATATTTCCATATTTTTAAGACGCTTGCTCAAGTGCCCAAAAAAATAATAGCCAAAGTTTCATAAGTAGCCCATAGGGCACTACTTACGTATAAATGTTATAGAGTTTTACTGAATTAATAATTATGGAAAAAACGGATAAAGCTTCGAAGTAGTTCCCCTCAGTCGAACGTATTTAAAGGAATAAATTGATATAAAAATTAATGATTACCACTTGATTACAAAATTTTTGTGAACTGTATTTATTAAATATTCTCTGTTGCAACCGAAAGTTGCATCGGATGTTCACTGTGTAATTAGTTGACTGAATGTATTGTTACTGAAGTATTGTGTTACATTATATGTTTAACATTTTGGTTTTTCGTTAACTCGTGTCAAAATTACCTTCACTATATTAACAATGTTTTGTTTTCAAAATTAACTGAAAGATAATAATTAACTACAAATAAGAAAAATGACAAACAAAGCATGATATCAATTTAAATATTTTGTAAAGTTCGTAATGTTTATACATCGTGCAAAGTGGTTTGAATTATTGATTGAATTGGCATTTACTTGGTAGAACTCCATTATAATACGGTGAAAAACTATAATAGCAATGTATTTTAGTTCTTCAAATTTTTATGACTAAAATACATTGCTAATTTTTCACCATGTGATTTGAATTACGTAATCTTGCCACTGAAATAATTTTTTTTTTATTTTCATTTGATATCACTTAAGGATGCGTTGGCACCAAAAAACATAATTTATCTAATACATACAATTTTCAAACAAGAAGGTTTCATCTTAATATCAAGCTTCAAAAAATATTGGGCGAGGGAACGTGATATCTTATGTTTTTTCTTCACATTATATAATCCTAATTTCTACTTTTCAAATCATAGTGAGACTCTCTTGACTAATCTGATCTTTACTTCAACCGTCTTTCCTTTGTCTATTCAATGATATAATGAATCCATTTTGTCATGCCCAATACTCATCAAATGTTTTGAGTAAGACTCTGGACATTGGATTTTAAAATTGATTTCAATATTGACATATTATGTCGTGTTGAGATGAAGTCTTTTACTTATTTTTGTTGAAATATATTTGCAATATGCAATTGCGCAAAAACTAGAAATAAAAAAAAATGCGGTATATATATTTTTAATAACTTTTCTGAAAACGTGTTGAACAGCATTTTTTTTGACAAATTTTTGAGCTTTTCCGGCCTTTAAAAATTTATGCGACATAAACCACAAAAGCTTTAAGTCTTCTATACTATGCAACAATAATGCATTCATTTTGTGTGCAGACCTGTAATGAAACAGAACGACCAGTCTGGGTGCAGCGGAGCTTCCAGTTATTTTATGTTCTACAACAGGGTTGATTTATCACGCCCCTGGTCACTTTTCGTGCATCTTTTTTCTGAATTAAATATATGAACATAGCACAGAAAATACTTCATGTATATACGAATTTTTACCTTTACACTTTTTTTAGAATGCACTGCAGTATGATAAATTGTAATTGTAAAATAAAGCAGTTAGCTTTTATAGCGTCACTACCCATGGTAGATTATTTAATCATTAATTGTGGACTTAAATTGAGACATTCATTGCTTTGCACGAAAAAAAATCTTTAACTGAAATGCTGTATCTTGAAAAAAAAGAAGATTTTAAAGTCGCATGAAGATATTTTGATATTCAGCTACTTACCTTTTATTATGATATAAACAATATTTTATCACGTTATTTTTTGGTGGGAATGTCCGTTATTAAAAAAAATAAACACTTTTTATTTTGCTTCTCAATTTATGTTAACCAATTAGGATCGATTAATTGATAAAATAATAGAATGTCATATTATCAATGTGAGTAGAGGTTGTGGTTGTTAAGGAATTAAGAGTTTTGTCAGAATAACAAAATTTTAGTAATTTTTAGCTCATTTTTTTATCATTTTATATTTAATATTTCCTTTTACTCTCTTATTTTTTTAATATATGGATTTTCAGGTATAAATTTTTTTGCCGAGGTAGTGTTAAATTTTAAATGGATGACACGTAAAAAAAACTTTGTTCAATCGCAATAGAGAATCCAAATCCGTGAGAGCGCTTCAAAAAAGTTATGTACATTTTCCTTTTCGTGTGATGTAAAATAATAATCATACCGAAATATCGATCAGGCTATTGCCAACTTTTTTTGTAATGTCTTTTTATTCTTTTATATGGTTTCCTTGAAATTTCCCAATTCGCAAATAATCCTCCGAAAAGGCAGCATCACTAACGTCACTAGGGGGAAATTTAAACTTTTTAATGGGCTTCTTACGAGTATATCGTATTTATTCTAGATAAAAAATAAGCAAATGCCTCCTCGGGCATACTTTGGAAAAATATTATATACGTTTTCGCAGAGAAACTTTGTTTTAAAAATACAAAGGAGGTATTTCTTGCAGTCTCATTTTCGCGTGCGAAAATATTTTTGCTTCTCTTCTTACATGTTAAATACATGCATTTCGTGCCTTTGATCTCATTTTTTTCTCGATATAATAACACGATAATTTCATATTTATTTCAAAGAAAGTTTCACATTTATGAAATTTTATGATATTTTTGTTTGTAAAATAAAATAAAAATGTGTATTCTTTCTAGTAAGTATACGAGAACTAAGGATGTTTTCCAATGTATTTATTTTTGAATAGATTTATACCAAAGCTTTTCAGGAATATATAATTTTTCTTAAATTATTTTTTAAATAATAAAACAATTCCAATTGACTTACATATACAACTCTTTTAAATTCCGGGCAGTATATAATGTTAATTTTAACCATTTCATTTCAGAAAAACAATTCATTTGGCGTACATAAAAATTTCAGTAAAAATTCTATGTCAGTATAGGTAAACTTATTTTTTTATTCGAAACATTCAGCCAAGAGGATCATGAAAATTACAATGAAATTTTAAAAGTTTAAAATGCTTAGAAATTGTGCACTTTGCTGCTACATTTTTTTTTTAAACCATCTTCCATCCAAATACTTTGTAACTTAAAGAGATTAGTACAATGCTCACTTAACTTGGTTTTTACCAAATATTCGACTGAAGAATATATAAATCTTATAGATCTCGAATATGTTCTTATATATATGAATATTAAATTACAGCTTTAAATTTTTATTTCATTTTACTAATGGCGTACAAATGTTAACACATACTAGTCGTAATCACATACCTCAAGTAATTTTATGATGATTATACAAACACAATAGTCTTAAATAAAACAGTGAAACATAACAATGTATTGTAGCTTTAAAAATATATATGCTGTATAGTTGATAACTATTTTGGCTTATTAGCAATAGAATATACTACAGAATAGTTCTGATGATGGTTAAGCCGAAATAGCTATAAAAAAACCATCATATAAATATTGTAGGACTAAAACTCATTGCTTTTTTTCACCGTGTTATAATGGAGTTCTACCAATTAAATGTACAATGCGACCTATAATGACAGTTTTGCTGATCCTCTGATTCTATATACATTCAAAATATGAATGAATAACATTTAAAAATGTTAATAAATTTTATTCAAATATTTGATTATCCACAGTAGCAATACATAAATCATTCAACTAATCGACAGTTTTAGTGTGAGAACAAAAAGCTTCATTTAATAGAAAATATCTGAAATAGCCTTGTCTATTTTTCTCTTTATAAAATAAATATCTACCTACGTAACCTACTATTAATTTATTCCCACGTGCAACAATATCTATCAAATATGAGTATTTTAATTTTTTTTATTAAAATACACACTATAATGCTAATGTGTGTGGAGTATTTAACCAAATAATATTGACTGCGTTAATTTTGAGTACCACTCTTGCAAATATGTTATTATCGTTGGTTGGATTAAATTTTTTTTTATTAAATATTCTCTTTTAAAGCATTTATTTTTGTAACTCTGCCAATGTGAAATTTAAAAAGGGCGGTTTATTATTATCGGCTCAAAAGCAAGCTATTTTTTAATATGTCACTCCTCGGGGCAAATGACGTACACATCTTGCTTTGATCATATTTTTAAAGAGCTTCGCCATTATTTTTGAAATTTTTAAATACAAATAAATAATTTTAATTTACGGTATTTATCCATGTTGCGTGTTATGTTTTTGAAACATTAAAGAGTCTTTGTAATGTACTCGTCCAAGTTCACAATATTTTTTTATTAGTCCCACGGACAGAACTTTTGATTAAAATTTTTGGAGGCACGATTACCGAGAAAATGACAAAGAAAATGTTATTCCTCAAATATTATTTACAGATTGATTTTTTTGTTTTAAAAATAATATTGTTGGATAAAAAAACCTACAATGTAAAACGGTAAAAAAAATAGCAATGTATTTTAGTTCTACATTTTTTTTTATTTAAGATATAGTTGATAGCTATGTCGGTTCACGCCATCGTCAGAACTAACGATATATTTTTTCACCGTGTTATAATGGAGTTCTACCAAGTGAATGTCAATTCAATCAATAAACCCATAATATATTTATGTCTATACATTGAATATAGTTTATATATTTCCGGTGTACAATAGTTTTTGAAACGTATTACAATACGATTTATTCATATTCCATACAGCTTACTAGTACTTTTTTTGGATCGTATTTTTATTCATAAAATTGGCATTTAAATAATAGAACTCCATTATAATAAGATAAACTTATCAAAAAACTTTGCACCACAAAATTTCAGATATGTTTGCTGAAGTTTTTTGGTTTTTAATAGTTTTTTCATTGGTCAACTATAAAAGTTACCGAATTATTGCAATGTAAAATGTGTTGCTTATAATTTTTTTTTCATAAATTTGTATTCAAAGCTTATTTTTTGACTGAGATTATAATTTACGTAAATAATATTAATTTTTAGTAAATCTTTGCAACTCTATAGAGACTACACAATTTTTAAGTCACTTCGATAGCTTTACTTTTTATGAGGATTTCTCGTGTTTTTATAAGGATTTAGATTATAAGAGTTTATTTTTTTGTTTTATTTTAGTAATTAACATATTAAACACATTTTTATGCTATAAATATATGATATATGCTACATATAACGAAATCAGTTTTGAGTTGTTTTATTTCCATTATACGAATGGGAAAATCCTTTGCACATTGTTCAATAAACTTTAAAGGAAATTTTCATATATGTATATGTGTTATTGCCGAATGGATATTATGTAAATATTTGAAATAGACTCGAGACACATTTGCAGAGCTGATATGATCCGCAAAGACTCGCCGTACTTCAGGAAATACGATTTGATTCACATCTTAAATATAGTTGGATATATGAGAAAATTTAAATACACATTATAGCTTTCCAGATAAAAGTGATATGATTTATTCATACATTTAAGAAGCAAATTTATTATATATTACATCAATTTTTCCTTCAAAGCACAATCTACATCTCAGATTTATAAAATCTCGTTGTTTCATGAATTTTTCTTTCATTCGAATTTAATATAAAAACTTCGATAGGCTGGTTCCGTCGTGAAGAGGTTAAATCATTTCAGTAACTGCACTGCCAGATTGTATTGCAAATTGGAAAAAGCTTGAAATGTAAAAATAAAGATAACACAAAGACTCTTCAATAAACACAGGATAACTATATTTTTTTTAAATCGTGAGTGGTATTTTTTTGTATATGTAACATAACGCAGGTCTACTAAATGTATTAATGTGAGGTTTAAACTCTTTATGCATTCAAATATAAATAATAGATAATTAAAGTTTGAATTGTTGAAAAATATTCCGATTCAATATTTTTTGTCACTAACGTCCCGGGTCTCGCCTTTTGACATCTTGCGGCATTCAATTACGCGGATGCAACATAAGTTAACACAATTAATAGTTTACATCGGTTATATACAAAAGGAATTGATTAAAAATTTAATTTTGAAGTTTCATTAAGCACCTTCAGTAGAAATCATAAATGATAGCAAATTTATAAGCAACGTATGTTTTAAGCCTATGTATTTTTTAAATATGAAAATATTCTAAGCAAATTGTGATTTTAATATTCCATTTTATTATTTACGGCTTTTTGATAATTTTAAATTTCTGTTTGCCAACAACCACAAACTTCAGGACTTTAAGAAATGTTGATATTCTATGATTACAAAATTCTAATGAAGTATTTGAAAGACATGCGTCACAGAGATATGATTATGTCTAATAGACATATAATGAAATTGGTGTCAGTTGTTTTCGCAGGCAGCCGTTACGAAAAGTTTTTCTGTATTATAAAGCAAATGTAATATAAATTTGGTACACATAATATTGTATGTTTTATTCAATAGTCATGTAAATGTTAAGATCACTGCTTTGAAATTTTTATTTAACGATAGAATGGAAACATATTAATAAGATTTAAAACTGTTATAATATAATGTTATGATTTAGTCGTAAAAATTGTTGCGAAAACTGCACTTCTTTTTAGAACTGGAAAATATTAATCAAAATTAATTACAGTATCTTCAATTTCAGTTACTTTTTTTACTGATTATATAAACGATACACGAAACGACAATTCACACTCTTATTTTTTATACAATGTCTAAAAGTTCAGGAAACGAACCAAACTAAAGATTATTTTCGTGATTGATTACGCAGGGACTTATTTTCCGTGATCCGTATCATAATTTTATTAATACAATACATCACTGATATAAAGGTTTTTTTTTATAGCGCTGAAGAACAAAAATAAACAATAAAGAGAGAATTGCTTGCTGACTGATTTCGAGCCATTCATTTGACAGGAAGTGCGTGTCGGTGTAGATTTGAGCGTTTGAAAACGAAATGGAGTTTTGCCCTTTGATAAATTAATGGCTCTGTTCCATCGAGCTGGGGGTTGGCGCTGGAAAACTATTAATCCAAAAAACATTTGAATTCTGCTACAACAAAAACATTACTTCATGTTTACTCAAATGAACCTCGCCTTAGTTTTCCGACAACAGTATTATTTGTAGAGGTGTGAGTAATTAACGTTATATTTTTATAGAAAAAAACCATTACGTGGTGTCAAAATTAATGAATAAATATTAATAACCAAGTTCCGAGTCAATGTAAAGGAAAAGTGGTAGCTAACTATCAACATATTTAATTCAGTTCTGAATTATTTTTTTTAGATTAGAAATGGCAACCGTGACCTGTCATTTTATTTTTCAAATAATATATAATAAATAGTTCATAACGTCTGCTTGTAAGTACAGATGAGCAAAAACGGTCAAATTTTAAAATGATTTCGGTTGTATATATAATAAAATAAAAGAACTATTATTCCAATAATTGTAAATATATTAAAATTGTTGCTTGATAACTAACTTAATGACGTGTTCTATTTTAATATGTTTGTATTTGTTTTGACATTTTTTGACTCTCACAACGCTGTTATTTGATTCACAGTGCATTATTTAATTATGTTATTTCAACGTTTTGGGTTAAGTGTATACGTGTGGTCAAGCTCTCGGTACTTTTGCTAATTTCAATCATTTTTTTAAAACCGATTTGTAATGCTAAATACCGATATTTATTATCAAAACTTTTTTGTTAACCCTACTCACGAAATCAGCAAAATTTCTCGCACTATGCTTAACACCTACTAATTTCATAACATATTCGATTTTTGAAAAATATTAATTTTTAATATTTCGCACCATAAGTACTGGGATTAAGTAACACGGACATTTAGAGTTAGAAAACGCATTTTCCCTATAAATATTTGGCCATGCATATATCTTAATTGATCAATTCGGAAACAGTTATTATATAAATGTATTTTTATATGTCTAATATGATGAAATATGCATAAAAATGTGTTATATAGGATGTTATTATTCATATCGAGTTAAAGAAACTTTCAAAATAATAAAAAAAAAACACTTCTGCAAGATACTATGCATTAAAGAATGTTATCATTCATGTCGTCTCTATATTAATCCAAGAAAATCTCTTATTTTCAATTTTTTAAAATACTTAGAATTAATAGCGTTCAATGTTAATTATGAATCTAGCAGTGTTTCTATAAAAATATAAATTTTACTGTCTCAAATTAATAAGTAATCATTTACAATTGTCATAGTACTAATGTTACACAATACAATTTGTGTTAAGGGCAATATGGGCACAAACGCCCATGTTTTATCTGATGGTTTTTGCCCACAAATTTTACGGGACTTAGGAAATGTGGAGAAACTTCCGTACAATTTTTGCTGTGTTTAATAAAAACATAATATTATATTGTATATAGATAGTACACATGTATAAATTAACACAAACTATTGTATTCAAAAGCTTTTGTTTGATAATGTAATAAAAATATCCCCACTGCATCATTCAAGTGATGAGCAATTTTCGTACACATGTATTTTTGCTCGTGTTGCTGAGTTAAAAATCACAGTTAAAACCCGATTCCGAAATAAGGACAATAGTGATAAGACCACAAATGTCGAAAGTTACGCAGTGTGGGATTATTAACTAAAAAAATATTTCATACTTTGAAAGTCATACTAATTATAGTTTGTATCTTTAGAAAACACCTCCATAAAAAAATAATGAATAAAACTCCAAGCCTCCATATATTCATTGCTTTTTTTCGTGACCCCTAAAAAGATAGGTTTAACTGTTGATCTATTTTAATTATTTGCCGTACATGAATTTCAAATATTATTAGTAATTCTAATTTAAATGTATTTCTTGGGTCTAGGTAAATGTGAAATAACGATTAAAAATTCAATATGATAAAAGCATTTTACCAATAGATTTCATAAATTCAAAAATTCTCTGATCGTGGTTCAGCACAAGTCAAGCCTTAGGTTCCTTCTCCCTAGTTCCGTCACTATTTTGCCTAGTGATCTGTATGTCTTTGACGTCATTGGAAGACATATGATATCCATCACAGTGCTGTTTTTACATTCTTTCGTAGTTGTCCCACAAGTATTATATTATATTTTTTACACCACGGTCATATTTGTATACGTATATTTCTGGTATATGCTATCATGGATATTGTTTGATTTTTCAGCCTCGATAGTTTCGTATAAACGATAAATTTTATCACTAAGCATTATTATCCATAATCATCATAATGTTATGACACTACGCACATGCACCAAAAATATTACAAGTATTTTTTGAGGACATAAATTTTCTACGCTTAAGTCGACCGATTACCGTAAATCTAACAAATTCCAGTGCATCTTTTTACGATATTTAAACAATAGATTATACGTGTGTAGGTTATTGACACACCGATGAAGAAACTGTTTGATAAATGAGTATCAAATTGTAATTGTGTGCAGTCATTTTGTAAATCACTCCTAGATGAAACGTCAACAAACTAGACAGTTAGTACGTTAAGCAACGTACTGTGCAATACTACAACCGACGTACACTCGTCCGACGATAAATTTCATCGCAATAAATTGTTACTGATCCAACGTGTATTTTATCTATAATGAAGCGTAGGTGCGCTCCATATCGCAAATATCGCACAGTTAATTAGCACATACTCTAAACGAGGAAATACTTCCGGTGGGGCATCACTGCTACGGCGTAGAGCTCATAGTTTATACCGAGAGATGTATTTGATCATTCGTTAATTCAGTGATCGAGAATTATGCAAACTTGCCTGTTATTTGAATTGACATCAATATATTTTTTTTTTGACTATATAAGTATTACAGTACAATTTTTCCTACTTCAATACTTCAATCAAGAGTTCCTTGATTGATAATATAGTTTGATAAGTGTGGCTGGCCTGCAGCCATGTGGTATATTTTTATATTGAAAGCTGTGTCTACTAGATTTTCACTTAGATAGATTTTTAGATTTTTCGAGATAGATAGAAATTTTCTTTCAACAAAATATACGTCTATTACGGTGCTTAATTTTGTCTGTCTGATAACTCAAAACGGGGTGAAACGATAGTAATAAAATAACTTTTATTAAACTACTGAATGAAAATAAGCGACTAGTATTATGATACTCAATAATGAGTCCACATGCTCTACACAGGAAGAAGGTAAAACAATAAATTAATTCCGATAATTATCCTATAAAAGTATTTGGACAGTAACTTTAAAAAAATCTTATTTTGTGGATTATAATTTTTCCAACATACGTCTTCGTTAGTTTCCAATTGTCAATTTTTCATGATCCATAATGCCTAATAATAATAAATATTATTTATTTTTATTTTCGCTTAAAATAGATTGTAATGTGTAACATAAGTCGTTAGTATTATTTCTGTTGCTAAATTAAGTAACAATACAAAAATGCCATCAGGAAAAATGCAACATTGAATCGTATTTCAGCAGGGAAAAGGTAAATATCATTTTTGATAGCCACTCCAACCTAACAATGCTAGTTTGAGACATTGAGCGTTTTTTACATTGTTTTACTTTAACCTACAAATAGAAACTGGGTTCGTTCAGTTTACTCCCACGAGCCACACTTTTTCTTCCCTCGGGCATTACCGTAGACTCATAGACAACAAAGCTATAATAGTCACAAACAAAACAGATATTAATATTATTCTAAGTAACTTACGAAAACTGTGAGACGATTATTATTTAAGCGTAAAATCATGTTACATTATAAAATATCATGTGATGTTTTCTACCATGCCTTCCAGCGTAAAATCTGGTGGTGTTGGCATTACAATATGTTCTATACTATGTACAGCGAATCAGATATCAAAACTTCATGCTTTTGCTTAGAAGGAAAAACGGTACAATTGGTCGATTATGTTAGACTTTCAAAACTTCTCATACAATGTATTCTTGAAATACTACGTATCATTTGAAGGTCTTATCTTCACAGATCGGAGTAAAAAAGGTTTATCCAGAAAGCTTAGTTTATCAATTAGTCAATAACTGTATGTTTCTGAATCGTTTCTGAAGAATGCATCTAAGCGATAAACTTAAAAAAAGAGTTTCATTAAATATTATGTTTTCTTTTTAATCGTACAACAAGATTATTTTTAATATCATTCGTGGAAGACGCACCACCATTGTGAATGCGTTTCGAGAAAACATTGAAATCGGTTTTTAATTTTCAATAAAATTACCAAAACTTAGGACAGAAAACTTGAGTGAAATTTATTTGATTTTTAATTCAACAATTTTTTATATTGTGCAGACTATTTTACGGTGTTTGAAATAAAACAGTTTGTATGGTGGCGGAAAGGGACAATAATGCATGCAAAGTGCATATGGTTCGCAAGCAATTAAAGATGCGACTATTTGCCCGAAAGCCCGAGGTTAAACAACCGAATATTAACAACACAACTGTCTTTGACCACTACACAATTAATTAAAAACCTGATAACATTTGTTTAAAAAATTCGAAACGGTCATTAAATATATATATATTTCTATATTTTCAAAGATTCTCAAAGAAGCCATTATAAACATATGCTAGGCTAAAAGCTCTGCACTAAATGTAGCAACTTACAAACGTAGAGTGTTACGGTCGAGCTTGACGATATGGAAACAACTAATAACAACGTAATTTATAGTTTCTGAAACATCAAAATAACAATGTATTGCTTTTACCAACGGAAACAATATATATAATCCGCTGTTAATACCAAATTTTAGACTATTCTGAAGTAAGAATGAACCAGTTGCCATACTAAACTGCTTACACATATTGTCGTTTCAATTTTAGAACTTTCGAATATTAGTGAAGAATCTTTAAACAAAAAAATCTAAATTTGTTTTGGCTGTTATTTGTTAATAGTTTAAATAGGCTAATCTTTAAATAAACCTATACTGATGGTCATCTTTTAGAAATGATGAAGTAGTGATATAACAATAAAATAAACAGTCGTTCTCGATTGCTGATTGCTAAAAGAAAGATTCTTGATAAACCAATGTTGATGTTTGTATTTAATTTATCACTTCTATTTAATATGATAAAGAAATCCTCTTTAGTGGGTAGTTCTTATACCCACATTTTGCACATTTTCAAATACTATAAATTACATCGTTTTCTTATTAAAAATATGCGTCAAGCGTATATATTTTCTAATACCATTTTTGATTTATTTCTAGTGTGTTCATAGTAATTCATGAAAATATTTGTCTATGTATTTATATAGTTATTTCACATTAAAAGTAAGTTAAATTTAAAAATATATATATTCGAATTGCCATACGCAACATAATCATTAAGATTGAACGCCCCAAGTGTTGAAATAGATTAAACATCAACCAGTTCACCTTTATGCTTTGATAACGGCTTCATAAAGAATAAAGTAATCTCAAAACCACTTTCAGTGGCCTATTTAGATATTGTAGAATTATGCATTATGATATGAACTCTCCGTAAAAGCGTTCGTTATTAATTATCACGTTATTTTTGTACATTGGTTAAAATATTCTATTGGCTTCTATTTTCTATAAAAACAAACTTATAAAAAAATACATAAATAATTAGGTGTAATCTGCAGTGTTTGCATATAAATGACATATCACATTTCACACAATCGAACTTCTTTTTTGTAAACCTTATCTGATGACTTAGCAAATAATATTTTTTACTAAGTAATGTTAATCTGTTGGAAGAAATAAAATATATTATATCAATGTAGATAAATGATAGACATTTTTTTTATGTGTAACATATATTTTTCTCTTTATAGAGAAGATTTTGTCAAAAGCTTATTAAATAAATTATCTTTTCTTCAAAGAGGTGGAATTTCTCGTATAATATTTTCAACTTTTAACTATTTGTTCCACAATCCAAAAATTTTATTGAAAAGAAATGGTTGAAATATTATAAAGAATAATTGATAGATCACTGCATATTGTATAATGTTTAGACGTATAAAAGTATACAATAACATAGATATAAATTGTTCAATATAGCATTATATGAAAACCATACATTAACATTAATTTATATATATGAACTTTATTTGAAATAATTTTTGCAGTTTATTGTTATACATTTTCTAGATATTTTCATTAAAGTGTTATACGAGGATTAAAACATTCATATAATATTATTGTTAAAAAGTTTGACCTATTTTGTAGTATGTTGATTTCTTATTTAATTTGTTTTATGTAAACATTTAGAATAAATTGTAATAAATTTAAGTTAAATAACCGAAATTGAATGAAAGCACAACAATAAATAAAGCCTTAAATGTGGAATTTGCATAGATACCGCATAGTAAGATTTTAACTATTCGAAAGCACGAAACAGAGTAAAGGCTTTTATGTGAATAATGAAACTAAAATTTCAATGAATTTTAATTACTGGTGCGGTAGGATTTCAAACTCATTTATATATACAAAATAGCGACTACCGCGATTCCAGGATCGATTGGATGACCGTTATCTAAAATCTGGAGCAGAGATTCCTTGCTAATAATATATTTGCGACGTTTACATTACAAGAACGTTGAAATAAAATTACGATCATTTGATTTGATATATTTTTGACAGTGCTTAGTCGATGAAAAGGTTGAACGCATCAGGGAAAAAATACATAATCGATAAATAATCAGTTGCATATTTAAAATGTTATCCTAAACATATTTTTTCATAATGTCAGGCATGAAGAATATAAATGAAGATCATCTGTACAAATGTTTTTCAACTGGTATCTTTCTATACATTTATTCATTACTTTCCAAGGCACTCATGTTAAAAATTCACTCCCATCTAATATAAAAAATAAAATGTAGCGGGATCAATTTGCTAACCACTAATCCTACTGTAACCATTTATTAATATTCCTATATCTCTATCGAACAATATATTATATATATTGATAAATTACTAACAATCGATTCATAGGCAAAAGCTTATGAGATATCTCAATTATAAGTCCATATTCTTTAAAGTTATGGGAAACGTGATTAAAAAAAAATCATTTGACAATATTCAGTGAAAGAATGTATAACTACTGTATTGAATTATATCGAAAATGTACCTTTTTTGTAAAAAAAATATTTCTGATTGAAAAAATGAAATCATGGTAATTTGAACAGAAAATAAACGTTTTAAATATAATAAAAACTGATGATTATTCAAATAATGCATATTATAATTGGAAGGATAACCGTTTGCACGAAAAATTTGCATGATAAGAAGTCATCTGATAATACAGTAATCATTAAAAAAAATATATTTCTATCGTCATTTTTACCAAAACTAAAGATATGAAATTGGTTTTATAATGCCAAATAATGCAAACAAACAAAAAAATCTACAAGAGAATTATTTTTTGGATCTTTTCATTTTTAATCCGGTTGTAATTAATGATATCAACTGAATGTGTTTGATGGATTTTCAATATCAAATTTAAATTTTTGAGACTTCCACGCATTTTTATCGATCTTAAGATTCTCCAGATAATAAAAACAAGCCGAGAACATTATGTTGTATAAATAAGTTATATTAATTCAGAAAAATAGTTTCAAAATTAAGATTTTTCATTGTATTTAAAATAACTGTTGAATATTTAATAACATCAACATGCTCGGATACCGTTAAGCTTTGCTTCTTTTAAAAGTTAATATAAAAAATATTTATTGAACAATCAACAAAGTTTTTCGAAATTTTTCCACAGTTGGCAAGCTTTGTTCGCTAATAACTGTTTTTTTTTCATCGTAATAATTTTCCCAAATAAGTTTCATTTTCCATTTTGCTAAAATCTTCGCATAACGGCTCGATGAGAGTACACTTTTCCACTAAAAATTTACACAAAAAAAATGTGCTTCTTTGCTGGCACTATTTATTTGCTTCGTAGAAAGCAAATTTTTAGGCGCTAGCATCATGAAAATAAGCGCTTAAAAAGCAAGCGGCTATTACGCGAACATCTGTTGTAAGGGTAGGATTGCATGGGAAATATTTAATCTACGAGGAAAACATGTTGACAGAGGGTATTACTTTAGTGTAGAAGGGATTTTTACTTAGGAAAGTTCGCATTTTAATTGCTTTGACATGCCTTGTCGTCTGGAAATCATTAATCTTTTAATATCAAAAGTATTCATGTCTACGGATATCATATACCTCACTGAATGTTACTTTTTAGAATTGCTTCATTATCGAAAAACAACTTTATTCCTTTTTAAAATATATGAAATGTAATCACAATAATAATTGCTACCTATTTTTTCGTAGTAAATAAAATGTGCTAAGTTTGTAAGTATCACCTTTTTTCAAACTATAACGTTTGCCAACTATTTATTATTAGAGAGCAACAACACTTCCATCGCAAATATAGCTATAAAATTATTACATTTTTAAACTGCAGATCATTTAATAATCATTTAATTATTACATTTTTAAACTGCAGATCATCAAATTTTAAAAATAAAAACGCCTAGATGAGGTCTTTGCTTTTATTAAATGAACAATTAAGCTTCGCTTTTTCTTTCATGCTATATCTCTTACATAAGATTAGCTCAATTTGTCAACGATTTGAATATATTCATTTTACAATAATACCTAATCTAATAAACCAATAACCTACCCAAAATATGTAGATATGACTAAACTTCAATTATATTTTAACTGTAGTTGATTATTGTAAAAAATTTTGATCAAAAATCCATTTGGCGGTATTGTTTAAAAGGTCATCATATCTAAAATTTAAGTCATCATTCGTATTTATAATAATATTATAATTCCTCTTGTGTGTAAGCAATGCAAACTGTATACTATTTGATATAATGCTTGTAGATGTCGAATGACGAAAACAGAGTCGTAAATGAAAAAAAATGGAATATAACATATTACAATTTTAACGACTCAAATCCGTTAAGTATAATACCATTCATCATCTTCAAGTTCCTCACACGCAAGTATAGTATAAATTGCTTATAAGCATCATGTTATTTGTAAATGCCGCAGATATAAACCTGCAAAATTTTAATTATAAAACAAATTTTGGATTATCGTTGCGCAAAAGCAAACAAAAGACCCCACATCAAAACGACTTGGGTCGTTTTTCTAAAAGGAATGCGGAAAGAACGCTTTGTTTTTCATCAGGCGCATTATATAGTTTTCATTGACATAAACCTGACCTATTTTGGCGCAGTTTATTGCGGTGCTCTGAAATCCCTATGCGTTTCACGTGACTCACCTACATAAATTGATTACGGCGAAACCTTATTTTACGGTTTGGATGGTTATTTCCTACAAATCGATTTCCACGACAATCACGATTCAGGGCAGTGATAAAATTGTCGATTTATGTTATCCAATATTCGATGAATGATTATTTTATATGTTTCCTTGCTTCATATAGGTGAATTTATTCTCATTAGAGTAACATAAATTCAATCATTTATCACATTTTTTTATTTTATATTAAAATAAGAATTCAATAAGCTCGTTAACACATTATATATTTTCTTTTTTGAATAGCTTATACATCAACGATATATTCAATAGTTGCAGAGGATAAACCTATAAAGCTTTCTTTTAAAGGTTTTTCTCATTCAAGGACTCAAATCCATATTAAAATAATCAATAAATTAAATTTAAATTCCATATTAAACGATAATAATGATTGCGATGTTAAAGAAAACAACGGATAAAAAATATAAAAGTCTTAAGACATTAGTATATAACAGACATAAAATTAAAGTGTAGTTTTTGACCAATCGTTTTATTTTTAATCTTTTTAAAATTTTATTCAATGGCTGATTTAAACATAATTCACAATTGACGCATTACAAACCTATATATATCATTCCAGAGGTAAACATATACATTTCACATATTTTTAAAAATATTATTTTCGTTTAGTAGATAAATAAATTAATCAGCCAAAAGTGTAAAAATTTAAAAGAAGTGTTGAACTTAAATTACATTTTTTTCCAATAAAATTTCATTTTCGTTGAATTTTATTATCTGTTCATTTTGAAAGTGTTCCTGAAATAAAGCTGCGCGCTTTCCAAATCTCTATTATTTTTCAATGAAAATAAAATCCAGAAGAAAATAATAATCCTTTTGTTTCATATTACCCTTAATTTTTTTCACGAAGTGAGAGAACACTTAAAATGGATAATTCAAAAAAAGAATGTATACAAAGAACGAGTGGATAAAAAGCCGGCGAAAGCCCGAAAGGAAAATAAATCCTTTACATACAAATGAAGCAATCGTTCCGTTATTCGTGGAATATTAACATATATATAGTAAGAACAGTTGTGTTCCCTTGGATCCCTATTACCCTTTGTTCACGGGCAAGAAAAAATATCATACACGATGCAACGAGCAAACCTTCTATGTTAGTTATATTTTACTCACGGCATCAGATATGTTCTAGGAAACTAGATTAAAGTCCATAATTGTTCTACAAAGTTTAGTTGAAGTTAAAAAAAAATAATGACGGTGATCGAAACAACTTCAAATTGTTTGTAAGTGTTTTATAATTTATAATTACTCATAAATATAATATGCGGCATATGTGCAGAGATGCACAACTTATTTCTTCTTATTCGAATCACCAAAATTTTAAAACAATACTTTACAAGAGTAAAGCAAACATAATTTTATTTTTGTGAAAAGTATTCTCACTTAAGTTGTATTTTTTTTTTATGAATTATTTTGAAATGTACATTTGGGTGACAGATAAGATAAAAAAGACCAATAATTATATATTTTTAAATATCGAAGTGATACTCTACGGCGCACCTGTGTCCCACAACAAAATGGTTTTGGATGACTGATCTTGAGGTCGTTCAAATAAATTAGTTGTAATTGATTTTTTTCAGAAACATTTTACCCTTAAAAGATGCATTAAAAATGTATTCTGGATATGCGTTTTAAGTTAACGCACATATTTAAATAAATAAACAATGAAAAGAGATCACACAGAATGCATACATATTTTAATATCATCTATTTTGAATTTATTAACGTCTTACCGTTAGCCATAAAACTACTTTTCTTATCAACATTCCTTATAAAAAAAGTGAATTAATATATTCAGCACACTTTCAGAAGTTTAATATAAAGTTTTCGGTTATTTTGTAGAATTACTTAGAAATTAATTCAACTTTTTCTTACGCATTTTTTTTGATTTATGAAAAAAATTTTGTTCTTATACAAATATCCCGTTTAAGGTCGAACATATTTAGCTTTACAAATATTACAAGAATTATCAATTTAGTTATTTCAAACGGGAAATAATACATTCTTTTTGAATAAAATCACACGAAGCAAATTTATATTATTAATATTCTCAATCAATAATAATATTTGATACATTGACTTTTTTTCCTTCTTCCTGGCACAATAATGGGTAAAAAACTCAACGATACTTTTGACAGGTATTTACAAAATAAAATACATTTTTTCGTTGAACTATATTCAAACAGAGCTGTACTAAGTTGATACTTAATTGTTATTCAATAATATTAAACATTACATTTAGATCTCATTAAGACTACAGTGATGATTCTTTTTAAATACTATAGAATTAAATAATCGACAGATTTTAAGGCTAAATTTTACAATTACAAAATGCATTTTTTTCAGAATAGGTATTTTTAAAAGAATGCATTTTTTAAATGTTTTTGAAAAATATTAATGTTCACTGTAGGTTTTACTGAAAATTGTATTAACAGTTCAACATTTTCTAAAATACATTGTTCGTCTATCAAGTTGTCGTTGAATTGATATATTTTTAATCTTAAGAATATGAGATGGTTTTGGTCACTTTTCTGACCTGCGGAACAAAATAGTGTTATGCAGTTATTATAAGCAAAAATGCAAATTAACAACAACCAGTACGAGAGCTTTAAACTTACCTCCTTTAAATAAAAAAAATCCGTTAAGTATTGTTTCAATGCTGCCATAGAGTAACAACGCGTACGTGCGGATCGTGATAATGAGCTTTTACGTGAATGAGGTGTACAGATTTACGGTTCGCTGTGAGTTGCGGTCGCTGCTCACTCCACGCAGCCCGCTAATGATGTGCCCTGGCGACCGCAAGAGCTTTTCCCTTCGCTCCCACTTCTCGATTCTTTCCAGTGACCGCTACCTACAAAAGCTTCACTAAAACGAAGCCTTTTTTCTCATCCATACATCCGCTCTTTAAACCCTCTAGCTGGCACTTTTCAATTGAGGTCGAATTGTATTTCTTCACGTATCCTACAAAGTATAATAACGCCAATGAGTTTGCACACTAAAACAATTTCACCATTTACTTAAATAATTTAACAGTCAATTTTGTTACATTAAACTATTCAGTGCCAGCAATACCCTTTTATCGATAGTATTCGTTCACGCTCACGCACTTAAATGCAAAATATGATGAAGGTATACCATTTTTAACAGTAAGAATTATTTAAACTGTACTTGTGTATGTACATGTTTTCATAAAGTAAACATGATTAAAATTCACTTATAAATTTTAAATGAAACGTTGACAAAAATACTCACTTGTAATAAAATAAGATGATAATCATAGTGAAATAAGTTGAAGAGTTTTCTTCAATTTGTAAAAACGATATTACTAACTTTTGTTTTAAAAATTGCGATAAAAAACACTTGAGCAACTTACTACAGTTTATTTTAATAAAATCAACATCAAGACCAAATTTACATTACATGATTTCAAAACAAATTTTCTAATGATTTTTTTGACAATTCATGTTAAGGGTTAGCTCGCGCTCGTTTTGTAATACGAAAGCTTTTGACACTGTTTTTAATATTACTATGATATTAAAAACAAAAGCTAACCGTATGAAGTAAGGTAAAGGATATATTGCTTAATAAACGCTTTGTGATGTCCTGAAATTTCTTTTTTACAAATTGAAAACGCTTTGTATTTTCACGATGTACAACCTGATGAGCACTTGATAATTTTCCCTAAAAAATAACAAAGTGTAGGTAATCTGTGATTGAATGGCTTTTATATTGTAACTTTTATTATATAATAACAATATAGTCGTACTTGTGAATTCTGAAAGAACAGCTTTTAATCTCTTTCTATGTATGATTTAACAGTATATATAATAATATGTTGTGTCATATAAACCGTCACAAGCATCAAAAGAATGATTGATAGTATATTGTTATTAAAAAAAAAAAAAATTAAAATTTATCTAACATCACCGTATAAACCATGGCCTAAGGCTTGTTTATATAAAATTCAATCACTTTATTTCTCCGAGTATTGTATTATAGTATACGAGCATTTTTGGATCGTATTTTTAAGTTACTCTAATTGTATTCAACGTATAATAATAATTTCTTTAATACATATTTTGCACTATTATATATTATAATGTAAATAATTCGAAACAAAATTTTACTTTATTGACTATATCTACTTAACTGTTTTCATTATATTCGTTGAATAAACGAGGTTTTCAAACGAATGGAAGCGAAGGGGCCTTTGACATTTTTCATTCTTCTTACTATAATAACTAATAAATGCATTATGAAAATCTATTGAAGGTTAATACACGAAATTATGTTAAAAAAACTTACGTATATTACTAACTAATGTTCAGTTCATGGAAGAACAGTTTGTCATTCAATTTAGCACTTTAGCTTAACTAACACCATCTTAAACTGATATTCAATTGACAAGTTTCAGCTATTTTTTCCAAAAAGTATAATAATGTACAATACATATAAAATGATAACTTACGTCTTAAGCTTTTAACATCTTTACTACATATTTTTATATGTAACCTTGGTGGTTCGATAACATAACAGAGAATTTTTTATCAATACTTACTTAAAATAGTGTTGTGTTTATATTATTTAATATAAATGAAAGCATAAAGATATTGTGTGATGTAATGTGCTGCTGTTCTATTTTGTCAATGTGTTATTTAATCACTAATTTTTTTAAATTCAGATATAGGACTTGTATGTTTATATTTAATGAAAAAACGTGTAAAATAATAATAAAAAGACAGCAAAAATACTGAGAGTCAACATACTATTATAAAACATATGGCTGAAATACTTAATCGAAAGACAGAATATGTTTTCAGCTCAAGAATTGAAAAGCTTCTGTTCACTTACTAGACAGTTTTTCTTATCTGATATCAAAAGCAACAATTTTAGATGGAAATTGAACAGTAAATCTAATGCTGAATTTCAAAGATACGGAATTGTAAGTGGTGAGGTGTTTTAGTAAATATTTACAACCAATCGTTTTCCTTCTTTGATTATCATATTCTTATTTTATTTGAGTATTATCAGGTTATGGCAGCCATAAATAAATCATGAATGAAGCACTTGTTCTCTTACTTCCTGAGGACATATTAGTTAAATAATGTTATTTCAACGATTTTTTTTCTTCATTACCAGTCAGTAACTATAATATTTTCTCTCACGTTTAAGTTAAATAAAAGTGATAAAAAAACAGCTTTATGATATATACTAAGTTTTTTGAAATGCATGTAAATAACTTTTCATTATTTTTTAATGCCTTTCTAACAAAATTAGCAATAAAGTATTAATTTTATAAGTGATAATACATTTTTTGAGTAAATCGTTCAAATGATATAACTTTTAAGTTAAACTATCTCCTAAAAAAATTTTTTGAAATGTAAAATAGATAAATAACTACCAACTTTTTAAAGTAAATATTTACTCAATTTCTTTTATATTTTGAATGCTAGCATGTTTTGTACCAAAACATCAATAACATTTAAGATTTGCATATTTATCATTTGGAAGTGTGTTTTCAAAAATAAAATAATCGCTTATTGTGTGTATAATATTATAAAAGAGTTCGTATCACACGCGTTACCCTCAATATTATAGAGCGTTATTTGTTTTTTTTAATTTTAACTCGTGATGTAATCTACTGTGTAAGAATTTAATAGATTAAAAATATTTTCAAACGCCAATCTTCGGGTGGTAATGAAATTTTTATATCGTGGATTTAAAATTCCTGTGTAAAAATGCTTACCTCAACCATTTTTAGCTTGAGTTGGTTGAAAAACTAGATGGACTTAAGATTTTCATTTTTAATATAATTCAAAAAGAAATATTCAAATATCGAATATCGTTTAAAAATTTTCATTACAATTTTAAACATTTCTTCTCGTAAGTACTTACGAAAAAATCTTATTTTCTACTCAAACGGTTTCAAATTTCCTCAATGAGAAAGACGCGTTTGAAACGACCGACCTGAGCGAGAACAAAAGGTATTTTCATTTAGAAATCCCTGAGAGTACCTATCTAGTTAGGCATCAGAGTATCTATAGAAGCGTACCGCTACTATATTCGATTCAATTTTGTTATTTATTGTCACGCTAAAAATGAAGGTATATTGAATATTTCATCATTAAAATTAATTGTTTATAATATAAAATTTTTACTATTTTCAGCTTGTTTTTCTCGCGTTATGAGGAGAAAAATAAGGTCAAAATCTACAAATTGACAGTTTAAATATTTAGTCATACTAAATATATTTATGTCTTTATTATGGTATAAAATAATGTATCAAAAATAATAGCACAAACTAACCAATCATTAAATATTTAATATAGTTCGGTATATTTTGAGCAACTTATAAATAACCAATAAATGAACTCGCACAAAGTAACAGTATTTCGTTTCTTGTTAAAACCAATAGTTTTTTTGTGTATAATTTATTAGGATAATGATAACTTCAACGAATCTATGAATTTAAAACAACAAGAAAAGAAAATAGTCGACGAATTTCTTACATAATACTTTATTCTACTTCAAAATTAGAATAAGCTCCCGGAATTTGTTCAAAAAATTTGAAGTTTTATTGCAAACATTTATAACACAGAAAGAAAATAGAACAGTCACACACACAAAATGACATAGTAATTTGTAACCATGGTGATATTGGATGACGTATTTTTATGTTACTCAGAAAGAGAAATGCATATGTATGTAGGTACACGTGTTTTATTTGGTTTATATCTTTTGAATTCCATATTGAATTCATTGTGTGTCGATCGTATTCTCAATGATTGATAGTTTGCCTTAGAATGGAGCTTATCTGTTTTGTTTCCTCCCGTCGTTCACGTCTCCTAATTCGCCCTATATTTGCGTCTATTGCTTCATACTACCGGGCTAAAAAGTGAGGCTATACTTTTGTGCGATTTGCTACGTACTTGAAACAGGAAGGGGTAGGGGCCGACTCTACATTTCAAGGCAAATGGTCCAGAATACGGTGAGATTGCTGGGAACCACTTAAACCCGCCGTCGGGAGCATACGAGAGAGCGAAACACGCCGGTTTATTCAGCTGATATAAGAATATCACAAGTATTACGCCGAGTAAGGAAATGTCAAACTTTTTGCTCACAAAGCTAGTATTGAGAGTATGCTATTAGCTTGAATGACTATCCATGTATACATTAAGCTTGTTAAACATCATAAAAGGTCATCAAGAATCAATGTTTATTTTTTCAACATATGATTTCCTTTGTAATTTTAATAGAATTTCTAGTATCTTGCTAAAATTCACTTGTAGCTCATAAAAGTTCCATTTGGATACTTAACGTGCGCCATGAAGAGAATCGGCCAACTGAACGTTTACAGGCTCAATATTGTTTATTTAATATAATATTTCTTCAGAAATACCTTCGCCATAACATTTAAACACCCACCATACGCTAAATTCATTTTTATTTTGTCTCCTTTCTGTTTTTACAAAGTAGAAAAGCCAAAAAGAGTATAAATGTGTAACATAAAAGTACTTGTTCTTTTGTAACCAAATCAAAACTAAGTAATACTATATATATACAACAATAATTAACTGTTGCAATAAATTCTTATTTTTCAAGTGTAAGGTGAATACTGTGCTATTTTTTTCATTAGAGTGTCTTCCAATATTATCAGACTATATTTGATTCCTTGTTGAAGCATATGGCCACCATGCAGCGACTCTAGGATCATTGCACAGCTTAGTGCTTATCTCTAAGTCATTCCAGCATACATTTTTTCCGCTTAATTTTCAACCAACAGCCTTTACAATCAAAACGAATTATTTTTTTATGCCTGTGATGGTGTTCGTGTACTGACACCAACGTATCAACATAAATAAATAAAAAAAATATGCCTACAAAAGAAACAAAATACTGCGGTAAAACTATAACAATGCGACATAAGTTTACCATTTTGTACTAAATTGACCACACTACTAAAAAATCTTTATTCCAAAAAAACAATCATTGGAATTAAGGGAAGTGTAAAAATTTGTTCAATTAAGTCCACTCTACCCGACTTGCTTACTCTTTTGTTCTCATATTAGGGTCGTTGAAAATTTTGTGTTCGCATAACATTTAATAAACACATTTGTATGTGTGTAATGAAAATGTTTATAGCATCCGACCAGAGGATCAAATGAAATTGGATTCTGTAAGGAGGTACCATTAAACAAACGTAACAGCCACTGATACGCGGAACTACAATATTTCTGTTTCAAGTATACATAAGTAGACGTTAGAATCATTACGAAATCATTGTAAGTTAAATAAAAAAAAAACATTCGCTTCCGAAACTTTTTTTAGATAGAACCTCAGCTTTTTGTAAAAAAATGTTATGTGCTATTTACAAATGAAAATGATAAAGTAAATTATCAATTTATGATATTATACTTGTGATATTTATGATGGGCGAGCTTCTGAGCAATTTTCAATAATAATGATTAATTTTATCATTTAATTATTGATATGATATTATTTTTTGAAAATAATTTATTGAACTTGTTTTTGTAGGTCTGGTATGTAATAAAGTGGAAAATAAAATATGTTACAAGCAACACAATGCTTAACTGCAGTGATATTAGTGCACAATTTGTTTTCACATTCAAATGATGATCTGAATTCATGCAGGAAATTTGTAGCGGATTGTGTCGCCTATCAGTCACTACCTCAAACGTGTCTTGTGATAAAATTATTATTGTTCTAATTCCGACCAAAGTGTTTATATATCGAAATTTTCACAGTGCAAAAATGTAGTGAATATACCACGATTAACTAGTGCTACTCAAATATTATTTGGGTACCGCCAAGATGCATGCTGGAGATAATTTTAGTTAATATTTGTTGACATATTTTCTATGTTGATAACATAAAAAAGTAAAATATGCAAAAAAATATTTGAGAATAAAATCATTGAAAATGTATCCGAAGATAGCAAGGCCTTAATTATTAATTCTTACTTCTATTTGCACAATATTTGTAGCTCAGTGAGCTCTTTTCTGTAAGAATTCTGAGACAATTTGAAATTATTATTTAATAATCTTTTAAGTCACATTACAATGTATGCACACCAAAGGAAATGTGTCGTACGTAGATAAATTTCTAATAATAAAAAAACTCGACTCATTCTCAAATGTATTAAATGCGTATTTAGTATAAAATAAATTTAATGAAATGAAGTATATTTAGTTAGTAAACATTTGTAGCAATTATTACATAAGATATAATGAACGTCTAAGTTTGCTACAATTTTTCACTACATTTTGTAGATAATTCAATTTTACTATAAAGTCATTATCAAAGCATGCATAGAGCGCAGTTAAATTACCATAAGGCATGGGACGATAATAATTCTGCAACTCGTATAATTGCGAGCTGGCTGTGAGCATAACACATGTATCTGAGAGGAACATTAAAATAATCCCACATTATTATTGGTTTGGAGAAAATTTCACATTTTATGATAAAAATCAAAGCTTCCGAGGAATGATGCATATACTGCTATATTGCGTGGGGTGAACATTCATCTCTCTAAGTTAATGTTATTTATCGTGGTCCTTGTCTTTATAATTTCATATCAAACAATCATAATTAAAAAAAGAATGTATTAGATGTAAAAACCTCCACAAAGTTGAAACTGGTGCCCTTTAAATATAGACTCACAATAAGTTTTTTTTTCATTTGCCAAAGTGGGTAGACCATTCAAAAGACAGTATATAACATAAGTAAAAATACCTTAAATATGAAAAAAATTATATAGTCTTTAGTGATTTTTCAGCTTGATACTATGTCCTACAATTTTATTTAGAACTTGGAGTAAGATTTCAAAACAACCGTTTATTTTTATTTTTCGTGAGTTTATATGTTATTGTAAGACTTTGTAGTCGAGTCATACATGTCGATACAATTCAATAATCAATGTTGATTTTTTCAATTGAATATTTATAATCTTGACATAGGTTATTATGTACACAATATTACCGCTGGTTTATATTGTGATTTCGTGAAATATTTGCCAAGTATAAATCAGCAAGGAATGAACAAAGCATGTTTATACTTTATGTTTGATACTATCTAAAATCTCAGTGTTATCTCACAAATGTGTCAAATGTCTCAAATTATTCAGACGATTTTTTTGGAGTTTTTTTTTTCTTTTTTTAACTTTTTTTTGAACATTTTAAATGTCTTTATTGATTAATCGCATTTTATGTGTTAAGTATTTTTTGTGAATAGCATTGTCTATATAATATAATGTATCTTTTGTTATCTTTAAATAATATTTTTGTTTATTTAATCATTAATTTTCAGCTATTTATTGTGTCGATTTTGAAATCTTTTTTTTATTTTTTCGACTATTTTTTGTATTTTGTTGGTTACAACATTTTTATAATCGATATATTATATTTAACTTAACAAAAATTCATTTTTCTATTATTTCTTTACATATTTTGCAAGAAAATATACTAATATTACGAAATAGTGTGAAAAAATCTTCAAATCTACGATGAATTATTTGATTCAAAAAATTCGGTTAATTTGGTGAGTTAAAAATAAAAATCGTTGTAATACCTGTAAATCATAATTATTTTAGTATTATATTCCAACATAGGTGTTCTAAAACAATGGTTTCACAGCTATAAAACTTCGCTTGCGAAATTACCTACCATTAAAGCTCTTGGAAATTATGTATTATTAAAGGCAACTTAACAGTATTTAAACACTACTTAGCAAACACACAGTGAAAAAGTTTGGAGCTGTGGAAACAGCAGGGTGGACATAAATTGGCGACTTTAATTTGGCACAGCAATTCAATTAGCTGGCGGCGCATGAACACAATATTGTACTACACAGAAGGTGAACACTATAAATAAAACCCTGACCCCTGTACTTGTATATGGTTCAAAGGCGTGCGGACTAAAAGGGTTAACCGATCTAGCCGTATCTAAGCACTCAGTATTGACCCTTCAATATCTGTCACAAAGTACTAAATGAAACCACGTGCGCTTATTTGAATAGCGTTTTTTAAAAATGAGTTTTTCCTTTGAATCAAATACTTTTTTTATGGACCTTATTAATTTTCAGTTTATTTACTCTAAAAACATAGATAAACTCTACACATATATTCAATATTACAGTAAGTGGTACTCGAATCATCGTATATTTTGAATATTTTAATTACATATACTCAATGACACTTTTAAAGTCACCTGAGATCAAATTAAAACCATTAAATATCACTACGACATCAAATTGTTATTTTGCGTACAATAATAATTTAAGCCAACACATTTCCTTGAATTTATTCAATAATAAAGATATTCCTTATTTATAAGATATGATATGAAGACAAACTACCTCAATCAACATTCAAAAACGATTGGAGAAATAAAATAAGCTGACTGTTTTATTGGTCAACGACAAATAAATTGGTCACTAATTATAACATAATAATAAACTCGTATATAAAACTTATCTTTTTCGACTCAAAAATAAAGATCTAATCTAAACTAAATATCAATCGAATTGAAGCCAGAAAAAGTAATGACCTAAGTAAGATAACATAAAATAATTAATAACCCCTGTTGAAGGATTTAATTTAAAAAAAAATCAAGATTTCAAAATGCAAGATCCTTTTAATCATGTCCGCTCGCAATGTACGCGTATGGTCTTCTAATGTACGTATCTGATTTTTTTTCTATGAAAATTATTTTTCACTTAGTGTTCAACTTTTTATCGAGTAATAATAAGGATTATGAATAAGGGAGAGCTAGGGCAAAGTAACTGTTTAGCTTTTCACTCCTGCAACTCTTAATTTTTAAGGCATGATAAATGCAACTTGTTGCGCTTTAGAGCGACTACACTGAAACCAATGACATTCATCTGTTCTATTTTGAAGTAATGACACCTTCACCTCATATTTCAAATGTCATAATTAAATAATTTTTAATTATCTATATAAACATTAATACATAATTTTATCATTATATAATTAATTGATTTGAAAAATTAAGTCATAAAAACCCCATTATTTAAAATGAAAGGAGCTCAAAACGGTCAAAACCACACACAGAAAATAAAAACGACAAAGATAATATTTCATTTATTACAAAACACAATTGCAATTTAAATCATAATTATAAATTAAAATAAATATTTTCAAGCCTTTGCATAAATCATTATAACGCCAATGGATTGAAATATCTAAAACTTAAAGTTCACGGGTCGCCGTGTACAACTTTTGTATTAACTAGCCTACAGCGATTATGTGATTGATGGGAACAGGCAAATGTGTGTTTAGTACACAATATCGGGAAATTAATATTCCTAACGTAGCTTTGATATTATATCTAGTTTCTTTATTAATGGTAATTCAGGAAAATTAGTGTAAACAACAATCTTATTTTTCACGTTATAGAGTTACAATGAAGCGAAAGTTTATCCATAATTTACCATTTTTTTCTTATATTATTTGATGTCTAGATTTTGTTTCACGAATGAAATATGGACATTCTTTTCTTTTGAACACAAATTTTAATATTAATGAGACAAATCCCATCAAACTACATATAAATAATTTACGTAATTACTTTTGAGATTGGTTGACCAAAAATCTAAATTTGTACATTTGTTTTCAATAACATAAGCTTTTTAAGTGTTCCTTACATAATTTACGTTTTTTTATAGCAATACCAATAAAATATATTGTATAAAAAAGTTTTTTATTATGATGCTTGTAGGTTATCTAATTTCAATATAGGTTAATAATATTCAAATTTATTTCATGTCTATATATGTTTCAAACATTCTCATAAGTTGTTAGTTATTATAATTAATAATTATATTCTATTTTTTATTGAATGAAAATTCTCGTATTGAACAAAAATAGTTGTGATAAATTGCACATTTTTTTAAATTTTATATAAATTGTTACATTTCCAATCGTGATGTGTATGCAGCTGTTGTAGCACGCCGCCGTGTATAACGAAATACTGATAGAAAGAAACGATTCTACTCCTCATTTGGCCCGATAAAAAGCTGCACGGTATATTGAAAGCAATACTGCAAACTTCAAAGCATGCAATATTTTGCTTAAAAGAGAATAAAAAAATACTTCTTCATCAAATTATCTAAAGTGATATTAAATATCCCGCGTATCTTTATACTGGAAATCCACTGTGGTGAAAGTGTCGAATCAACATCACGTTGAATCTTAAAAGGAGTAGAGAATATCTCGTTTCCCATATGAAATTGCAATTTTATCGAATGCCTTAAATTTGATCTCAATTGATATCAAATTAGCGTGAAATTTTGTCTCCGTATGAGAATGGGCCCCAGCAAACCGATCTGCTCGTTTGAAATTCATCTCATGAAAGTCTCTCAGTATATCATCAGTATTCTGATGATTGTGTCGTAAGTGCAACGCGATCTTCAATCAACTTGCCTAGCCCAAATAATTTACCGTTGAACTTACCACGGTCAGTTTTAAATTGGCAATCCAAGCGTCGATCCATGTGAAAGCCCCAGGTTTCGTCCGGGAAGAAGAAATATTTTTGGTGACCTTTTTGTATGTAGACCACTTAATTTCTCAGGGTGTTCTGTTCACCAACTATTTTACAAATCAACGGTAAATATAAGTCGTATATTCTTTGACAGTGGTAATGTCAATTAGAAGGAGAATTATTGGATTGGCATACCTCTACGTGCAATTCCAACGGTAGTACACCAGCAAGAACCGGTAACGTATTCGTTGAAAAGGTCGTCTACGCCTTAATGAATGAAATAAATGAAGACCGTTGTCCACTCAGTAATCTCGTCTTTACAAATATGACCTATGCTCCTGAATATTAAACGCTTGATCCAGGGTATCACCATAAAGATGCAACACGATGTCGTATGTTTTTATTTTATAGTTCAATTGATATATGTTTTATCTCTCCGATAAGTTTGACCTATCGGGTTCATATATAGCTGATAAAAATAGAGAATTTTTATATAATTGAGTTTCAATCTTTTATAATATTTGCAGTGCTCAGAATATGTTGAAAATCAAATGTTTTGATTCTAATAATCACTTTTATAATTTGTTTAAAATGACGCGAAACTGAATAAAAGAAGGCACATTTTACTGAATGATTTTTTTAATCCATTTAACTACCAAAAAATGTTAGATTTAGACAGTTTTGATATTTATAAGAATCGCCTCACAGCCTCTTCGTGAAAATGTCTCTCTGGTCTCTCTTTATATTGAAAAATGTGACTCAACGCGGTATCACGCGCCTTCGTTCAGTGACCTCATTCATTACGTGGACCATATACATAATTTACGATATGGTTTGTCACAGTAAAACTGATATGATCATAAATAAACTGAAATAAATATTGCATATTGAAGGAAAGTCATTACAAACGAAGAGAAATAATAAACTCTGCAAATCAATTTATAAACATCAAATAAATTTTAAAAAAATTAAAAAAAACAGATTCACAATTTGCTTATCACGTTATAAAGGAATCGAATAATTTTAATTCAAACTCAGCGCCAAAGTGTTTGCATCTTTTTAGTAAGGGTCGCAGGATGACGGCTTTGGAACAGCTGGAGATCAATAGATATCAACTATCACAAAGGATTCTTAACGAACAAACTAATATATGTCGGCCACCATAATTGAATTCTCTGGGAGGTGTTTCTTTGTTTCTGTAATGGACCATTTCCGTGTCATATGTGAACTTATTGATATAGCCGCACTTTTAGTTTCATTTACAATTGTTAGTTTTATTGCGAACAGGAAACAAGCTAGGTCGTTAAAATAGGAGAGAAGATGTATTGTGTACCTTTTCTACACAGCTGTATATAGATAAGCAAATGTTTATTTAAGCATAGTTCTGACGATGGCGTGAGCCGAAATAGCTATCAACTATATTTTATAAAATAGTTTTGTAGAACTAAAACACATTGCTATTTTTTTCACCGTGTAATAAATATCAATCAAATGAGACTTAGTATGTTTGCTCATGATCACTAAGTATTATCAGCGTAGTTCATTTAGAATAGCGTTGATAAAGATTATAATGTGATATTTTGAACTACGTTTATTTATTTTTTTTATTTCAAAAAATAGCGACCCTTTAAATGTCACAAAAATACGGTTTTTATAAAGTTTCGCTTGTGAGAAACCCTCATTCGCAAAAGACTAGATAAACGTTTGTGAAAATTAACAAATAGTACACACAATTTGAGTTGTAACAAAAAGGAAAATAAATGTCTAGCGTAATTTAAATATTGTGGCGTTCCAATAGAGCCAGACTTTTAGCGTCACTTAAATTATAAGCTTAGAAATTATTCCATGCCGGGCAGCCAATTACAACAACCCCGGACGAAGCTTTTCCGACCAGATATCAAGGAGCTTTTTGTATTATAAGGCAATTTTCGAAAATCTCCAAGGCAATTTGTTATGCATCTAATAAATGATGTGCATCAATATTTTCTCAAATTACTTCTAAATATGTAATACATTCATATACAATAAAACACAATATCTTTTTCGAAATACAAAAACGTCAATTTTATTTAACCAAGTCTGTTTCCAATCAAGACTTGATAACAATATTGTTTTAGCGAGAAATGGTTTTAATGTCAGTCTTTCATTCTCATAGTCATTAAAGCAGAATGGCGCTTAGAAATGTTTAACAACAAGATAATCATTCTGTCTATATGTCTGTAAAAATTAAAATAATTTCCATCATATGTATTTAAATAAATAAAGTAGATAACATCTAATAATTATATTTGTTTGTGTTTACATAAATCAAAACTTACTAACAACTTCGATTAAGTAGAAATGTGTTCCAAAACGATTGATAACGACATTTTTATATTCTTAGAGATGATATTTAATGTAATTTAGAGTAAACTTTTCGCTCATTGTATTAGTTAGTGTTCATTTATGTTTAAAAATAAAATTCCGTTAGTTTCCATTTCAGATAACTTTTCTTACTTCACCCAGTGGCCATATTATAAATTCAATATTGCGGCCATGGTACGGTCTTCGGTTACTGATATGAATATTTAAGCATTTAAAAGCGCTGTTTTCAAAGAAACTATGAATTTTTAGCACCGCAATATACGTATCTTATTTCGAACACGATAAGAAAATTATATCGATAAAGTCCACTTCCCAATGCATTAAAATTTCAACAGAAATCACATGGGCTTCAATGCAATTTCTGAATGCAGCCGTTAAACGTTTGCAACAAAAACACTTTCAATATATTATACAAAACAAACTTTTGGTATTTAAATACTCTATATTATGTTCGGTCCATATGCAATCTAAAAAACATCAGTAATAATAAATCGTATTTTATGAAATATATAAGTTTACTAATTAACGCAAGTAATCGTTTTTGGACCGTTTTTCAGAACATACTAATAAAAACTGTAGAAAAGAACTATGAATTTTATACAGCAATATCTAAACAATTTCATAAATTTTTAACTCTTATTTACATGTCAAAATTAAATCCCAATTCAAAAAAAAATATTGACAAATGTCTGTATTTATTATCAAAACCTTTTGAAAACAGAAGTAAGAAAATCACAAAAGAGAAAAACCATTCTCCTTTTCTTAGAACTCAAAAAACCAATTTGAATTTCTTACTTTTATACTGAGGCTTAATGAATCAAAAAATGTTCTCTATATATTGATTGAATTACCATTTACTTGGTAGAACTGCATTACAACACGGTGTAAAAATAGCAATGTATTTTACTTCTACAAAATTTTATAAGAATATAAGGCTCACGCCTTCGTCAGAACTAATTCTGACTAAGTTGAGGCGACGAAAATTTTGTAGAACTAAGATTCATTTTTTCACCGTGTTTTAATGTTATCTATTTTTAATTTTTTTGTACGTGATATAACAATTCAATTTGATAGGTCATACATATCAAAATTTCGACAAAGAACAATATCACTTTTAAGGTGTTAACTGTCACTTCTTGATGGAAAGGCATTATATTTTAAATAATAAAAACACATTTTTTTAGTACTTATTTCCACAATATACTTTTTTTTGATCAGAACCGGTTTCGCTCATCGCGAGCATTCAAGCATTTTCAAGCATCAGTTGATAATGCTCGCGATGAGCGAAACCGGTCCTGATCAAAAAATATATTGTGGAAATAAGTACTAAAAAAATGTGTTTTTATTATTTAAAAAAAAAAAAGACCAATATATTTTATTACACTTTATCAATGTTTTGTTGGACAACGTGATGTAAGGAATTTGTTAGGACTGAAATTAATAAAAATCATTAAAAAACACTAAAGGTGTATTTTTTAAAGTTTGACAGCAATCACTTTTATCAAAAATTTTGTGTAACAGAATATTTTGTATCGATCGATAGAATGCTGATTGCCCTGCTTCATACGAGTTCATTCGACAAACAAAACCCCCAGAAATATTTTCAAAAGAAAATCGACGTTAATATAGACAGTGCAGTAAGCCAGCAAGGATTTTACGTTGTATACGAATCGCTTATGCCCCAGTCATCCTTATACTTTCCCTGTAGTTCAAGTTTTCTCAAAAGGTTTTTATTAAAAATGCAGTCGTATTTACTACGTTACTAAGAAGAAAATATGATTTTACATCACATAGAATATACCTTACGTAAAAATTCAATTTCAACAACTATAAAATTGCGTCGTTGTCTTTTCTATACATGTTATGTTAACTTCTGGAGAAATAAGAATATTCCAAACTTGCTTCACCCAGGAAAGAAAAAGACGCATTCTTTAACTTGTCAAATATTTAAAGTATTCTTTGAAAAATGAGTAATCTATTTTTGTTTATAGTATTTATTTTTTCGTTGTCCGTATTGGCACTGGAGTATATTCTTTATAGCAGTAATTTATTTTGTATTTGAATTATAAAATGAAATAAACAGAATCAATCAAATATTTTTTAGTTGTCATCCATTGAGATTATATAGTAAATTGTTTTAATTCAAAAATCAATGATTTTTACAAAAAAAATATATATATTCACTGTGTGTGGAATCACATTTTTTGTGCCGTAACAGCATTGAAATATTTGTGACCTCAATAATGATGAATATGATTGTAAAAGAAAGCGATACCTCAAAATAGCCGGGAAAATGAAAAGATATTTGTTCCTTCTGCAAAATAATGCACATTACTTAATTTATCAAGGAAATAGAAAGCAGAAATGAATGCAAAAAACCTTTGACTGCCTTATAAGTGTAAAACCGGTCATTATCAATTGATATAATTTCGCGATTAGAACTAAAAAATATGTTTTAATTTATACACAATATATATTACCTATTTACAAAAATCTGATAGATACAAGACGTAGTCACCTTCGCTCTAGATCGAGTCATGGTTGAAATGATTCATGAAAACTCACATTTTTTTTGTTTTTAACGTTATATCAAACGACCATTTATTGCCCACACGACGTCGTCAATTAACGATGAAATAATTTTTTACATTTTACATTACTAGGATTATTCTATCTTTTATAATTTATATTTAAGAAAATTACTGATCGCATTTCAGTAAAATCTTTTGTGGAATTTCCACTGCCCGTATGTAATATTATTGACTTGAAAGTATTGCAGTTCTCGGCATTTCTCTCGATACCGACCATCTTTGCAGTAAATGAGGTGATGCAGATTGTGCAGCATTATCCATTTTATTGCCGATTTACCTGCTTCCGTATCGAATTGTAATTCGAAAAGGAGCTTTGCGCTACAAACGAGAGCTTTAAAAAGTATAATATTAATACGATATCAGGTATTTTTTTTCTAGCACGAAACCTAACGAAGTCGAAATAGTAAAGTATTAAATCTCGAAGGTTTTTGACAGTTATTTTAATTACACACGATTGCATTTAAACAATTTATTAATAAAACCATTTTTGTTCATTGTTCTACAAACATTCATTATATGTACTATTAAAATTTATGTTCAACTGCGCTTAAGCTATCTCGTCTAAATCAATTTATTTAACAAAGAATGTAGAACGTAGAAACGTTACATTTAAGCACAATGATAGTATGAAGTCCTATTTACACACTACAACTATTTAAATTATTGTAGAACTAAATAAATTTCATATTTAACCTGATTATTAAGGATTTTTACCAAGTAAATTAGAAATCAATCAATTAAAAAAAACTTTTAAGATATTCTCTTTGAAGTTTTACATTAAAGTAGAAAACAATATCGATGTAAAAAATTTCAGGCAAAAAATATGCATTGTGAGATATAATTCTTGAGATCGAGTTTTTGCTACTTTAAAAATATTAGTGTATTTCTGAAATTTTTCAGAAATACTATATTCGTATCATAAAGATAATTCAGTCGTTAATTATAATGTTTATACTCTTATACTAAAAATATTGTAATAACTTCAAACAAATCACCATAGATTTTTAATTGAATCTCAAAAAAGTAATGAAATCTTTATTCTCCTGTTATATGGCAAATTTAAAACTTCAGAGCTTTGCATTCTAGACTCAGATATGTGATATTTGAGATTTCTTTTACATTAATTAATATAACAGACTAACAGTTTCTTAGAAATGTAATTTTGATTTTCCTTTGAGCTGTGGTATTGTAATTAAAATCAGTACTTTACTTAATTTAGTTCTTCACACATCTTGTTTCATTCGTGCAGTAAAGATTAAACGATTACATGCTATGTATGCTTGCATTTAATTATAAATTTTAGTTTTCTCCTCGAAATACAGCACTGTTAAAAAATTATCTTATATTTGATAAAAAAAAAACATAGTGATTTTTGTGAAGTACATCTTTTTAAAGTTATTTATGATATTGACTGAAGGAGCTTGATGTATTTTCAATATCAAATTGTAAATTTTGAAACTTTATATGATTTCAGAGGTTTTGTCACTAACGACACGCGTTTTTCGTTTGGCATCCGAGTCGTCTATTTTTTAAAAATATAAACTTTCTGAACTTATATGTATTGAAATTAAGAATACTTAATCGAAAAAAAAAACAAAAAAAATTGTGTATTATAATACAAGCATTGAAACTATTCATGTCGAATTTAAATTGGACATCTTTCACGCCAGGGATTCTATCACACGAATGCAACAAAATTGTCTTGGATCGTTAGTGACAAAAAAACATATGGAATCGTACTAAGTTTCAATGATTCAAAACATTTCATTTGTTTTCATTTTCTGTAATCATTCTCTATATTTGTCATATCAATCGTTTCTGATGAGATGTCGAGGTATTTGACATTGTTTAATATTTTTTTATGAAATATTAATTGTAAAGTTAAAAACATCATTTGACAATTATAGCTAAATTGTTTATTTTCTGTATAAATATATGAAAACAATAATAATGTAATTGCAACTGGTATTTATTAACTCATGTGTACTGTATATCTGAAAAAATACTTTATTTTTAATATAAAAATGACAATAAGCAATTATCGTTTCAATTATTACAAATATCACTCAGAAAGCGGTTCTAAACTTGATTGATATTATTATTTTATAAGTGAAATGAAAAAAAAAGCGCATATACAAGTGATATATAAGAAATATTAAAACGAAATCATGATTAAAACTCTTTGTTAACATAATTGAAATTCGTGTATTAGAATAGATTTAACTGCGCCAAAAAGCCTGCGCTAAGAAATGCGCAAGTGAACAGAAATAAAAAAGAAAAAAGAAAACAAAGTGAAAATCTCTGTTCGCCAGTTTATGATGCTCTCTGGCAGTCTTTAAGGGTGCTAGCATCACCACGTAACGTGCGCCAAATGAGGCATTTGAGTGCGAAAAAAAATAAACTCCAAATCACTGCTTCAGATTTTACCCAGGATAACATGCCAGAAAAACTTGGTCACACTTTATGGGCTTTTTATTGTGAAAAAGAGGTAAGAGCAATCCTTGAGTAGATTGAAAAAAGAATGTCTCCATTCTGTAATGCTTGATTTTGACTTATGTTCACGTAATCGTTCTTGTTACATATGTAGATTCTGAGTAATGTTTTTAGCAATATTTTTACATAAATTTATTACTGTACAAATTTTAGGAGAATTTTAAGGAGAAAGATATATTGCTTTCAAAATTTTAAGCGTCAGAAATTCTGGTAGGACAAAAAATAACATTTTTTTAAGTAGAATAAAAACTTATTGTCATTTTCATATTTTAATTATTTGCTATGAATATTGAATACATAATACTGACAATAAAGAGATTTTAATTTGCAGGTTGGGACGTGGTCCAAGACAAGAAGAGACGCGTCGTGTGAGAATATATATATATATTAACTTACAGTTAATCAATTAATCTGCAAAACCTAAAGATTTGAAGCCTCTATTATTCCTTTCCTTTCGTCTATAATGTTGTTAGTGATAGTAAATGGGCTAGCGGAAAAAGAAGATGAAAATGACAAGACGTCGAAAACATCTGTTTCTGTTGACGAACGATATAAATATTTAAGTTGGTTTAAGTTATTTTTAATAAACATTTTATTTATTTTTACAAAATAAAATAATTCAATAACAAACTAAATATTTTCTGCGCTAATTTAAATAAACTAAACTAAATTTACGTCCATTTCATAAATATGCTGTTACAGCTATATTCCACCAGACAATTCATCATTTGACTTTTTCATAGAAATTCATTCATTACAAAATAAAGTAATAAAATAATGAAAATCATTGCATTAAAAATCTGGCGATGAAAATATATTTCATATTCAATTGTATAAAAATATAAAATGTTTTGAATTATGTCTAGGCCTACAATTTTTTTTATATTTTATTTTATCACAACAAATGCATCGTGAATTGTAATTGTTTCAACATAAATATTGAGCATCAATTAAATATGACACCTTTTAATATAAAGGCACAAATATTAACTTCTCTAAGAATGCGCGAAAGATTTAAGGCTGTCGTACTTTTCTGATAAAGTCACATATTAATCAGAAATTATTTTCTCAAATGGATATTTGAAACACTGCACAGGTGTTCTGCAAAGTTTTGAATGATGAGATGCAAAATTATTTCATGAAATCAAAATGAAAATTAAAACAATTAATTTGAAAAAAGATGTAAACGGCTACCTAATTAAAAATATTACTTTGATCTAAGAATAATAATGTTATTTACAACAGAGAGCACATTTTAAATCTTCGGTTAGAATTAGACACTCAAAAGTATAGTTGCTAAATGCCTCCAGTTTTTCTTCTCTACATTATGTTATATGTAAGTATTAAGCCGTTAAATTTCAGTGATTGTCAATCGTTAGTGGATAGTGTTCTTAATAATAAGCTTTTAATAAAGATATCGAACTCATACATCAATATGCTAAAGTAAAAGATTTTTTTGATCCATATTACTGCTTGTAGAAGCTCACTTGCTCGGGTCAAATCGTAAATTATTCCCTTTAGAGTTCCGACGTGTTGAGAAACAATACAGCAGCCTCTCAAAAACCAACTTTAAAAATACGTAGCTCGAAGCACTGAAGTGCGCATGTTTTATTAATTTGCACTAATAGTTTATGGAAAAAAATATTGCTTATTCAGTCATTTAGTATAGTATAATTTCTTTCAAAGAACACAAGTCACAGAAAGTATTAAAATTTCAGTAATTTACAATACCAGTTAACAGAAGAGCTAAATTGTCTATTTTCAATTGCTCGGAGGACGTGGTGATGATTGAACATTTAAAAATTTCGATAAAACCTCTCACAAATTTGAGCATAAATGACATTTTTTTAATGAAATAATTACATATGCAATCTATAATAACTGACTTCATATAAATAAATATTGAAATATCTTGGGAAATTTTGTACCCTAGTATTTTGACTATAAACGTAATTAATTTTATCGCTCCTATGATCGATCCGCACGCTGCGGAATGTGCATCACTTCTGTAGTCACTATACGTTGTTTGCAAAACACGCAAAGTAACGTACCTGTAATTCAATTTAAAGAAACTATTTAATTTAAAAAAAACTCTTCGATATTTTTTTTTTTTAGGAATATTAGGAATTTTTTCTCAAACAAATAACCATATATTGTAATAACACTGTGAAAAAATAGCAATGTATTCTAGTTCTTTGTAGAACTATTTTTTCACCGTGTTATTATGAAGTTCTACCCAGTAAATGCAAACTCAATCAATATACCATATAATATTCTAAAATTGTATCTAAAACACAGTGACACATATTTTTTCAATTAAAAATTAAAAATATGTTTTTAAGAACTCGCCACAAACCTCTGTTATTTTTTTGAATACATATCTAGAATATATATTTAGAGTAGATAGAATAAAAAAACCTATCAGTTGTGTATGTCAATTTTTGGTAGGAAAAATTACAATTCAATAACAATTTTTTTTTTCAATTAAACTTCCCTATAAAATTTAAAAGAAGCACTCAATTTTATTATATTTATTTAAATATAATTTCATAACTTGAATCAAATAATATGACAAACTAAGCTTTTTAAGCAAGATTTTCAGTCGAAACAAATTAAGTTAAATGATGGGTGAACTTTGAGAGTACGTCACTGTTTATGCAGTCGTTGAGCATAAAAACGACGCCGACGCTGACGTCTATCCACTTGGAGAAAATACCTCTCCTTATGGTCACGTAGAGACACCGCGACGGCCGCCGCCCCTACTCACGCCCCTACAACTTATAAGGTGTTGCAATACAAGCTCAAACGCTGTGCCAACACCGACTCTGTGGATTTTAGTTCCCGTCCATCAAAGAACTTGTGAACTAGAAATTGATAAACGGCACAATTTATATTCGTTCACTTCATATTTTGAACTTTTTAAAGTTACAAAAAGATTAAAGATTAGTATTTCAACTTTGAAAGATTTGCTAAGGTGCAACACTTAGCGGAACATTTAACTTTTATAGCTTTTATAAAAATACATTCGAAAATATTAAGAGTTTCCTACTTAACTTATTGGAAATTTTTCGATTCATCGATCGAATTCATCGATTCATCTTTAATCGACTTCTCATGTATTAATTCATTTTGTTCCATTAAGTAGTGAGTGTGGGTTATTTTCGTCATTAAAAATTTCCCACTCCTTACTTCCTTATTGATTGTTTAGAGCTCCTAATGGATTATTAGTAATTCTTAATAAGTGATTGTGAACATTTAATTTCTATACTAATTTACTTTATTTGTATCAATATTGTATGATTTTATGTAAATTGTTTCCTAGTTCTTGTACCCATGGTTTTGTACACCTGCTACCTTTAACTCAAATTAATTTTTTGTTTTGTATAAATAGACTTGTTTGTAAATTGTATTCTATCAGTTGATAATGCTCGCGATGAGCGAAACCGGTCCTGATCAAAAAATATATTGTGGAAATAAGTACTAAAAAAATGTGTTTTTATTATTTAAAATATCATGCCTTTCCATCAAGAAGTGACAGTTAACACCTTAAAAGTTATTACATTGATATAAAAGTGTGTTTTCAATACACACTTTTAAATAAGCTTTTCTGCAATTAATTTAATGTCGCTATCGTTAACACTGAATGATATGTTCATGGATTTTTTATTGTACCCAAGGTGTCTGAAAATTTTGTTGTGTTTTTGTAATAATTGTTTTTTACCATATTTGAAATAAAAAGCACAAATAACATATTTCATTACGCGTCTTAATATTGGAATTGAAATAGATTACTAAGGATCTCAATTTTAATAATACATTCCGTCTTGTGTTCTAATGTAAATAATACTCCGATATGTCAGAAGGCTGAAATGTATCTCTTGATGGAGATTGTTCTTCTTCTGCACAGAAATAGCCGTACTATTCTAGGAAAAGTGGTTTTGTCATGTCAGTGACAAGAGCTGTCAGCATCCGAATAATTTACAAGTTGAGGACATGTCACCAAGAATCTTCAAGTATTTGTCTTGTTCCATGAAACATTGTTGATTTTTTTTACTTGATAGCTAAGCCTGTATATGTACTGTATACTATTTTATAAGCATTTTATATTTAAATTTCGAGGTGAACAATAGAACTTGAAGTTAACTGCATAATAAAAATTTAAATGAATATGCATTAAAAGTGTATTCACATAACAGTCTTTGGCCATCAAAATATTGAAAATCAATATATAAAATGTAAACCCGTTAATATGAAATGTTGGTATTTATAAATTTATTGTATTTTTATGTATATTTATATCATCGAGTAGAAGAAGTGTTGATGTTTTTAATCTTTGACAGAGAAAATCTTCATTGAATAATATAATCGTGATGTATACAAACAATTAAACTTGACATGCGTATCATCCATTGGAGGTTTATATTTGTTTGTTATTAAGTTTTACCTTTATAATATTTTATTATAAAATTTAAGTTAAATAATTCCTTTATGTTTTCAAAGTTAATTTTTTTCATAAAAATATTTTGATCAACCTTCCGTTATTTTAAAATCTAATATTCCAACAAGATATTTTGGGTATTTTAGCAAATGAGGCTATAAAGTGTACAATATAATATAATATAATACATCTACTGTACACACAAAAAAAACTGTCGGAAATAAATCTTTTCTTTACTTTCATTTTGAATGCATAACTAATACAAGCTTATAAAAGTATACAGTTTTATTATATAAGTATATAAGCTGGGATAAAAGAAAATTGAAAAATTTACAATAATCAAATTTACAAAAAGATTTTTCCGAGTTGACTTATATGTATACTAGCTTTTATTCAGACTTACAATATAATTGAATACTATTAAAGTAAAGGTTTAATAGTTTTTGATCTACATTGATTGGTATGTCATTTATTGAATTAATATTTTAAGGAACGTAAAAAAGTGTGAGCTCAAAATGGCTGGTAATATTCTATTTCACTTAAAGATTTTCTATATTCAGTGAACCTTTCAAAAAAGCATTAAAGAAGGTATATACACCGTCTAAGTGACCACTCTACCCCTAATTACGATCAATGACTTTCAAATTACACTTACGCACCGTGTTTATTGGGCTGCTCTGACTGCCATATTAACTCAATCAGTACAAAAGGTCCATCACCTGCGGTCAACGCGGGTCCATTACGTGTGCTTTACTGCCGCGCCAATAACTCGGGGAAAACCACCCCGGAGCCTATCCATCCGCAATTACACAAATCCATTCGGGTGGAAAGTTTTCCACTTTACCACTGTAAGGACGGCTCCGTGTAGACGCTAGAAAAGCACTCTTTATCACCTTTCGTTAATTGAATTTATGCGTTCTATGAAGCAAGGATACATAGGTTTTTGTTCATCAAAAGCCCTTGACGACTTTGAAATTCAGTGAATTTTATTAAATATAACGTAATCAATTGACATGTATGTAAAAGTAAGTGTCAACCGTATAAAATATAAATACGATTGAATAATCAAGAAAGAATTTTTCACTATTTGAGACACAAAATCTGATTATTTTCAACAAATAAAACAACCGAGTTTTAGTAAATTTTAGTAAATTAAGATCGTTGAAAGCGGAAATATATTTAATATTTTTCCACGAGAATTAAGAAGAACAACATGACAAGAATCAAATATTTTATTTAAGTGCCAGTAAATCGTTTTGAATATTTTTGATAATAAAGCTTCGTATTGAATTTTAGGTCACAAGATATTGACCATTTTTGATAGTTAGCTTTCTTGGTTTGACTAGCAATAATTTCGTTAAGATTATTTTCATACCATAACTAAATATTAACATGGTGATTTTTTTTATTTACTTAAGACAATATTGTAGAATATATATTCATAGTTGTTAGTATGTCGCTCAAGTTGTATCATCACAGTAAGAATGTCAAAAAAACAAGGACATAAAAGTAAGTTACCAACGCTTTCTTTCTATTCTATCAACATTCTATTTCTTGGATATAACCAAGATGGGTGCAAAGATAATGTAAATTGTACATAAAAGTTATTGCAAAATACCTTGATATCGTATATTGTATTAAAATATGTTATAAATTGAATTTATTCGAATATTATTTCTCAATAAATTTTTATAATCCCAAAACTACACTACTTAATGTTATGCAATTTTCTCCATCACTGTTTCCCTATTTTGCGAATCAACCATTTAGAATATATTAGTCAACTTTTTAAGTTACCTTGCATTCAAAAAAATATTCTGTAATATTTTCTATAATAAACTATTTAACTTCACATTTCAAAATACGGAGAATATAACTTTAGCCTACTTCAAACATAGTTTCGAGCAAGATAAATTGCTTGCCATCACGTACAAGAACATTTTAAAATGCACAGCATCTGTAATCTTCCAAGTTTTACGTTTTGAATTAGAAGACTCACAAAACGTGACTGTATGCAACATGTTTTCATTTTCACAGAATGTGGAAATATATAATTAAATATATAGCTCAAGCAAGTTACTTTTGTCAAAAATAAACATTCCAAATAGTTTGATCCCGGGAAAATATTATTCGTAGAACGCCTCATGTTTATGCTTTTGTTGGACATTTGATATCAGCAGATATTTATAAATATAACAATAATATGATCGGCATAAGACGACCGATTAAAATTATTTAATAATAAAATGCTAACGTACATTACATAACCGTGAAAACTTTTGCTTCTCAGAGATACAAAAAAAAATATTGAAAATAGCAACAAAGCTATAATACTTTATTTTATTTAAACAAAAACATAGCACAAAACTTCCACTATACCAAATGCCCGTTATACATTTTATGTAACTGTCATGATAAGTGTACAAGAATATTGTTTTTGGAGACTTTCAGGTATTTAAATAATAAAAACACATTGTTACAGTTAAGCAGCACCTGTAAAATACACCCCGAGTGGTTAATTCTTTAAAATTAAACTTTCTGGACTGTAATATTTTGGAATACTAAGTCAATAAAATATTGTGTTTTATGACAATATAATTTTGAATATATTCATTTCGAATGTAAACTGTTGAAATTTTGTACGATTTCACATGTTTCGTCACTAACTGCCGAAGGCATCTTAATGTATTCTATTACACGGATGAAAAAAAGGTGCAATTGGTCGTTAGTGATAAAATAAGTGAAATTTTACAAAATTACAACAATTCAATTGTGTTATGGAAATTCCTCCAAACTTCAGTCGATATCATAAATTATATTCATATAAATAAGACACAAGTCGTAACTAATCATTTTTGGAGAAATTACTAGAAAACCTTTGTTATACATCGACGTATGCTATACTCGGAGAAGAATTGCCGCCGAAACTAGAGGCAGTGGAATCATTTTCTGTATGGCACTTGTAAGAAGCGATGCTTTGGGCCGGTGGTTTCAAAAGATCTCAAAACTTCAGGATCGCATCTCTTCAGTGACATTTTCCGGAGTTTTCCTTTTGTGTGCGGACCAGAAGTGGCAGAATATAATAAGGGTCGACATATTCATAAATTCCTTAAACAGGTCTCTACAAATGACATGGATAAGTAATTCACTTTGTACAGTTGACAGCTTACAAAGGCCTTCCATTTTGTACGCTGTGACCTAAATGTTGTTCAATCAGACGATTATAAATAAAACCCCAATGCATACAATGGCATTTTGCAGTATCATTGTTTGTTTCAAAAATTAAATATACTCGTCTTTCAAAAACTATATGTTCGACCAATATATCATAAACACCTTTGGATTTTTAACATTCTTTGACTTTTTTAATGATATCGATTGATTAAATTTCAGTGTCAAATTTGAATTGTTTAACTTTTTACTCATAATCTGACTTTAACATATATGCGATGCAAACTGTTAACTGACTGTCAGTTTTATAGCATATGTATGATATCTGAAGATACCGAAAGGCGAAACACAGGGAATGAGTGACAGAATATGTAGAATTAGACATCGTTACAACAATTCAAAATTTATTGAGCTTTTGTATACACTTTACTAAGAAAAAAGTTAATTTAGAAACGACAAATTGGACTTTTATATCATTTCATTTTTGAAAAACATGCAATTTGAGTGCAATTTAACCAGGGTTGTCTAAGATAAAATAAATCCAAAAAAATAATATATTACAAAGAATTAACTAGATACTTGTATATTCATACTAAGAGATTTTCATAAGCATGTATTGTATATATTGTTAAATTAACATATATGTAAGATTTTTAAAAAATCCAATTCGTAATAAATAATGAATAAATTTGACTATTTTTATTTACTTCTAATGTCATTTTACAACCAATATAAATGTTCATTTGATGAAAATGTAACTCGTCCTTTTTCACAGCAATTAAAATAGAAAACATATGGAAAATTTTCACAAAAAAAGTTTTTTAAAAAAGAATGTTAAATTGATTAACAGTGCTTGTTGCTTTTGGGCCACAGTGTATGTTAAGCGTTAAATTATATTGTGCTGTGAATAATTACATTAAAGTTACATTATAAAAGATCTCTTGAGGTAAGTAAGAGATACCAAAATTTCAATTAAAGCTCGAAATCATTTAATTATCGTCGGTTGATAATAATGAAGTAAATAAACACTTCAAATTTAATAATCGTCTGAATAACGCTTAACCGTAATTTTAACGAAAGATCAAGTTCAATAAGTAACACAATTATAATTTTGATAAAATTAATGAACATTTTCTTAAGTACATAAGACGTTTTGCAAAAAAAAAATTATGGCTAATCTTTTCATGTAAATAATTGAGCGAAATGGTTTAAGTACCGCTGTACATCCACTGAAATGAAAGATAAATGTACCTCATTTTAACTATACTAGTTTCATTTAAATTCTTTCCACAAACATTTTTCAGCATTCTTGTGTTAGAATTACCAATTTAATTTCCGTCGCTGATGAATAGCCATTCAAAAACGTATATTATATAATCTATTGCATTTGTGTGATAAAATGTCTGAAGTTGTCGAAATTCAAAATTCGGGTCGTGATTGACATTGTGGAATTTTACACAGTTGCGATAAATTAAATTTAATATTTCCACTCCTATTTTGCTACCCCATCTCATCTTGAAGTTAAAAAAATTATAATCAAAATGTTAAGGAGCTTTTAAAATCAAATATCTTTTTTTCTACATTCAAAAATAAAGCCATAGTAAAAATCCTTTGTAAGCTAAGAAATAATTCTGAAATAGTCAGTATCAATATAACAATGAGAAATTTGTTTCAATTACAATAATTTACAAACAATAAAATAGTTTTATTAGCCTTGGTGAATAAACATATTTATTATTGTTAAGAATTTTGTTGAAAACTGACTATTTCCTCATTGCCTTTTGCCTTCAAACATTGACAAATATTTTCAAGTTGTTAACTGCCACGTCTAGTAGGAATGGAATTATATATTTATTATGACTGTTTTGTTGGGTTTGATAAAAACTGATCAGTTGATAATGCTCGTGATGAGCAAAACAGGCATTGATATTAAAAAGCTTTTTAAAAAAATATTTTTTTATGAGACGTGACAGTAGACATGAGTAATCCATGTGGGAGAGTTTATCTTATTCTATGTAAAATAAAATTCCATAAAAAATAATAATGCGAAAGAAATATTTCCGTTGTAATTAATGTATATTGAAATTTTTCATTTAATAAAACTTTAAGTAATCAATTACAGCAGATGTTCTTATAGCTTTGATAAACAAATTAATAAGAATATTTAATTATCTAGAGGTGTAAATTTTCATGAAATTAAGGCTGCTGAAGCAATTATTCTCGCTTTCAGCCAGCTACCCGCTACACTTTTCCAATAACGTCTAATTGAATTCCTCGACAATTAAATGCAGCAATCAGAAAAGAGCGCTTCCGACATCTAGGTGTGCAATTCAGAAGCTTCCTAGGAAAGGAAAGTATTCTCGGAAAAATATTCCACCTAAATGCGAAGAATTATCTCTTGTATAGTCTCCTGAATAGTGCCATTAAGCTCTCTTAATATACTCCAACTTATGTAACTACTTAGAAAAATAATTGTTAATTATTTTTAAATCAGATACAATACTTAATTTATTGTAACACAATTCTTTTTTTGAACTGCACATATTTGTTTTTAGATAACGAATAAATCATTATTTTAAATTCCTTTTTGGTTGCTAAGTTACCAAATATTATACGACAGTAAATAAGACAATTCGAAGAAAAAATAGTAAAGTCAAGCTAAGCTGTCATTGAATCGGTTAGTTCAAGATTATTTAATAAAATGTTTTTGCACGAGATATAAGGATAATAAAATTCAGCTATTAGCAGGTTTCTTTTAAAATTATATATAATCATAAATCAAACTCTTCTAGGATTTTACGACACAAAAAAGTGAATATGGTACGCCAAATATATATGTAAAATTAGATGTTACGAATGCTATAAGAGACGTGAGTGTTGTAGTGGGTTTTAAATTACACCTAGGCCTCATATAACACGGATTTACACAACACGGGTGTATAAATTGTAACATATTTTTATACAACACGCTTAATATAACACGTTTTAAGGGGAAAAATAAATTCAAAGAAATTTTGAATGAACCAATCACATTTAATGACTCGGAAAGCAGTTGCAGCGAAGAAGCTACGTGTTTCAAATTGAAAACAATAATTGACGACTTGGAATTGATTAATAAATTAAAGTTTTGTTTTTTTGATAGTGATCCTATAATAGAAAAGAGTTCGGAATTCAGGAGGGAATTACAAAATATTTTGGAACCTTGTAAGGAAATACGTAAAGATTTATACGCTAAAAGCAGACAATCGCTTATTAACATTTTTAAAGGTTAAAACCACAATAAAATCAGAGGCCTCCAATGATGGAAACTCACAACTTATGTCGGAAAAGACTAAAAAGTGTGGAATTTTAAGTAATAGTAGTGATGAATGCATGGCATATTATGTTATTTAATTTCCTTTCGTCAATATGTAAACGTATATTTGTTTATTTAAAAAAATAACGTACATTTTTAAATAAACTATCTTCCATTTTTTTTAGTATTCCCTTCAAACCTTGTATAACGCGGATTTGTATTACACGAGGTTTTTGTGGAACCATATAACCGTGTTATACGAGGCCCAGGTGTTCTTGATCCGTGAAAATTGAAGAATATTATTTTTCTTTGTCTTTGATTCCACCGCCTCGTAGGAATTTTTGCCATCTCTATTTACTATGCTTTACCGAGGCATTCGTTGAAAGCAGCATGCATATGTGGATTAACACCCTATTTTTTCATCTACAGATATTCTTGTCTGCCCGCACTCCATTTCTATGAAAATAACTATTTATTAAAATGCAGACGTTTTGTACCCACCAAATTCTTCATATGTCCACGCGTCGTTTGCACTGTTCCATATAAGCTTCATTTATTGCTCTAAATTATGCAAACATCATTAATTTGATATATATAACAATATTATTATTCCGTGACATAGTTTTTTTTATATTTAAATAGCGACGCGGATGACGAAATACCAAAGTTTTGTACTTCTACGGAAAAATAGTTTTCAGCACGTCATTCGTGCAACGTTGACTGAGAGATGGATTATTCGATAAAAGTCGTTAATATTTAAACGCACTTCCTAACTACCAGTAAAAGTGAATTTTTATTAGCATTATAAACGAGTGTTTAAGCCGCTTTTAATATTATTTTGATAATAATATCGAACTTCAACAGATTTTTAGTAAGCCGCTTTTAAAAACGGGGCTGTACAGTGAATGGGTTAATTATATACTTGATGAGAACAATTTATTTTTTACAATTTAAGTCCATTTGAAAAAAAAATAGATGTCGAGGAGCTGTTGAAATATATAATGCGTTTTATTCATCCGAAATGGCTTATTGTTCAGTCAAAACGATATACAAAATAATATATCCAGTGTAATAAAATATTTTAAATTTTAAATTCGAAATTCAAATGTTTCAGGATTTCGCCCAAAGAATACCTGCTCAATAAACAGAGTGAATACTGCGAGACTGAAACCTCTGATCACTTGTATAGGTTTGGTCAGGATTACACAGAAGTAGATATTGAACGTCACAACACTAAACTCTGCACTTTATATCCAATAAAAAGGTATTGAAAAATAGCTCCTGAGACACTCCTGGCGAATAGGTACACAGAAATATGTAAGACTTAAGGAAAAAAATCTATTCTAAGTCAGTTATGATCTAAAAATTCTTCGACACATTTTATTTCTTGTTATATTTTTCTTTAATAGTTCTATCTGAAACGTGAAACTTATAAAATATTCTTTCTCTACGCATCATATTCATCTAGGATCTTAGGACATCTTAGGACAAAGTTATGATCTGAAAATTATATTTTATCAATATGATCACATCACGTTACTTACGCTTTAGGTGTGACAAAGTACTTGAAAAATATGTAATTATCACATCTACATTCCATCAATAGCATTATTATCTCAGTCCAATACAGTTATTCATCTAATGCCAGTAATGTTTACTATAGAAAATCACCATATTCTTTTCTGCAAACAATTGATGGTATATATTCATAAAACCCTCGCGTATAACAAAAAAACGATGTCTCTCGAATATGAATAAAATATTCACGATACCTACTGTGTCAAAATTATGCCATTTAAATATGGAACGAAAAAAATATTCAAAGATTTCCAACCCGCTTAGAAGAGTGTTTTACGTTCCTGGGGTAAATTAACCCACGGGTAAAGTGATACGCAGAACCTTATAGAGTTTATGCTATCAGCTAGCCGCATACAAAGTGTAGGGTTATTTTGTACCCGGTTACAACAACTGGCCCACTTCCAACTTAATATTCAGTTGGGCACATCGATAACAGACCGGTTAAACATTTTGCTCGGCTAGTGTACTGAACTTTGCTACTTTTTTCTTACTCAGTACATGCATGCTTATAAATTGCGGGATAAACAGGCAGCCTTGTATGAACTTCTACGTAACGAAAGCTTGGAGAGAGAAGAAGTAGGTGTATTCACGTAGCTATGTAAACTACCATAAGATTGAATTTTCTCGACTTTGTTTTTATATAGCTTTAATAGCCATATAAAATTTTCAAATTTGAACAAAAATTAATGTAAGACTAGTGGTGGGAAACCTTCGTAACAAAACTATCCTGCACAAATATTATTCCCTTATGGTGGAAAAGGTTCAGAAGAAGTTTTTGAGACTTCTTTATTTGAGGGCATATGGATACTATCCGTGGCTTTATCTAACTGACTTTTTTTAGGTATGCTCACTTTTAATAGGTTGAAAAATCAAAGAAAGATGTATCTAACCATGTATTTCTTTCGACTAATTCGAGGCCAAAATGAGAATTCTGCCATCCTTAATAATATCAATTTGTGTGTTCCGGATATTTTTTAAAGAAATTGTGGACATAATTTGTTTGTTCTTCCAAAGTGTAGAACCAGTCCGCCAATGGGGATGCCTGGGGGTATTGCTTCGGATGTTAACATATTTCATGTGAACGAAACAAGTTCAGACCAATGCTATTTTTTCAGTTGAAATAGAAATTTCATGAGCTTACTTAGTTGACTTTTTTCTGCAATCCTTGTTGATTGTTTTGCTGTGTATTTGTTGAATTTCCAATATTTTATGTTTAAATGTGTTAACGTTGCAAAAGCGATGAATTTATAATTTATATGTTTTGTACCGTGTAGTTATAAATAAATAAAACTGACAAAAAGATTTCATAATGTACTGTAACTTAAAGTACGAATCATAAATGTTGTACAATGTATTAAATATAATTTCAGTGACACGCAATTCACTTAAAATTTATGATTTTGACTGAAGATGCTTGATGGAACTTCAATATCAAATTTGAATTGTTTTAACTGTACAAATAAAACATGTACACGTACAAAGATTCTCATTATCGTAGTTATATTTCATATTAACTATTATTTTAAATTTGTTTGCTACTTGCATTTAATATGTAGGTTTTATTTTCAGCATTTAACCTGTACATATTATTTATAAATCGTACAAATCCAAAATCACATTTTATAATATAATAAAAAATGTGACATTCAAAATAATAAACCATTGTTAACTCTTTGTACTCTAATGTCCACACGCTGTGGACATTTATTTTTCACTGGCGGCTCCGATGACAATTTTTTCTGAATTTATTTTACAAATTGTTTTTAACTTCTCTGATATTTTTTTAACCTGGTGAGTCAAGGTTCATATTCTAGAAAGGATAATAAATATTTCCTTTTGAATTGAGCCATTCAAGTGTTTCCTGGAATGTGGGAAAAAATGGTTGGGGTTCGAATTTTTGAGCGCCGCAGAACTGTGTCACTGTCAACATTATATTTGTGAAGAGTTGTAATGTTTTTGGATTGCAACTAAGTTTTTACGTATTGTGTGTTTATAGATAGTTATATATCATTGTGAATAGTTTTTTTTAATCATTTATAGCCCTATAATGTCTCGAGCTAGAAAGATCTCGTCTGTCAATGAATTTGACAGCAGTGATGATGAATACATGAATAACTTGGATGAGATATTAGAACGACTGGATTTATCTGACGAAGAAAATTTCATAGGATGAGATTCAGCAGTCGCCGTATCGATATCTACTACACTTATTGCAACTGAATCTAATTCAGAGGAAGATGTTAGCCCAAGAGTTACAAGAAGGTGTGTCATGCGGATTCATAGTGATGCATCAACAACTAATCAGAAACAGAGATTAGATTATGCTCCGCATTTTATATTTGATGGCACATAATATAAAGATTGTTTGGTATGTTCTGATTGCAATACTCCAGAAAAAAGAAAAAGAACACGTTTCTCTTGTGATACGTGCGAGCGAAAACCATCCCTTCACCCTGGAGAATGTTTAAAAATTTATCATAACGTAACGAATTTTAAAAATTGATTCAATAAAAAAATATCTTGGCAATAAATCCCTTTTTTTTATATATAAACGCTTGTTTTATGACTTTTAACAGCAATATCTATTTTTGAGAAAATTAGCTAAAAAAGGCTTGGAGCTGTCAGAAACTTTTAAAAAAAAACTCCTGGAATAGACGCATCGCTTTAATCATAAGCTTGGAATCTTTCAGATTTTAAATTAAAAAAGGTAAATACATATCGGTTAACCTTATATTCTTATTTTATGTTATAAAATTCTCTGCAAAATATTTTTGACAGATGTACAGGTGAGGGATGCGCTATTGTTAATTTAAATCGAATTGTAGTGCTGCTAAAAATAAAATCATTAAAGCAGTATTTAGATAAAAACAAATTGAAGTTTGTTTGATTAGTTTCGTGAGCGTTTCGTATGCTACATGATAACTTCATTTATATTCCAAGGTTATTTTGTTTAAAAAGTGTGTCATGTTATCAGTGTATTTGTGAAGTTCACACGTGTGAGTTGTCATCGTTATTGAAAATTCAGATAGTAATAGAGATGTTTGATACTAAAATTTGTTTATACTAATATAAATTGCATGAAAAAATCCGTATTAACGTTTCTTAAAACGTTCAGTTTTTATGTGTTGTTTATCAAGTTTTCAATAATGCTCTTATAATGGATATGTCACATGGAAAGTGATTAATTTTTACCGATAATAAAAGATCTATAAATATTTTAAAGATTAAAATATATCAAAAGATTTGCAGTTAATTATTTCTTTTGTCTGTCAAATATTTAAAGTTCTTATTTAATACTTCTACTTTGCAAACAAATTTTCGAATAACCATTTGCCACTTTCAAATATGTTGCATGATAAATATCTTTTTTAAAGACAACATTCATAAATTTTATAAAATTAAATGACAGATTTTCGTCGAAAGTTTTCTTTGTGAATTAATTTCATGGCTTATTGCAATATTGTGGAATCAGGTAAATGTTTGTGATAAACTGACTATAATTTAAAAATTTAACGTTAATTGGTGTGTATTTTTGCAGTTTTTTAAATTAAAAAATCTTTTAATTTAAAAAAACTGCACTTTTTTTTTACTTATCTTTGTTGATTATGAACAGTTGATTGATTGAATATATATATTTATATACACATATAAAATTATTGATAAAAAATATTTAGATTGTGCGAAAATGGAGAAGTGCGTTTTGAAAGATAAATTTCAAAGATATTTAAATGATTACTTAAATACTTTGGGATTTTCATCATATGAAACCCAAGTGGCACTTGGAGGGCAGGGAAAAAATTTCATAGGCCTGGTGTACAGTGTTACAGTTAATGGAATGAAAGACAATAGGAAGTGTACACTGAAATTGTTTTTGAAGACAGAAAGTGATTGTGCAGCCCGGATAAAGAAACATAACCTTGATGAAAAATATGAGAGAGAGTCATACATGTACAATAATGTGTTGAATAAATTTAGAGACATACAAAAATGCATAAAAATAACAGAAAGAATGACATTACCGACCTGTTTCAAAGCCACCAATGAATATATTATCATGGATGATTATAATGAAAAAGGTTATTTACCATTCGACCATGATACAACATTAGATTTCAATCACGTAGCTTTGGCGTTTTCGGAGTTAGCGAAATTTCATGCCTTTTCATTTGTGCTAAAGCAAATAGATCCAAATGAGCTTAATAAAATTGGAAAAAACCTGACTGATCTCGTGTATCTAAATGATCATTTTAAAGGAGTCATTGAACTTGTACTCAAAATGGCGATAGACGATATTGTCGACGAACAAGTCAAAGAACGATTGTTATCAATTGGTATTAATATGTTTGAAAAATTAAATACGTTCGCAAAGCAAACAGAGGAATCACTAAGGTACTCTGTTGTTTGTCACACAGATGGCACATTAAGAAATATACTATTTAAGTACAATGAAGTAAGTACCTTAACAACGTTTATTAAATAAAAAAGTTTTTTTTTAAATTTAGGTCGCAAATTCCTATTTTTTTTAAATATGAATATACTGTTTATTATATTTCAGTATTGCAAACGAATAAAGCGCATAGGGAAATGTATTATGTAATTCATATTCTGTCCACGTTTTGAATACTATAAGAATCGAAAAAAATATTTAACAGTGCTGACAAAAAGCTTATTTAATCAACAGTTATCATATTTTATCATTTTTATAACATAAAATAATAAACAACGCATATTCTAAAATACAAAACATTTGTTACTATTATGCACATTATAAAACTTCTTTTCCGAAATATATCTCGCGTGAACAATAAAAACCCTTCTGGAAAAACAGAATCGGCTTTCAATTCCATGGAAATCTCGTAGAAAATTGACAGATTTTATTATTAAAAATTTATAATCATTTATTGTTTTCCTTATAACTTTGATTTCAAATGAGAATAAAAGAGTCAGCATTTGTTTGTAGAAATGAATGAAGTTTTCAACTGTCTTACAGAAAACATTTCTCCGTTTACCAAAAACACCGTTTCTACATTGAAAACAGGAGGCGATAGTTTTTCGAAAATAATCGAAAAAACCGTATCATTAAAATTACTTATTACAAAATTCATACTAATTTTGTATTATAATCATATTGAACTGTTATCTTTACAAATAACAGTGTTTATACTTTAAATCGTTATTATGATAAAGCTAAAATATAAAGATTGTGTAATCACATGATCAATTTTTTCACAATATTCAGACGTAATGCATCATCGAATTGCTCACAGGTACGAACTATAGGTTGAAAGGTTGACAATTTTCAATATTATAACTACAATCAAATGAAAATGGCACCTTGAAATATTTGGGGGTATTTTTTATGTGCTTTCGAATATGAGAAAATCGGTGGTTAAAATTGTTATGATGTAACCATTTGTAAGCGATATGAGATACAAACTTATATATTACAGCAACTATAGGTAAAAGCTTCGCGAATACTTTATTATTAGGCCAATCCACACATACATAACAACCGGCAGTCGGATAGCCAAAATGTATTGTATTATTAAAAAACTTTAGAAGAGTCGTTTCTTCTGACACGCATTTTCGATTACAAATCAATACTCAATATTTTGTTATTTTGCAAAAATAAATTTTTTCTTGTTAATGTGTAATTATGATTGCATTTTATTTTGAATCACAATTATTTAAGTCGAGTTATTATCATGACACTATCTGGTCAATCGATCTATTAAATTTACAAAGGAAATAATAAACATATCACCGAAACCGATATTTCTAAAAACACAGTGATTGGTTAACGAACAGTTTGGACTGCGAACAAATCGGACAACGAATTAAAACGATCCTTCTAATCCACTTATTCGGATACCAAACATAGTCTTGGAACAGATTATATTCGTTAACGGTGATCGGTTAACGAATATAATCTGTGCCGGTATTTTGTTATACTGACATTTTACGATACAAATTATTATTGATTTTTCACCTAACAAATATTGAATCAAGAAATCAATTTCTATTGACAGAATAGTTTAATCCAAGGTCCGATTAAGAGAGATTGATTTTAGCATTGGTGTACTCCCATTCTGCGTTAATTTTCAATCAGCGTTTGTTGTCATGAAAAGATACTGAATAAAATTATGGTATCTCGTACAAATCATGGAATTCTCGGAATTGGTATTATGTGCGACTGACATTGCAATTCTAATAAACTGCTTATTTTCAATCCATATTTTGATCCATTTTATTAATTACATATAAAAATATCTATTATATGTTATACTTTACGGGATATGCTTCTTAAAATTTACTACTCAATAAGCTGTAAAATTCACGGAAAACGAAATTATTTTTTTTTTTTCTGTGAACCTATCAAAATTATTTCATAAAATTTTCCAATATTTTTTAATCATAGTAGGCTAATTAAAATCTTCAATATTAAAAGCACCTTATCTATAATAATTTACCTATCTGCATAAAATATCTCCAGGATATACATCTAAGATTATATGACATAAAATATACTATCAAGTTGCATCAAGTTTTGATTTTTATTTTAGGACAAGACACCATCCGATGCTGTAATGTTGGATTACCAGTTTTCAAAATACAGCTCACCAGTCACTGATTTATACTTCACATTGGCATCTTCGGTGTCTGCGGAAATTTGGGACAGGTTGAATGAACTAACAGACATATATTATACGTCTCTCACCAATTTTCTTAGCCAGTTAGGGTATGATGTATCGGAATGTTACCCAAAGAACGTATTCTATGAGGATCTTGCGAAATTCCGGACATACGCGGTGGGAGTCGCTTTGTCCGTTGTCAGGATATTTGCCATCCCTCCAAGGGATAGTGAGGAAATCATTGAGATTTTCGAAAACCAAGATAATACCGACACATATTTTGAGCTTGATTCAGCCAAAGCAAATAAATTATACAAAGACAATATTAACGCTATTATGAATAAGTTTGTGGAAATCGGTTTTATGTAACGTAATGTGCAATAGAATTAACTAAACATTTAAATTATAAAAACACAATCCTTATTACTATTTTTACCACAAAATGCTTTTTTTTTACCTCAGTACCTGTTGAGATTATCACTAGCATTATAAGCAAACTGATACAATAAATATTAAAGCAGGGTTGTATTAAATATTATAATAGTTCTTTCAATAGGGACGCTGTACATTTCTTAGGTTATAACAGCGTTGTTTTGCTTCTTTCTTTGGAGCTATCAGAAATCGAATGTCACGACTTGTTCTATCTGCATTTACACAAATTTAGAGCGTCCCTATTAAAAGACCTTTTACTTTGTGATAAACTAAAAATTTCATACTATCTACTAACATTAGTAATGATTTAATTCAGTATTCTCTACAATATTAATTTACAAGTTATTGGATTGTAAAAAATCCCGATTCATTATTCTTGCAAATGAATATTTCATAATCATTTTTCAACTTTTAATATACTTTTAATATGTAATTAAGATATTATTTTTTAAGATTATTATATTTAGATATATATTTTAGTATTACCTGTCAATTTAATTTATCCTCTTCTTGATTCTTGGTTTTGTATACATGATATTTTTCGATTCAAAATGTTGTATAAATAACCTTATTTTAATTTGTATTGCATTTTAGTTTCGACCCATTTACTGTTCGTTACTAATAATTAATAAGGGACGCAGGGAAATCGTATAATAGGGATGCATTGCCGGTAAACCGGTTAACCGTTTATGGGTAAATAATGAAAAATCAACTATAGGTCCTGCTTTGTGCGTCATTTCATTTTTCATTGGAATTCAAAGCCATAATCCATATCTAAATTAGTACCTATTTATAAAATGCATTTACATATTTTTTTCAATTTGTAGTCCATCTTTTATCTTGCCAAAGATTACGAGAATTCAGCCAGACGCGTCATTATCGCTTTTCGTATCTACTGGAACTATGGTTTCATTAGTATCACTAACATTTTTTCACTTAAATCCGATTTATCCAGAAATTTATTTAAACAACTTGGCCATTTCACTTTTCGCCAATCAGGAGAGAGTGAGATTTTAATACTGTTTGATTTTAAAAATATTTTTGATTTATTGACATCATTTTCCAAGACAGGTTACTTTCCATTTGAATCCAAATTGAATATCTTGCTACAAAATTTATAAATTACTAAATACATTGCTATTGAATTTTTTACCGTGTTAGAATCAAGTCTGCCAAGTAAATGCCTATTCAATAAATAAATTGATGTTTTTCTGTAATTAATTAATTTGCTTCACACAGTCACGAAAAAATTATTTTTTCTTACTTGATTCATTTTAAGTTGACATTTATCCTTATTATCATCGAATATTTTTGATATTATTGTATTTTACATGGATGGATTATTCATGAGTTTTGAATTTAAATCAATCATATCGTGTTGTGTGGCGTGGCCGACAATTATGAATATGTGTATATTCTCACAATTGGGCAATGTCAACATTTTTTATTTATATGAAATAGGAACCACGTAACATGAAGGATGTGTGCCTTATATTCTAAATTTATTTTTCAGACGTGATAAAGCGTATGTTTTTCAAATTAAATCGTGTTTTTATTTAAAATTTCATAGCAAAAAGATAAATTATTTTTCAAATATTGTATATATAAGAACAATCATCCATCTGAAATAATTATTATCAATGTTGCATTTATATCTAATCGGTAATATTGATAACATTTTAATGTATGATATATTAAAAGATAAGAAGAGATATCATTTTCATACGAAATGAATCACCGAATACATTTGTCAATATTTAAGCTACTTGTGATTTGAACGGTCAAGTTTAAGTAAAAATGGCTCCCATTGATATGCCAATCAAAAATGAAGTTGCTAAGATTTTAGGGGTGATGGGATATGACAATTATGAAATCAATATCATCGATGAGAAGAATCTTCCTGGACCGCGATATCGACAAGTGAAAGTGAATGGCAAAAAAAATAACCAAGATTCTAGTGAAATGTTTTTTGTGAAAACAATATATGATTCAGAAGAAAAAATTTCAACGGAATTCAGAAAAAAATATGAAAGAGAAGCTTACTTGTACAAAGAAGTTTTTAGTGTGTTTGAAAACATGCAAAAAGATCGTCCAAATAGTGGAAAAGTTAAATTACCGAAATGTTATTCTTCTTCAGATTCCTTCATTATACTACAACATTGGAGTGAGCTCAATTTCACTGAACTTTTAAAAGATGAAGCTCTTGAATTTGAACATATCGCTTTATTAATTTCGGAAATTGCCAGATTTCATGCATTTTCTTTTGCGATGCGAGACAAACACAATGAAGAGTTCGAAAGGCTAACAGCAAACTTGACAGATCGTTTTTACCAAAGTGAAGAAATTCAGTCAATTCACGATTCATCGATGAATTTCGCTCTCGAGTTTCTCGAAGACAGTGGAATCAAAGAAAAATTGAAATCGATGGACTTGCTAAGTAAAATAAAAAGCTTGAATGCTCACAATGAAAACAAACAATATTCTGTCATATGTCATGGAGATTGCTCAATGAAAAATATTCTTGTAAATTACGATGTAAGTTATTTTTAATTTTCATTATATCTCATTTGACAACTTTTCATTTTTAATATATCGTTTAATATTGTCCTTAAATACAAAATAAATCTTAATTTAAAATTAAATGCAGTATGAAAATAAAGCATATTATTATAATTTTCAGGACTCTGAACCATGTGAGATGGTATTATTGGATTATAATCTGGCGAACGTCAACTCTCCAGCAGCCGATATATTCTTTGCTCTGGCTACGACCATATCTTCTGATTTGTGGAGCCACTATCACAACCTCTTGGACTTATACTACAACACGTTGACCTATACTTTGAAGCATCTGCAATGTGATATTAAAACATGTTACCCAAGAGAAATTTTCGATAAGGACATCATCCGATTTCAACCTTATGCCGTCGGTATTTCCCTTATATCAAAACGGTTATATGCGAACCCCAAAAATGAGCAAATTACAATCAATAATATTTTAGAAAACTCTGATATATTACAGAAAGCATTGCATTATGATTCGTCAGAAGCAAATGAATTGTACAAAGAAAAAATAAATAGAATTATGCACGCATTTGCTCGACATAATTTTGTTTAAATTTATTCTTAAAGTGCATTACTTACTCTGAAACTAATACAAAACATTATATTATATTTTCAATTAATTTCTTTTAAAATCCACATACTGCTTTTCTTATGATTAAAAATATAAGTTAATACTTTAATTGTTATTATTTTTATTACAAATTTTCAAATAGTGCAGTTACTATAATAGACGTATTTCAGGATTGATTTTTAGGAAACATATCTATTTACTGTATGTTTCTGACGCATTTGATTGTTACAAATAATAAAAAATTACAATGAAACCAAAACAAAATTATCTAATTTTTGGAAAATGTATAAAGACAATAGGCTTTAAAAGAATATTTTCATTATTTTTTCAGATTGCTGATGCTAATTTTTGTCATGTCATTGTATCAAAACATAAATATTCATTATTGTTTTTCTTATCTACATAATTATGATGAGACAGTACCGAGTAATCGTCTAAGGCCGAGAACGGTTGTGCTCGATGACCCGCCATAGGTTTGTTGTTACAGATCTTAATCCCAACAAGGACAACCTCGACATCTGAAAATGACTTTCCTATTTTATTTCCTTACGTATTGTATATGCATACGTGTGGCTGTGTGTGTGCCTGTATGCACACGTATGCGTGAGTGAATATAATGCGTATGGTGTCCGCGTGAGCTGCACTCATTGTGGGTTCCACGGCTCAGCTGCGACCTAATATTGTCAACAATGACACAACAATTATAACAAAATTAAATCTATATATGAGAGACGGAGGAGACCTGAAGAGCTCTGATGCTGACGCGTCATAGATCTTAACGCTCCATGAATTTGATATCCCAAAAAAAAAAAAAAATGTTTTGTTGTTAATAACATTTTTTTTTCGTTAATCCGAGGATTTTTAGAATAAGTAGAAAAAACTTATGTGGTATAATGTATTATTGTACTTTTTCTCTTTATATCTTTCTAAATATTTTTTTTGCATTTGTATATATCCCAGATATTTTCACTGAAAGTTGTCGTATCGCGTGGTGTGCCAAAACAATTTTTTATTTAATTTAATTTTAAATTTAAACTGCTTTGGGCAAGTTAAATCCATAACATTATGTCCACGTATGTTGTATAATAACAACATTTCTTTTGCATTTTCAATGCGTACAGAATGGCGTCATCTAAGAGAATAGCATGGATATTGACAGCCCGGATAAAACATCATTTACCATACACTTACGTATTACCACTCACGGTAAAAATGCTGTCCTCATAATATTCTATAGAAAACCACTGTCAACTGAAAGCTGAGATTTATAAGTTAAGCTAATCATTAACCATATTAATCCTCAATTGTTGATACATCGTTATACATGTGAGTTGTGACAGTTTTTTCTATGAAAAAAATGTGGCCTGATTTATATTGATAATCCGAACAAGCTAAACAAGCATTATTGAATTAATTTTTGAAATATTAGCTGATGGAATATCTTTTATGTAGCTCAGCAGGGACAGATTAAGTGATCTTCAAACTCATGTAAATAAAATAATACAAAGTTTTCTAGCAAAACAAAACATGCACTTTTTGTATCATATTGTAGTACTCTTTTTAGCATACCTGTGCAGACGACGAGAATCTATGTTATGAAATAAAGCAAATTTTCTTATTTCTACTATTCCTATGCGTATATTAGTATATAAAAAATATCTTCAAGATATCGATAAAGTGGATAAAAAATGTTACTGTTCTGTGGCTCAGCGAAAATAAAAAACAGACATACGAGTGTTAAAAGTGATCCAACTGTAATTGAGAAATTATTTGTATTGTTGCCTCAAAAGCAAAGAAATAATTTTATGCTTATGGCGACTGCGTTATAACTGCAGTTTTTCTCGTATTGTTTTTGCACCCTTTTCATTTGCGAATTATGAACTATCAATTAACAATTATGTAACATTTTTATTTTCAAACTAGTCTTCGATTCATGTGTGTGGTAAAATAATCTTTTTTTTAACCATAAACCATTAAAAAAAAATATTGTCTGTATCAATGTCTGATATTAAAAAGTTAGACATGGAAAACATCCATAATTCTCCTTTGATAAAAATTTCCATATTGGCGTTTCAAAATAATAAGAAGTAATCTGCTTTTTTTTTATTCTAAAACATAAAATGTATTTTCCTAAAACATTTCTTTTGCGAAAGAACACTTTTTGGGAAACGAAATATGATGGACAGGAACAATGAATATACTACGCAAAAACTATATTTATTCAAATTCATCATATTCAATTTATGTATGTCGTTCAAACAAACGATTATAACAATATGTAATGTTTATCAGCAAATTTGTTATCTATAATACGTTCTGAGAAATAAAGAACTTTTGCCAGTGGTATTTCACTTATTTATAGATTATAAATAAAAAATTATAATAAATAATTTTTAAGTTATACGAAAAAATTAGCAGCTATGTATTTTAAATAATCATAAAAAATAAATGTTTTTATTTCACCTTACTAATTTATTCATCAAAAAAATACGGACAGATATTGATATGTTGAACACTGGAAACTAAAGTTTTTATTGTATAAACACTGTTTTTATTAGAAATGTCTTTTATTATGAAAAAAATGAAAGAACTTACATATTTATATTTTTTCATATTAAATAAAACTTATACTCACCAGCTATGATTTTAATATTGTTATGTAATTCCTTAATGTTATTTTAATTAATTTTTTAATTATTTAACATTACAATTAAATCAGTGGTAGATAGCTAAAAAAAAATAATCACAAACTTATTTACACTTAATAGGCGTATTTCTTACCAATGCATTGCACAAATCATCATAGTGAAGCGTTTACGAAAGCTATTTTGATAAAGCGGCTTAATAATAATGTTAGATACGAGTTGCTGTGGCAAAATTTTCTTCATTCAACGATTTGATAGTCACTTTAATATTTATTTTTAGATCGAACAAATAACAGTCTAAGCTCCATGTGAACACATTTTAAAGATAACTCGATTTGTTTGTTTTGAAATACATTTCTAATAACACAATTATTAGAAATTATTTTATGATACCGGTGGTTGTCAATCATACTTATTTCAAAACCAATGTCATCAGACTGTCGCTTTATGGGTTTAATATGGTAATAGTTAAAAAAGTTTCAAACACGTTACAAACGGAATATTGCACTATTTGAATTTATTCTTCGATATAATACATTTATTAACATTCGCAAACATTATATGGCAAGGGGACATATATACGTTTAAAACAAGAAATGGAATAAGAAATACCTACTAGCATTCACTATGCCTCTTTCTTAGAAATCTGATGCCGTGAATAATAATGGATAGAAGTATTCAAATGCGAGATCAAAATGCATTACATGACCTACCAATAAAAATGTATTTTTACAAGTTAAATGATAATTGCACTTTTATTCGATTTCTATGAACATTTACGTGCGTTGGTATTGTTTTTTATTATCATGTTTTTAATCTTTCCTCTTCTCATATTTCTAAGATTATAAACATATTGAAATTTATAAACAAAACAATAATTGATTTAATTATTTCGTTTGAAAAAAATTTATTGTGACATCACCATGTATTATGAAATTTTCGTTAAATAATAAAACACATATAATTTGAAACTGCGCACGTGTAAATAATATGGATATTTAAAAAATTTACATATTTTTTTTCCTAGTTATTATACTTTTTAGTGGTCCTTTGCAAAAAATTGTAATCGGATAATTTTCGTGTTACTTCTATTGTATCAACAGTCTTATTATGGTAATCGATAAACAATGACATAACAACAATAACTTTTCTCACACAAAGTGCAAACAGTGAAACAATGAAATAAAATCACAATAAATATTTCACTATATACACTTCATTAAAAAATACACAGGTAACAAATCATTATTGCGATACATAAAACAAAGCAACGAATGTAACTCGTTCCTATCTATTTATCAATCAAGTCATATCAATAATTTTATGACACTTTCCAGTTTTATATAAATAAGACTGCATATGAAAATATAAAAACTAATCACTCATTTTTCTTTTGAGAATTAAAATGTTGACACGAACTGTTAGTGTAATATAATTTACTAGGCCAACAAATTACACACATGTTTATATATAATACAGTAGACACATCAAACAGTTTAATTCCATTTAGATTGTGTGTGGTATTCTTGTGCAACGAATAACATGTCAGTTAACAAAAGGATAGATAATACAATTTCCATCTACTTGAAAGAAAATAACTATTCAATGTTTAAAATAAGTCTTTCGGATGGATCGATTTTAAATGGATATTGTGGATGTTCACAACGGATTCAAATTGAAGGAATTAAATGTGATCGTAAAGTTGTTAAAAAATTCTTTATTAAAGTACATACAGACTCCGCAGTGAGAAATAAACGTTTGAATGTTCAAGAAAAATTTGAATCTGAATCTCACTTTTATAATGAAGTTTTGCCGTTTTTTGAAACTCAACAAATGAATTTACAAAATGAACAAAAATTTCAACACATCAAGTGCTTTTATGCCACAAAGGAATGCTTAATACTGGAAGACTTGTATGATAGAGGCTATGAATCTTTAACAGATAACCACAAGAATTTAGATGAAACTCATGTGAGCTTAATGCTAAAAGAACTTGCAAAATTCCATGCATTATCTTTAGGATTAAATCAACGATCGCCGGCGAGGTCAAGTGCATTTAAAAGTTATTTTCAGTCTAATCCATTTTCAAACGAGAGATATTTAGCAATAATAGATATAGTTTGGAAACGTTCAATGCACTTAATCGATGATGAAAGAATAAGACAAATAATGGAGAACAAGGGTGAATATTTAAAAGAAAAGGTAAAAAATCAAAGCAATCGGTCAAATTCGCCATACTTTGTTATTTGCCATGGAGATTTTAACTACAGGAACGCATTGTTTAAGTATAATCAGGTAAATACAAAAATTATTATTTAAAAACAACTTTATGGTAGGTATTTGTTGTGAAAATATTTCAGAGTCGTGGTGGTATTGTAAATGCTAATATTTGAAACATAAAATTTTCTACTCTCATCTAAAAATAAAACTTTATCTAACTCTAAAAATGAGCTGATTTTGGATACTCAATAGTCGAGTTGATTATTTATTTTTATTCCGTAGTTCGAAATTTTAATGAAATAAAATAGACATATCGTTTCTTTAGTTTGAAACACCAACTTGCCTCGAATATCTTTACCTTGTATTGTGTGGATTTTAATGTAAATACATTTTTTCATTTTTTTCGTTTCAGGGAAGGAAACTTGACAACATCACAATGATCGATTTTCAATTTCTACGTTATTTTTCTCCAGTTATTGATATATTCTTTTTGATATTCTGTTCTACGTCTTCTAGTGTGTTGTTTATAAATTACGAAAAATTTCTTCTCACTTACAGAAAATCGCTTGAAGATTTTCTTGAATTATTGGGGTATAATATTGATAATCAGTATCCCAAAGAAGCGTTTGACGAAGACATAGAGCAATATTTTGGTCAGGGATTGTTATCTTCTCTTGTTTCGCTTAGAGTTTTGTGCAATCCGGGTGTGGAAAATTTGGATCAATTTTACGATGAAATATCTCAGAACAACTCTATATTTGATTATTGGAACGAAGACGAAATCGAATTCAAATTAAAAGTTAATGAGCTTATGAAAGATGTTGTAAGACTAGGCTTATTATAATCAATAAATTAATGATATATAAAACATGTTGTTTATACAGTTTATATAGTTTACATATATTCTGTAGGAGTTGTTCACCGGTTCCCCTAAAGAAACAACCTTCATTGCTAATTCAAATTCCTTGTATTCATGCATAACGACTTTCTGACATAGACATAGCTCAAATTTTGGTTCATCAATTTTAGGTTTGTACGAGACAAGGCAGCTTTATGAGCTATTGCACATGAATACCTCATTAAACAGGATTAATACTGCATACACGGATACATATTAAAATATTGTTTTTGTAGATTAATTGTAATTTTTTATTATATGAAATTATTATTTACAAAAATACATCGATTTCGAAAGCTATCTAATAATTCTAAAAAAATAATATCACATCTTTTATAAGACTAATATCAATAATTACATTCTAAAAACCACTTCAATAGAAATTTTAGTCTTCTATTAGTATATAAAATAAAATTCAAATACACCAGAAAAATAAAAATTTATTTTAATTGTTTGTGTTTATCTCATCGGAGATTATTATTATTTTCTGATTAAAAATAATAAACAAAAAAAAAATTTAAAATCTTATAAATATAATTTTATTTAGTCATACAAATAAACAATTTAAAATTATAATTGGCCCGCAAAATTAGCAAGCAATTCAAACATTATTTGTCATCGCCGAAAATATTTTTACGTATATTAGACCAGAATTCATGTCTTGCTCGATCAGGATATTGTCCAGGCTTTAAGTCGGAATCTATTTTGAGAAAATTCATTTCATTTCCATTCAATGGTTTCCATTTAACCGGCAGCAAGTCGTCTTGATTTGGAGTAGGATTTCTGGAAAAAAGAAGCTATCAATAAGACGATTTTTAATTAATATTTTAAAATATACTGATATCATTGAATTCGTAAAAAAATACCCGTATTTTGCGAAATTTGTCCACATTTTTGCCATCCTCTTTCTACCGAGCCAACTTGGTGAACCTTCAGCAACTTCAATTCTTGATTTGAAGAGATAATAAATGTCATCTATATGGCTGGCTCCTGGAAGATTATCATAGCCCAGCTCTTTCTTCGTAAAATTTAAATCTCCATCTAAGCAAAATTTATAAAAAAATACGGGATTCTTTGAAATTTGATCAACTCTCTTCGCAAAATCTAGCACGCTGACGTTAAAATAATAGTCAGATTCCAAATCAATATTTTCTAAAATAGCATCCTTTGACATTCCTCTAGCGCCAAAATAAAAATATTTAATTTTTTCGGCAATTTCTTTTAATTCTTCTGATGTAACATTTTTAACAATATCCCACGGTACTTTTCTTTCAAATGTTGCATTTATTAATTCAGCTCTTTTCAAATTGTTGGCAATCATCGTAAGACCTTCAAGACTATTATAGCCTGTCAAAAGTGGAACTTCTTCACATTGTTCTTTCAAAAGTTGTTCCGCAGGTTTTGGAAGAAAACATTCTGTACCTTCAAACTGTTTTTCCACAATGGGTCTAAAATGAAGTGGGAATCCTCGAAATTTTTCTTCGTCCGTTGAGCAAGCCAAACCTACTTTAACAAGATCTGTTGCAGGTACGCTTCGCAGGTATTGAAGAAGATCATTAGAGTCATTGGTTTCTTTGCCCAACAATTTGCCTAATCTAAATGCTCTCTCCTTTGCTCCAGAAGATATAGCCCATTCACTAAAAGCGGAACCGCTTTGTGCTATTACTTTATTGAATAGTCCTTTAGACATTGGAGAAATCATATGATAAGTAGCCGAAGATCCCCCAGCGCTTTCTCCAAAAACTGTGATATTGTGTGGATCACCACCGAATTGGGACACATTTTCTTTAACCCATCGTAATGCTGCTACTTGGTCTTTCAAGCCTGCATTTCCTGGAACTTCTTTTGTGTCTAAAGATAAAAATCCCAACACTTCTAGTCTGTAATTGATGGTTACGAGAACAACTCCTTCATCGACGAGATATTCTGGTCCATATACGTCAGAGTCTCCTGAACCCGAAGCATATGAACCGCCAAACAAAAAAATCATGACAGGCTTGGGCGGGCCCTTTATATTTGGTGTGTAGACATTTAAAAATAAGCAGTCTTCGTTACCTTTGTGTAAAATATGGGAATAATTATCAAACTGCGGACATATAGCTCCATGGTTAGTTACATCTTTTACTCCGTTCCATGGTTCAGGGCTAACAGGAGCCTATAAAAATATATTTCAAAAGATTTCATGAAAGCGAAATATACTAATTATTAATTAATATTATTATTATTATTATAGTTCATCTATTATTGGAACCCTATTTAAATAAAAATTAATCCACACACCCCGCATTGTAAACTTGTTTTATAAGCGACAGTATGAAGTTCAATATTAAGTACATGTGTTATTGCCATCTTGATTTTCATAAATCTGAATAATATACGAGCTTAACAGATATAGTAAAGGTATTAAGGTATAGGTTCCCAACCTTTTTGGGTGGCGACTCCTTTTCATAAAATCCACGTAACCTGCGACCTCTCATACAATCTGCCCGTATAAGTTGGCGACCCCCCAAAAAACCCTTCGTGACCCCCAGGTTGGGAACCTAGGTACTAACGTCACAAATAACCTAAATTGATTATAAAATTTGGTGTGCTTTGCCATGAATATATTGTACAATTAAATGTTGGCTAGAAAATTTGTGCTATGCGTTTTGAGTAAGTATCGATATGATTTGTATTATGTAATATATGTATACAAATACTATTTCTAATATTAGCACACTTGATAACATACCATAAATCTCAAAGGTCCAATAGGTGGCTTGGCGTAAGGGATTCCTTTAAAACTTGCGTAACTGTTACCGGATGGCAAATTTTCAATTTTTCCTTGCATTTCTCCTTGTTTTACTTTCACTCTTGCTATTGTACTCTGTAAAATTGATATAAATAAAAAAAATAACAAATACGCTTGTCAGAAAATAGTTTGGAAAAAGTTGTTTTGGTAGCGTTGAATATGTTATGTAACACCACACATGTTTGATGTTTGCAATGTGCACAAAAAATTCCATTTCTTGAAAACTAGCACTTAAATAGTTACTTCAGAATGCAAAAGAACCAAATACATTCGGTGTTTATACCTCTAAAATATGAGCAAATTACAGACGCACTAAAAATCACTTACACAAAATATATGGACAGGCGTAATATAGCTTGATATATATTATGGCTCAAAATGTATTATATATCCTTTTAAAAGGAATACTGATCTTATACAAATCACTGTTAGACATAGATATATTGTATTATTGTGGATTAAATCTTCCCAAGAACGATACTGACATCCCATGACACTTGATATTTTTGATAGTTTTGCGAACTGGATGCTTCTTTTCCATTTATTTTTTATAATTTATTAACTTGTTTCATGTAAATAAATTATTATTAATAAACAAAAACACTTCATACATACGCAGCTTAGCACCATCTTTGTTGAAACTGCAATTGATTTTTGATGGTATAAATTTGAAATCATCTGCTTAGAAAACATTTTGAGAACCAAAACCCAACCACGAATACATAAACCTTAAGTGCATCACTTCACATTATAAACTAAACTCAATACTTATTTCAGAGAGGAACCGAATTATTGCTGCCACTTTAACACCAATATTTGTTTTTTATAACAGTATGATAGGGTGCCCACAATTTCTTAATTGTGGGCTTAGTCATTACTGTAACTAGATTTTTAAAATATTATAGTTTTGATACATTCTTAGAATAGCATGCAAAGTAGAAATAACTTTTTTGATTAAAAAAATCGATAAATTATTTTGCCAATGCGTGATAATATAGTAATTGTCTTTTATTGTTGCTAACACATTTTAAAATTTTTCTTTATTAAGGTGAACTATTGAAATAATAATAATAAAAAAATACATAAGAAAAAAAAAATTTTAAAAAATCATCGATATCTTAGTTCAAAGTCTTAAAAATTTTGGATTTTTTTTATTTAATTTAAGCCAAAATTCCAACCAAAACAATGAATCATACAAATTTGTATCTTGTAAATTATGCATATTATTACTCATTTAGTGAATAATTCTTTTTTGACAAGGTTATTCAAATCAATTATTACTACAATATATTTTTTTAAATTTTAACATCGCCATTACAATCTTTTGCATTTTGGCAAAATTACCATTTACATTCATTAAGCGTGCTTCAGTATTTTACGATAAACATATTGTATTATGTTTATTTTGGGAGCGGCATACATATTTTCATATATTGTAGTTGGCAATGATGTGGCCGATTAGGGAAGAGGTTGATTATGATTGCTCTATAGGGATACTGTATAAACATGCAGCAAATATCAAAATATTCATTACTTTACAAACTCAATAATAACAAAAGCGAAATTCTGTGCTATGTATTTCTCTTGATATCAAAATGTCCTTTTTATAGTTTTTCAGGAAACGAGTTTCAAATGACATTACAAAAACTAATTCTAATATAAAAGATCTAAAAAATTTCCATGTACTTGTAACGATATGTAATTCCGATTTTTTTTTTTTTTTATGAAAATTCTCATTCTATTATATAATACTAATTCATAATAAAGGCGCACTAGTAACTATGAGATTTCTTTTTTGAATCGAAATAAGATGGTCACCTCATTTTCAACTGTCCTTGAATTTATCTTAAAAGTCCATAACTATTAAAAAAAATTAGTAATCGACACTTAATTATGTTATAAAAAGAGGCAGGGTTGTATCATGTTTTATTTTGCGCCATGCAAATATTCTTTTAAATGTGAAACTAATCGGTTTTAGGCATAAGTCATTTTTTGGCAAAACAACAAAGCATACTGAATTTAAAAATGATTCATGTCATTAACTATTAACTATAAGGGATTAGATATTAAAGATACTTTAAATCGTGTGATATAAACTTAAATGAAAATTGTTTTAAAGACAATCGAAGTCAACTCGAAGAAAAAAATTCCTTGAACATTATTACATTTATATAGTAGATAGAATGCCTGAAGATGGCGAAAAGATAAGCCCGGGTCAAGAAATTTCATCATCATAAATATATAGACAACATATGTAGATATCAGAAACAATCATTTTAGTTGATATTTAGTTGATATTTTTATATGCCTATAACTCAACTCAGTGGTCTGCAAAGTGCGGCTTTTTGTATGTCTATCTGTTTACAAGAACTTTATCCAGAGTAATATGATATGTCTTCTTATTGATGAGAACCTGGAATCGTGCATAAAATTAAGAATAACAACAACAAACTTCTTTTTTCTAAAAAATTTCAAATGTTCCAGGAGAATACAAAGACATTACTCGCGTTAAGTGTTTGTTAGTCATTGTTAAAATTAATATTTTTGTATTCTAAAATTTCATATTATTTTTATCAACGAATAAAATCTTTATTGTGTGTGAAATCAAGTTTTTTTCAATATAGACGTAATTTAATGTAGTGCTAAAATTATGACAAAGGTTGTGTTAATCAATAAACAGATTTGGCTTTCATTTTTATTTCATCATTATACATATTTGGCTCTTTGGCTAATAAGTTTGTCGACCACTGCTAATGCATATACCGTCCCAATTTTTCATGTGAAGGTTTTACCTCTAGCCCACAATTTTTGTCATAAATAATGTTGTTTTTCTTTGTGAAATCCATTCAAAATTACTACTTATGTGTGAAGTTTACATATATTATAATTTTTGTTGGAAAGTAACGTCACACTGACCATACAATGATAAAAAATATTCATAAAGATTATGCGAAAGCTTTAGATTATTGGTCTTTCAAAATGGTAAATTAGCCTCTACTTTTTTATTTCTTCCTTGATTAAAAGACAGAGAAAGTCTTTTGAAAATATTGCGTCAACCTTGTTACGGCTCTGCCTTAGATATTTTTAGATGCAATTCCAGAAAACATTCTATAAAATACTGGTTTATGTTGTCATACTTTTTATCAAACATATGTTTAATTCATATGTCAGCTGTGATTGCTGGTGTAACACGATAAACAGGTCTATAAATTAGAGTCATAAAAAATATTCAAATTTATATTCTCGAATGATTTTTGTTTCTTTGTAATTATTTATAAACTGTCAAAAAATTTGTATAAAGTGCGACGTTTTAATATAATTTTATTAATAGGTTTTTTGTACAACTAGGAAATATTCGAAAAAATATTTGTGTTTAAATAAAATATTTTTAACAAATACATAATATTAAGATGATCCCTTTTAATTTATAAATTTATCGAGATCATTTAGTTCTCTTTAGCAAGTTAATTAGGAATGCAATATAGAATTTTTTTTAAAAATAAAAATGTTGTTTCATCTCGCAATCGCATAATAGTCATTGGTAAGAGATTATTTTAAAAGATTACATATAAGAGTGGGTAGTTTTTATTTCCACATCCAAAACAGTCAAGTATTTTATATTACTTATTTGTAAATAAAGTTGGTATAATATTCTCATCAAATGAATAAAATATATTTTATCAAAACATATTCTTTAGGAAGTTAGTGCTGCTGGATCCAGCAAAGATGCTAATAATAGTGGCGAGAATGGCTTGAGATTAATTCTTCAATAAACTCAATTTAAAATTTTAGTAATTATAAAGCAGAATTAAATTTATACTTTAATCTTCGTCGCGTTTAGTTGTATTAATAAACAATTAACTGTGTTCATCATTCATCCAAAACTTTGTAATAGAAGTCAAAAATAATAGATTTTGATTATATATGTACATACAAACCGTCTCTTAATCATATAAAAGAATGATATTTAAAAAAATAAGAAATCATTTTTAGTAGTGTTTCCACAGTATATTTATGATCAGGGCCAGTTTCTCTCATCGCGAGCATTAAAAACTCATTGAACATAAAATGCCCACAGCGCTAATTACACAAAACTTTAAATTAGTAGTAAATAAGTATACAAATAAACAAGTATAAAATCAAAGATTCTAAAACTAAGAAAATAATTTACCTAAAGTCATTCAATATATATTCAAATGAAGTTAATTATTGAAAATGCAAAATTGTTAACAATCAATAAATACAGATAAATAATTTAGTATGATGTTCAGAACAATCGTGGAAAACTATTGTATTAGAAAATATATTGTGCTTTTTCGTTGAGATCGAGTAAAACACTAACATAGGCGCTAGTTACTCAATAAGTTAACAAAGCAAAATCGTAGATGTCGCTGAGTTTGTATCAAATCAATCAAATTAATGCATTTCGTTTTATGATATCAAATTAAGCATCGCATATAATGATTATGTCTTCATTCGAGTGCTTTGACTGAACAATGTATGAACATTAATGTCGAGAATGTTGTTAATATTAAGAATACTAATAAGTAGTTAAATCTATAATTTCGTTTCTAAAGAAACAGAGTTTGAGTCGAAAAGTCTGAGAAATGAAAAGTTTGAGTCGAATTTATGGTGGATTTTTCTCCGATACTTTTTTTGGCAGTGGTGTATAAAAAATTATTTGAATAAATGCAAACTTCGTCCACAACTTCACTGACACAAGATTTATAACAAATATATGATACTAGCATTCTCTTAAATATAATATACACTATATCAAATAAAACAAGTTTATACTTTGAGTCGCGCAAATATTTATTAAATAATTGATATCAATAAATAGGCTATATTAACAGTTGTTTTATTTATTATAACGTTGTTAGTATTATTGAATATATAACACTTCTAAATTTGAACTAACATAATTTCCTTTATCAGCAATGATTATTTTGATTTCAAAATGATTTTAATTTTAAAATGTAAAACACTTATCTTATTTAGATTGCCCACGAATTAAAGTTGCATTTCTTGCATGTAGGAGTTTATTCAAAATATAAAATTCATTATTTATTTTACATAACTTTAAGTGAAATTGTAATGATGTAATCATATTTGATAAATGAACTTATCTTTTTTGGTCCACGAAAATATTTTTAAATAAATGCTCGTATATTTATCGATTGGGTCTAGATTTCACATCAGGATTTTCGTAAAGAAATTCATTTCACTTCCGCTTATCAGTTTCCATTTCGTATATGAAAGCAATTTATTTTGATTTTTAAGGTAATTTATGAAAAAAATTACCAACCGTTAGATGAAGCTTATAATTAAATATATCAATTTTTGGTCGGTTTACTTTATCACCATCTATGTATCAACCACCTTGATAATGTGCAACCCAATCTTTGAAGAGATGGTAAATTGCATCTCCAGGGCAGGTGCAAGGAAACCTGTCATATGCCGTAAGCATCTTCATTAAATTTACATCTTTATTTACATAACCGAAGTATTATATGGTAAAATCTAAAATGTTTATTTAAAAAAAATCTGTTTCTAATGCGATATTCCAGCATTCTTGTATTTGTATTTACAGCCAAAATTATATATTTTTATTTTATCCACAAATTTCGCTTATTTCTTTGTTGTGTATTTTTTTTTTTACAAATTTGCACGGTCCTTATCATTCAAAAGTTTATTCATAATGTATTTAACAAAAGTAATACATTTAAACTGGTTAACATCTAAGAAGATTAAACCTTCGCAGATTTCTGTCAACAGTAATGTTGGCTTTACAAGAAAATATTATATGCCCTAAAATTGTTTTTCAGCGATAAATGTAAAATATAATTGAAATCCTCTTAATTTCTCAGCATCTGTAGAACAAATCAGTATAAAATTTAAATGTAATGATACTTTTAAAAATGGCATTGTTAATACCGTACCAATTCACATTCAAACCAAGTGTATATAGCCCTTTTTTGATTGTCAGAGAGATTATTACCAGATGAAAAAATCCCTATTTGTTAACCATGCAGCTTTCCTTGTTTTACTCTCTTCTGATACTAGTGTGCTGTAAAAAATAAACACTCTCGATAAAAACTATTAAAAATGCTTTTCTTTTAACAGTGAGGGGATGTTTTTACTCCCAATACTTTATGTAAATAAAAAAAAAACTCTATATAAAAATATTATGTTAGGTGTCCCTGGCAATAGATATAGATATTTATTGAAGAATATTGGGATGAGACTTTTGGTATGACAATAAAAAAAAATTGACGGACTTCGACACATTTTTTTACATTTATTATATTTTACTGAACAAACAAATAATGGAAAAAAGCAATACAAATGCAAGTCAACGTTATATAATTCGTACTAAAAGTCTTTTCATCGAAATGTCTGTCGACTATAGTTGGCACTAAATTTATTAATTGGAAAATATTGTATATAGTCCAATACTGTTTTAAATTATTTCAAGCCAAAATCAGACGATTTTGCAACATTGGGTATTCTTATATATAAATGCCACTGTACATTATCAAATTTAGAATGTGAAGAAGAAACTGTTTAAAATAAAAAGTTTCAAATAATCAACATTTTATTTGTCAGTTTTTTTAATCGTGGATGTATGTACAGTAATCCAGCATTAAATAAAGTGCATGGATATAATTATTTTATATTATTTACGCAAGCAAAATTTCAAATGTATTTGGATTTATATATCTTTTCTTTCTTAATGTCAGGTTAGGTTAATGAGACTAACGATGATTTCTTGGGTAAGGTCTTAGAATAATTTTATCTAATCTTTTTTCAAAACATTTACTATTTCTGACATTGAACTTTTGTACACAAACGTATTTTTTATTGCTTCTTTTTAAAAAGAGCTCACACGAAATTCCACACTAACCTTATTTCTTATCTATCATTTTTATCATCGCTTGTAAATGATAAATAAGACGTAATAAAATAAAGCATATTATAAAAGTTATAAAATTGGATTGGATTCGATTTGTATCAAAATTCTTTTATTTTACTATATAATTCTGTAAGCATTTTATTGATAATCGAAAATGGAATTGAAATCTTAACGATCAATTAATAATCGATTAGAATTTTTAAGCTTTCATTATGGCGGAGAAATCTTTACAATAATAATTATCACATAAGGGATCAAGACTTTGGTTTGACGATATTTCATTAAGGTTTATCAATCGACTATATCAATTTATGTAAATAAATGTATTTTTAAGAAAATATATATAATATTTCAAATAACAAAACATCGCGACAAACTTGATGAAAGAGCACTTTATCTTTGGCAGTAGAATTTTAAAAAATACACTTTTATAAAGTAATTCACTTCGTCATTATTGATTCGTGAATAAATACAATAGATCTTATACAAGACGATTATACAAAAATGAAATAACGTTTTTGCTGAAAATATATGCTTCCATTTGTTGTGCTGAAATATAATTATATTTTATGAGGTTCAATGATCGCTGAATCGCTAATTTTTTGTTTATACTACATATGAGTTTTTAACTTTTGAATATTTGGCTGGAATATTTTTTTAAAATATAATAGTTTTTCAGATATTTATAAAATATTTTTTGTGGATTGAGTCTTTTTACACGTCAAAATCAAATTTCAACAGTTTGCTATCAAAAGTTAACGTCAATGAGGTTTTGAAAATGCTCAATAGAATATTTTTGATTGAATAGTAAATAAATAATATTTTTAGAATTAAGCTCAATTTTCAACAAAAATCATAATTAAAATTAGAAACTTTGTATTTCTTTTGTGTTATCAATTTCGAGGGTGTTTAGTTAAAATCTAATATCAAATATGAATTTTAAATCTCTATACATTATATCTTAAAGATTGAAATTTTACTTTCTATGCGGAATGTTTGAAAAATGTGAAAATTAAAATAAAAATTAACTTCATTTTTATATTAAGCAGATATAGATTTCTTTAATTTAAGATTAATTCGCCATTACTATTTTTTTTTCTATGTTGTCACGTAGATACATTTTTCTTAAATTGAACCAAAACTCGTGCCTTCTTCGATCAGGATATTGTCCAGATTTCAAATCGGAGCTTATTTCGAGATAATTCATTTCATTTCCGTTTAGTGGTTTCCATTCCACTGACAGTAAGTCGTCATTATATGGAGTGGGATTTCTGAAAAAAAACTCATGGTACAATTTTTTAGGTAAAATTAACTAAATAAAAATTATTGAAATTATATAAACATACCCGTATTTAGCAAAATTTGTCCACATTCTAGCCATTCTTTTTCTACCTATCCAACTTGGAGACTCTTCAGTTACTTCGATTCCAGATTTGAAGAGATAATATAATTCATCAGCATGACATGCGCCTGGAAGACTCTCATATTCCGTTAATTTTTTCATTAAGTTTAATTCTCCATCCAAACAGAATTTATATAAGAACACAGGTTTTTTCAAAAGTTGATCTATTTCTTTGGCAAAATCTAAAACCCTGACATTTATATGATAGTCAGATTCTAGTTCAACATTTTCCATTACAGTGTCTTTATGCATTCCTTTGCTACCAAAATAAAAGAATTTTACTTCTTCCGCGATTTTTTTCAATTCCGTTGGTGTAACATTTCTAACAATATCCCATGGTACTTTTCTTTCAAATGTTTTATTCATGACATCAATTTTTCTCAAATTGTTTGCTATCATAGTTAGACCTTCAAGACTGTTGTAACCTGTCAAAAGTGGAATATTTTCACAGTGATCGTCCAATAATTGTTTTGGAGATTTCGGAAGAAAACATTCTGTAGCTTCAAATTGTTTTTCTACAATTGGTCTAAAATGTAAAGGAAATCCTCTAAATTTTTCTTCAGTTGTCGAACAAGCTAGACCTATTTTAACTAGATGTGTTGCAGGTACACTTTGGAGATATTGTAGTAGTTCATCGGTATCATCGGTTTCTTTGCCCAACAATTTGCCCAATCGAAATGCTCTCTCTTTTGCTCCAGAAGATATAGCCCATTCACTAAAAGCAGAACCGCTTTGAGCTATTACTTTATTAATTAATCCTTTTGACATTGGAGAAATCATATGAAAAGTCGCTGAAGCTCCTCCAGCACTTTCACCAAAAACTGTGATATTGTTTTCATCACCACCAAATTGTGACACATTTTCTTTGATCCATCTCAGCGCTGCTACTTGATCCTTCAATCCAGCATTCCCGGGAACATCTTTTGTATCCAGAGATAAAAATCCAAATATTTCTAATCTGTAATTGAGTGTTATAACTATGACTCCTTCATCGACTAGATATTCTGGTCCGTATACGTCAGAGTTTCCTGATCCCGAAGCATATGCACCACCAAACAAGAAAACCATTACAGGTTTTGGTGGACCCTTGATATTTGGAGTGTAGACATTTAAAAATAAGCAGTCTTCACTTCCTTCGTGTAAAACTTGAGTAAAATTATCAAACTGGGGGCATATGGCTCCGTGCTGAGTAGCATCTTTAACACCTATCCAGGGTTCAGGGCTAAAAGGCGCCTGTAACAAGAAATTTTTTTTTTCAACAGATTATAATACAAACGTAAAATTATTTTTCCATATTATTTATCAAAAACAGTTTATATTTAGCTTTCGTTGAACTTTCTGATATTACTTTTGGTTTCGCTAATATAACCACCAATTTAGCGCTAATGTAATAAGATCCTATATAACTTCATTTTAACCGAATATTTCAAAATACGTAAACTATTTTAGATTTTAATCACTTTTATGCAAAATTACGCCTAGGAAATCGTGGCTTAATTATTTTAAACTTATGTGTAATTCAATGATTATTTTAAATAAAATTACAAATATAATAATTCCTTTAGTGTTTTATGCTTCCCAAGATATCGTTAAATAAATGGGAACTTTTGCATTAATTTTCACATAGATGTACTCAATTCTACTGAAAAGTTGAATCTTATATTTTTTTTATACTGTTATTTGTAATTCGTAATAAAAAATATTTCAATAATCCTTATATTTGTATTTTAAATATTACACATAATGAAGACTTAAAGATGTATCAATGTATTAAAACATAGTATGTCATACGTATATAAAAACCTAAAATGCAATTTTAAGACACCTTTAAATAACTCTTGATATACTTATTCTATTATTATTTTCTTTCCATAACATAACTGATTACATACCATAAATCGCAACGGTCCAATAGGTGGTTTGGCATATGGAATCCCTTTAAAACTTGCATAAGTATTACCAGATGGTAAATTTTCAAGTGTCCCCTGAACCTCTCCTTGCTTTACTCTCACTCGTGCTTGTTTGCTCTAAAAAGGTTGATAGTAAAAAAATACTTTTAACTGACAGATGATTACCACCAACAACATAATGTTTTCTGACTATTACACAACAGTAATTCAATTTTTATAATATCTTATTTAATTTATTAATCGACTGTGACATCGATTGTGTATTTTTATAAATATTATTTTGTGGATTCCAATTAAATTTATTGATAGTTAATGAAGAGCAACAAGAAAACACAATCTGACGATTTTATAAAATTTATTTACACAACTGTTACCATACTAGTGCGATTCCTCAAAAAATGAATAACCCATTACTTGAAGCACTTTATAAAATATATTATCTTAATAAAAACGAAAAACTTAAACATACACAGTTTCGAGTCAACTTCGATGTAAATATAACCAATATTTGGCGGGAAAAATTATGAATGATATTCGTTGAAAACATTTCTTTGTTAAATATAGAGTTTTTATAAATTCGCGTATAGAAATCTATAGCTTATCACTGAACACTTTAAATTGTACTGAAGTAATGGGCTTATCATCAAGCTGAATAACAGAGGTTATAGTCTTTAAATTCTATACGGTGACCACAATTTCTTAATTATTATTTTGTGGATATTTTGGAACTTTGTGACAAAATTTACGTTATTAACTGCGCTATTAAGAATAACATATAGCCTCACAAAAAAGTGAATTAAATTAATATTATCTTCTTTTAAGTCCAAATTAACAATAAACAAACGCTTTGGCAGTTTAATAATGAAATATCAATGAAAAGAGAGCCGATTAGGTACGAAATTTTTTTTAGATTGGTGATTATTTATCAGCATATTTTGTTATTATGTTTAATATATAACCCAGGACTGGCTTCAAATATGAAAGTAATAACGAATAACGAATAGTTTTTTCCGCTTTACTTACGGATCATTTTTAATATATAGCAGTGTTGCGTAAATAAAGACACACGGATCTCTTGGAATCCGCGAACTTTTTCCTTTTAAGCTTTCAAGTCAAATTATGCATATATTTCAAATTAAAACCATTTCTAAATAAATATTTTGTTTATATTCTTTTGCACTATAGCACAACTACTGTTACTCCATACTTGAACGCGATTTAAAAGATAATAATGTTCGTTTAGCCTCCAAATGAATTTATGGTATTGAATGAAGGTGGACGTGTCAAAATAAAACAAAATTTATCACTCGATGCGTGAAACTCCAGATAATCTGACATATCATTGAAATTTGTTCTAAAATTGTTTTAAACGGCTTTTTAGAACAGTTTCTCTGTTTTTTTTTTTTTTGAGCTGTTTAAAAGATGAAATTGTTGAATGAATTTTTAAAAATGGAATATTTTTCTCCAAACAAATTTTTTTTACAATTTTTTTAAATGTGGATATATTTTTTGCGGCGTCCGTTAATAAAACCATATTTATCTAAAGTTGGCCCCTACGGCTTCGGAGTTTTGATCGGTGTTTTTTTTCCGAATTTGGGACATGTATCTTGAGCATTTGGAAATATATGTACTATTTAAAGAATGATAATTTGTTTCCTCGCTATTAACTGCATTATTATTTTCTACACAATAATAAAATCTCATTATAACAAAGGGCATTAAAAATATTAAATATACCTCCATAACGCTTTCGTTTTTTTCTTAAGTATCAAGTTTAAAGCTTCTTATTTTCATTAGCCGATTATTTTCTAACACCAACTCACAATATTTCTAATGTCCCCAAAACATATTTAATCAAATAAATATGTAAGCTAATACCCACTCAGTTTTTTTATGTTTCTTATAATCGGCATGGTAACTTCATTTCTTAATTAATTTTATTGTAAATATTATCATTGATAGACGCATAACAAATAAAAAAAAAATATTCTTATATTTGAAAAAAATACATCTGTGTCATTAGAATATTAATTCATAATGATAAAAACGGTGGAATATAGAGAAAAAAAAAACACTTTGAACATTGAACTGCGTACATTGATATACATAAAGAAAGAGGAAATATGGTTATGGTGAGTATTTAATTAACTAAGAATACATACTTACTTTCAGTTGACTTCATTACTTGATCGTTTCTTCGCCATATAAAGCTAAAGCATCACGCGACATTTATTACTTGTGTATCTAGTCACTGAATAATACTAATACATAATCACAAGAAAATGTGGTTTAATATCGTGAGAAGCCTGAATTATTATCAACTGTTAAAATTATAGTGCCTTAGACTCGTTTAATATTCTTTCGAGTAATGTTTTCCTAATTGATTTAGAGCACTTTTTTAATTAATAGCCATAGAAGTAAAATTTTAAATGTAATAAAATGTAATATTTTTAGGCTCAGAGAATTTAACGAAAGTTTCAACTTCGTGTGCAATGTTAAAAAAAATGATTCTTTACCTTTTAATATTCAACTATGTATGTGCTAGTTATAGTGTTAACACGTGCACAAAATTTGAAATATGATATGCAACGATGTATTAATTTGATATAAGTGAATTAGTTTTGTATCAATAATTTTCAACGCAGTTATAAAGGCAGGTTCATATTTATTTGACTCGTCATAAATACACATATTACCAATATAATAATACTAACCCAAAAATCAGCATTATGTTGAAATAATGTCGATTATCAATACGCATATTAGAAAATCCAGTAAGAGACAATTGTTAATATATTTATAAAACTTGTCATATCGAATTAAAATAATGTCAATCGGACTATAATATTGGCTCAACAAAATTTTATCCAATCAAAAGTTTTTTTTTGATGAATAGATCGGTACAAAATTTATTCTAAAGTTATTGCCAAAAAGATTTTTTTTAAGGAAATAAGCAAATATTGATAAATGTATTTTGTTTGTGTATATTGTAAAAATAAATGCTTTCTCTCAGATACCCAAATATGATTGCATGGTTTGCTATAAAATGAAAAGGTAATGTGAACCAAATCATAATTACTTGATACCTATTACTGATGATTATTATCGGTGTTTTGTATGCAAGGAAGAGAAGACTCTTTGTATGTATCAAGATTGTTAACTCGTATTCATGAAGGCATTAGCTGTGTAATCATTTAATTTCGTAAAACATTCAAAAGGAACTATAATATATTGGAAGCTTTTTGGGATTTTCATCGTTTTTGAGAAGCAGCGGCTGACCAATTGTATGGTTATGAATTACAAAATAATATATTAGAAATTATTAAACGGAAAAATCAAACACATTTTTTTGTTATTTTCATGTATTCAAATAATTTAAAGTGTACTCAAAAATAAATAATACATTAAAAAATACGCGTGATTAGTTGTAGAGAAATTTGACGATGAGGTATTTTATTGGTAACTTTTATATTATTTTATAAAATAGATGTACTGACAAGTGTTCAATGCCATGAATTCTTAAAAGTATAAAAATGTAGACATAGTTTTAAAACATTTTTTACTTTATTGCATGCTTAAAATTATTTCATTTCAGAAATTCTACTAGCTTAATTTATTACATTGTATACCCTACAAGTCGTATTAAAGAGCTATTAGTCGTTCAATGTTATAAATGACTTTTCGGTTGTTTGTCTTCAAATGCATCCTTATATAAATTGGTCCAGAATTCTTGCCTTTTCCGATCAGGATATTGTCCAGGTATTAATTCGTCATTTATTTCGAGAAAATTCATTTCACTTCCGTTGAGAGGTTTCCATTTCACAGGCAACAAGTTGTCTTGATTTGGTGTAGGATTTCTAATAAAAATGAAGACAATATAGTTAAAAACATCAAAAATATGGTATTTATCACAAATCAAAAAATGTTTAAATATTTACCCGTGCTTTGCGAAATTTGCCCACATCCTCGCCATCTTTCTTATACCGAGCCAGCTTGGTGAACCTTCGATAACGTCCATTCCTGATTTGAAAATATAGAATATATCATCAGCGTGGCTAGCTCCTTTAATTTTATCGTGGCCCATTATCCGTTTCATTAAATTTAAATCTCCGTCCAAAGCGAATTTATAAAAATACACATGATTATTTGAAATTCGATCAACGGATTTCGCAAAATCTACGATGCCTATATTAAAATTATAATCAGATTCTAAGTCAATCGTTTCCATCACAGCATCTTTATGCATGCCTTTACTGCCAAAGTAAAAGTTTTTTATTTTGTCAGCGATTTCTTTCACTTTCTCTAATTTTACATTTTTAACAATATCCCACGGCACTTTTCTTTCGAATGTATCGTTAAACAGTCCGCTTTTTCTTAAATTCATTGAGAGAAGTGGTAAACCTTCGAGGTCATTATAACCTATAATCATTGGTAGCTTTTCACATCGATCTACAAATAACTCTTTTACAGGTTTTGGGAGAAAGCATTCTGTCCCCTGAAACTGCTTTTCAACAACTGGAACAAAGTGCATCGGAAGCCCTCTGAATTTTTCATCTTCTGTCAATGTAGCCATTGTTACTTGGACGAGATCCGTTGTAGGTACGCTTCGAAGAAATTGGAGTAAGTCATCTGTATCATTGGTTTCTTTTCCCAAATGCTTACCCAATCTAAATGCTCTTTCTTTTGCACCGGATGAACATGCCCATTCATTAAAAATGCAACCACTTTGAGCAATAACTTTATTCAGCAATCCCTTAGACATTGGTGATATCATATGATAAGTAGCTGAAGCTGAACCAGCACTTTCACCAAATACGGTGATATTGTTTGCATCACCTCCGAATTGTGATACATTTTCTTTAACCCATCTCAGCGCTGCCACTTGATCTTTTACTCCAGCGTTTCCGGGAACCTCTTTAGTATCCAGAGACAAAAATCCTAAAACTTCCAATCTGTAATTAACTGTCACGAGAATGACTCCTTCATCAACAAGATATTCCGGTCCATACATCTCCGAGTCTCCAGATCCTGAAGCAAAGGCTCCACCGTAAAAGAAAACCATGACAGGTTTGGGTGGACCTTGAATGCTTGGAGTATAAACATTTAAAAATAAACAGTCTTCACTTCCTTCTTGTACAATATGAGTAACCGTATCAAATTGTGGACACACAGCTCCATGTTCCGTTGCGTCTTTCACTCCTTCCCAAGATTCCGGACCTACTGGAGCCTATAAAAATATGTAAAATTTATAAATTACTGCAATCATTTATTTTTTTTTATTGAAAATTGAAATCCATCAATTATGTTAAAATATATGTATGTTATATGCCGTGCTTAAGTTTTCGATGGAACAACTATTTTCGAAAAGAAATATTTATTTGTTAAAGTTTCGAAATTTAAGTCGAGTAAAACGATATCGGTCTTCATAATATATTAGTTTATATTGTAAAAGAATTCTAGAGTGAATATTTCTATATATATATTATTGATCTGTTACCACAAATCGCAAAGGTCCAACAGGTGGCTTAGCGTACGGAATCCCTTTGAAACTTGCATATGTGCAACCAGATGGTAAATTTTCGAGCTTCCCTTGCAACTCCCCTTGTTTCACCCTCACTCGAGCCATTGTGCTCTGGAAAAGTATCAATTCACATATATAGAAATGTTTTTAAACAGTGCATAAAAAACACTAAGAGGCAAATATTTACAGTTAATATTGAGCACGATACGTTTCCATCCACCAGAAAGTAATTGTGATAAGTTAACTATCGGATTAGATATAAGAAAAAACTAAAAATCACATATCTTTTCTAGGATAATAAAACATATAAGGTAATACTTAGTAAGATCCAAAAGTTTCTATCCCAAATATAATATCTTTTAACACGTAGTTTAAATGAGATAGTAGACTCTTTTCATTGATGTAGAAAAGCTAATTGAACATTCCAAAAACTTATAGAAACATACTGTGATTATATTGAAATACGAAAATGTTTGTTTGAATCCAATATCTATGATACTTAAAACCTTTAAAAATCTTAGGACCTTACTAATATATTCTTAGCAACGTAATTTGTTTCCGATCGGCCTATCGCAGTTCCTTTTACGTAAAACAGTACAAACACGGAGGTACATCTACAATTCAACATAAACAATTTAATTTTAAAATTAAACGCAAATTATAATTGCAGTGATTTTTTTTATTTTGGAACAGTCCAAAATATAATAATAATACTGAATAATACTGTAATATTGGTACATTAGTAGGCGCTCTGTCGTAATGACGACCCAATTTTTTTTTTTATAATGCGTATAGAATTTTATGTTACCTCATCATTTAATTGCCATGGGACATGAACAAAACACATATACATACACGAATATCCAAATAGTTTGTTAATTTAATTTATAAAGGAATGGTAATACAGTCATATTATTTTATCTTCTCATAACAATATTATTGCATTCCCAAGTTAAACACGCACATTAATATTATTAATTAAGAAATGATTGTCCTTTTTTACCATTATGAAAAAGCTTAGGTAGTTAATATTCAATCCAATTATTAATATCTGATCTACCAGATCATTGGAAGATAACGGCCGCAACGCAAATATAACTGATAACATTGTATTGAATTATTTTCCGAGATGATCTACTGCTGTTTTTTATAGGTTTTTTTTGATATTGTTTTTGCACAACCAGTCTTGTGTCTACGTGAATTTACATTTAATACAATGCTTTCAAGCCGTGTATGATTCCAAATTCTATAGTACAAGGAATAAAGATAACAGTGGTGGCCCTAGGCAAAGTTTCGTTCTAATTTAAGGTTTCAAATACTGCCCTTATACTATACCATATACTATAATAAATATACCAATAATTCTTCCAAACTAGTTCATAAACTGAAGTAGGTGTGTCTTTTGCAATAAATATGACGATCATAAATATTCTGTTGTTCATTATATTTAATGCTAGTTAAAATATGTAGACAAAAGTTTTTGTAATGTTTCTTCAATTTAAAGAGTTTATAATTATTAATATAAGATGTATTTATGATTTAACATACCATAAATAATAAATACTTAATACATTTTCACTCTTACTTATTAAATTTATTTGAACGACGATGCTAGTGATAAAAAATACATTTCTCTATATTTCCTTTAAATGCATTTACAACTTGTTTTCTGAAATTTTATTACAATACAATGGAATTAATAGAACATTTATAACCGCGAAAACTGATTTATGTTATGCATGTTCTGGTAATATATATCATTGAACTAAGAAATTTTCCAATTTTAAAATAAATAAATACATTTTAAGTGTCGAATTATATTTTCTAACAGAAAAATGGTTGGTAATAAAAATTACGATCCCTCCACCAAACTTCTTTCGAACATTAAAAATTTTCAATGAAATATTTAAATTGTTATGAATATGTTAAATGATAACGACGGCATTCTATAAATAACAACAACGAACAACTTTTTTCAATGCCATATAAAATTGAAATATTTAATGCTTCGAAAGAGTTACTTTGTACGTGAGTGTGTTTAGTGTTACCAGTGTTTGAAAATGTGCTTAATATTACAAAAAATCAAAGGCACATTAGCTTACTTTATAAACAAATCTTATGGAACAGTAATATCCTTAAATGCGTTGGAAGTGGCAGAAGACTTTTGAACATATCTTGAAATCACTATTTGTTGTTTTAAGTAATATTTAAAAAAAAATCTACTGTAAAAATAATACATACATAACAAAATTAATACTTTTGATCGCATTACTCATACTTATTCTGCGTGATTCGGCCCATATATAATCTATATAAACATTATACACTTTTTGTTCACAAACTCGACAGTGTTATCTATCTAACGTGTTGTAAAAAATTACATATGGCTTAGATAAAATGATTCTTTGCATTGTGACAAAAAAGCAGATGAACAATCAATGTGATTATTATTAAATGACTGAATAGAAATAGATAATGCCTAAAACTCTCCATAAATACCCACGCTTTGATAATAAGTGAGTATTCACACATTTTATTTAGTAAAAAGAATTCGATTAACTTAGTTATTGTGAGACATAAGGTTTTGATAAACGCAAGCTTTTATAATATAATATTATGTATAGAAAAAGATTATCTTTATAGCATAAAAATTGTCTAAATAATATTTAATATACCATGATGCTTCAAATATATATTTTTATAAAATTTCAGTAATCTAAACTTCTTCATAATCATGCACACAAAAATGTAATATGAATGGTCGAAAACTGTCATCATTTTATTATAATGTTTTATGCGTATAAAATAATTGAAGCATGCGTAAAAATACAAAAATTTGAACGAATTACAATCAAGCACAACAAATAAAAGAATCTTATTTTTAATTTTCAAAATGCAAAAATAACTAAACATTAATTTTAAACATACGGAGTTTCGTGCCAACCATGTTGACAGTACAGGAAGCACGCTCTGGTGGTAGAATTTTGAAATAACCTGTGACGAAAACATTGTAAACAAGAGTTTCTTAATTTATTAGGTGATTGTTTACCGAATGGCGGAGAAATTATCTCATAACTTAACAGACTCCCTAACGTATCACTGGGCACCGTATGCTTTAGCCAAATTATAAATATGTTTCAGTAAATTGTATTAAAATGAATCTGTCTACTAAACTTGACATTGACAGCAGCACTTTATATGAAAAGAGAAAAACGATATTTGACCAGAAGCGTGCGAATAAAGACACGACGTACGTATAACGGTATTTTGAACTGGCTGGATAGAATGAGTTGGCTAAATTCAATAAAAGATAGATAAACACACTATCAATAAATTAAAATCATTTTGATATTCGACGATAACATAAGTAATCATTCTACAAAAAAAAATTCAAAATGATAATGTCGTTAAACATAACACAAAGATAAAGGTTATTATTGTATAATGTTAAGAACTTGAAACGGTAAAGATGTTATTTATAAATCTAACGGTGTCAATTCTTAGTGAAAACGCATATTATACATTTTTATAAAGTTGCAATACAATTTCGTTGTTTATTTTATGAAATGACCAGTTTTTATCAATGCAAGCATTTTCAACTGAAAAGACCTGTGTTAAATCCAACCACAATTGTTACATTTTAATCTTAAATTTAAGCAATATACAAACTCTATTCTTGTTTTCTGGGAATTATCATTATTCTTCTCCTTCTCGACATTCACAGAGTCATTTTGTGCACTTTAAACGATATTAAATCTAAGCTGTCAATTTGTTCCAGAGGCTGACATGTCAAGGGCTGGCACCACTATCATAGTCCGTTCTGTTACTGTTAATAAATAACAGGATGACAATCGTTCGTTGTAGTACAACGCGGTATCCTCGGGCTCGAATCCGCGAGTGAATATTTTGAATAGAATTTTAGTTTGAAAGCGTAAGTACCTGCATTGCCTATATACTCTCCTAGTCTCGTTATCAGGGCAAAACATGGTACGTTTAAAATAAGTAAAAAAATATTTTAAGCAAACATTTGTTATTTCAGCTATCAGCCAAGATATTTTGGAATCAAATTAGACTTATTTAGAGTCATTCGATTCTAGCTTGAGTAGAATGAATATTACAATCACCCATGTCTAATATCTCAAATTTTAGCTGAAAAATACAATATTTAATGTAAGCCTTGCTTACTTTAAAATTGGTAACTCTGACTTCTTGTGTATTAAATTTTAAATAATAATAAAAACACATTTTTACTACTACTCCCACAATATATTTTATGATCTGGACTGGCTTAGCTCATCGCGAGCATTATCAACTGATTGAACAATTTTTCTCATATCATAAAAGGTGGGCAGAAAATTCCGTAGGCTGACACCTATATGGCGCTACTAGTGTTAAATTAATATGATTTTTTGTTAGCCCTAACCTTCAAAAGACACTTGTATACATTTGACAACTGTCGTACTATTAGTTTGTGAGATATAGTTTTTTGAGTGAACGAATTTTTGTTTGTTTAAAAATATTGGATAAAAAAGAATTTCGTGTGTTAATAAAGCATTACTTTTTGGCGAAAAAAAATTCTATTGACTCAAGGCTTGGCTTAATAAACATTATTCGGACTCTGCACCAGGAAAATCTACCGTTGAGAAGTGGATTGCTAAGTTTAAACGAGGCGAAATGAGCACCGAAGACGATGCTCGCAGTGGACGCCCCAAAGAGGCTGTTACCGACGAAAACATCAAAAAAGTCCACAAATTATTTTGAATAACCGAAAAGTGAAATTGATTGAAATAGCTGAGACCCTAAAGATATCAAAGGAACGTGTTGGACATATCCTAGATCGGACATGCGAAAGCTCTGTTCAAGGTGGGTGTCGCGCGAACTGACAATCGACCAAAAGCAACAACGAATTAATGATTCTGAGCAGTGTTTAAAACTGTTCAATCGTAATAAATTCAATTTCTACGTCGATATATGACAATGGATGAAACATGGCTTCATCATTTCACACCGGAGTCCAATCGACAGTCAGCTGAGTGGACTGGACGTGATGAAACGATTCCAAAGCGTGGAAAGACGCAAAAGTCGGCGGGCAAGGTTATGGCATCGATATTTTGGGATGCGCATGGTATAATATTCATAGACTATCTTAAAAAGGGAAAAACCATCAACATAAACTATTACGTAGCGTTATTGGAGCGTTTCAAGGACAAAATCGTGGAAAAACGGCCCCATTTGAAGAAGATGAAAGTGCTGTTTCACCAAGACAAATGCACCTTGTCACAAATCAATGAAAACGATGGCAAAATTTCATGAGTTGTTGAATTGTATCCGCGTCCACCGTATTCTCCAGATTTGATCCCTAGAGACTTTTTCTGTTCTCAGACCTCATAAGAATACACGCTGGACAAAAATTTTACGCTGATGTACTTTGAGAGGTAATCGCCGAAATTGAAGTCTATTTTGAGGCTAAAGACAAATCGTACAATAAAAATTGTATGACCGCTATAATCGTTGTATCGCTCTCGAAGGCAATTATATTGAATAATAAAATCAAATTCTATCAAAAATAAAGTTTTTTTTCTATGTTAGCCTACGAACTTTTCAGCCCAACTGTTATATTGTGGAAATTTTAGTAAAAATGTGATTTTTATTATTAAAAAAAGTAGACATTGCACAGACCCTCATTGGGTTGCTTGGATAAAACTATTATCATTTCACCATTTTGAGAGCGATTAGCCAATGACTTATTTTATCAAATCCTACATTTTTTATTATAGAAAATAAATGTTAATGCCTCCACCACTCGAGGCGCGTTCGGTAATGTTTTGGAACTGTGACTCTGCCGCACTATGCGCGGTCTTCAGTAGTTCGCTGCCACTCACACAAGTCGTTTTCCCAATCAGTCTCTCGAGCTAACCCTGAATGCTAGAATTAGAGCATAGGTTTCCAACCTCTTCCCAACAAAGGGGTTTTTTGGGAGGTCGCTAAATTATACGGTCAACTAAAAACATATTATTTGTATGCTTTTGGATTGTATGGGGGGTGGCGGGTCACGTGCATTTTATGAAGAGGTCGCCACCCGAAAAAGATTGGGAACCTATGAATTCGAGTATTGTTTTGAAAGTTGTTTTATTTTACGCCAATGTTTGCGACAAAATATGGACAGTGAATGTGTTGATTGAATAAAACCTGCTTATAGTAGGAAAAATTCTGTTCATATGTTTTTTTGCAGATATGCTGGAGCGGATGAGGATTACAACAAATCATGCTATTAAAAAAATCTTATATAAGCATAGCAGATCTATAAATATTGAGTAAGGGAGAGGTGTAAAGTTATTGTAATCTGCTTACTCGGTTACTCTACCGGTTGTGTAAATTTGATGGTGAACTCAGGTGAAAACGTATGTTGAAATATTGAAGGTTGAGAAAGATGGATGACAGCATCTTGGTGAGTTGACAAGGGTATCGACGTTTCCTTGGATAAGGGTGAGCAAAATACCCTCAAATAATATGTTAGCCCTCTAGTTTTAAGGATTTCTATACCTCGGTAAAAAGTGTGATCGATGGATGATTAATTGAAAGATTCATGTCACAAACTAACATTCTAAGATGTTGAATATTTCTGTTCTGCGAAAGACTTAATGATTGTGCATTAAAATATATAATATATTCCAAGAACCTGTAAATATGCTTTATAAAATAAATAAATAGAAATCACATATTTTGAAGTCTATTAATATCTGTAAACATTATTATATACCTATCATTATGTATCAAGCTTATTTTCAATATTAAAATACTTGGTCATTTGATAGCTTCAAAATATCGTGCGCAAAGTCAAGGTATAAAAATATGCGTGATAACTTGTTCAAACATTGGAACATGGACTTATTTACGAAATATTGTCATTAGTAGCTTAAGTTATTTATTTAATTTATCAGTTAAAAATTGGAGTTCAGTAGCTCGTAACATCGAAAGAGCGTTCATATAGATGTCAAACCATGTATGCATATATCATGTCATATAAATAACATATAAAAAATGATAAGTGAATAAATAATTATATAATAGATTACATTATGTAGTAAAAAATAATTCTAAAATCATATTTAAACAACAAAAGTGAAATATGAACTTGAATTTAAATAATGTAATACTATTTTAATGCATGAATTTACTTTAACACGTTTAAAGTAATGTAATCAACTTGATAATCATGGAGTCAATCAGTTTATATTGAGTTTATTTAGCATTAGTGTGAAATTCACCACACGTACAAGTGTATTGTGGTTTAAGGGACGTAAAGAACTTTCAACGTTTTTAAAAGCTCAGTCAACTCTGTCCATGTCTGTATTATTATTAGCGAATGCCACAAAACTTGTCCTACAAATACCCTACCGGCAGTTATGAGTAACTAACAAAAACTGTGACAACTAATGCCAGAAATATTGCATTTATTACACATAGCAAGTTGCGCAAAGCTTTGTAAAATAGGAATTAATGTGTTCCACATCACAATTGAAAATTTTATAATATCCTGCCATACGAATTTCAAAATCTAGAATCATCATCTACAATACAGTATATGGACAAGACGCCAAAATACAACTTGCACAATGAGTACCCAGAATTTAAATTCTCCATAGGTTTTGTACTATTTGTAATATCAAGTTTAAATTACTTCCACGAATAATGATATCGCAGACAATTAAAAAACCTAACTAGATATAATTTTTTTTTTTTTAAATATTATAATAAAAACACATTTTTTAGTACTTATTTCCACAATCAAAAAATCAATCAAATCTGATCGAAAAATATATTGTGGAAATAAGTACTAAAAAATGTGTTTTTATTATTTAAAATATCATGCCTTTCCATCAAGAAGTGACAGTTAACACCTTAAAAGTGATATATCCAAATATTGTAAATCAGCAATATCATAGTTTCAAATACAATTATGTAATACAAGGACTTATGACGGTAAGTGGCCAACTTTTATTAATAAAGTGATTCAAAAGCAAAAATTTGGAAATATCTTTTATTCATATTCCAACTTAACAACATACTGAATTTATTGAGTTTGGTTATTAATAACGTATTATAAGATTTTTAATAACGGTAAGATTCGTTTTTCAAATTCGACAAAATATTTATTTATTGTTGAATTCTATCTCAAATAATATGCTGATATTTGTTATCAAAAATATTTCTCTTCGAAGTATGATAATTGACGTCATCAAACATTTAACAACATCCGATTTACAGTAATATCAGTTATCATTAAATCTTACAGTTTCGTTATAAGACCCAGCAGTTATCATATAACACTCAAAACAGACTATATAAAATTGATCCACTTATCGCAATAAAATAAATATTTATATGATACTCGTCGGAACGTCTCACGAATAGAAACAAATCATGAAAAGGTTTACGGTAACTGATAAAAATTCAAATGGCCGGCACGACATTGGCATTTAGATACTTTCAATTGGCGACCCGTCTGCGTGTCATGAGTGGGGATAAAAGAGTTGTCGGTGAGGGTTAGAAGGCTATCGTACACAAATGTCACGAAAAGTTTACTACTGACCTTTCAATAGCGTACTGCATTTAAAACCTAGATAGTACAATGTAGTAAATCGCATTTAAGGTAAAATAGTACAATTGTCTTATCTACGAAATAAACACATTCGAATATTTAAATGAGTTGAGTCACTGACTTCAAATCTACGTATATATCCATTTTAAATCGAAGTATAATTGAAAGTTACTTGTTTATCTACAGGCATATTCACCGGCTTACTCACCACCAGTCTCTACGACCTTAATCTTATCAAGAGCGTTATAACGTTAATATTGCTTTTTTATCAGAAAATATTATATGACGTGAAGTTGCTCAAGTTGCATGTTTAGTAAATTTTAGAAAGTAAAACATGGTAATAAAAGACTTTTTTTGAATTAATGTACATTTAATATTTGTATGAAAGCACTCTTTGGATGCACTTTATAAAATCGGTTGTCAAACTTCATTCTCAATGATCAACTCAATCTTCCCAACATCAATCCCCCTTGTTGTACCGTTTACGTGAGATCGGTCCAGTGAATCGACAGTCTCTCGACGTGAATTCTAATGTTTAATCACTAGATGATTGATAGTAGGTATTCTCTATATGAAAGGAAAAAAACCTATTTATATTTTAATGTTACTTGATTGATATATATTGAAAAACTCCTTTCAAGAATGACTCATTAGCAAGATCGTTAATGAAAATTATCACAGGCAATCAAGTTAATTATTACCAGATTGATACTGTTAAATTTGTTTTAACTGTAATTTACTGTTTGCCTATAGATAAGTGTTTTCCTTTAATTAATAACTTTAATATACAATGCATATCATGCTTACTGTTTATTTTACGTCAGTTCTGTTGCATCTGTGTGATATAATGCCTGAAGATGCCAAAAGGCGACACCCGGGTCGTTAGTGACAAAGCATGTGGAATCGTACAAAATTGTAGCAATTGAAAATTGATATTGATATTCCATCAAGCACCTTCAGTCGAAATCATAAATTAACAAAATGTTTACTTATGATCATATACTATCATAATATTTTAAGTATTATGACAAGGTGTGTCTTCGATTAGAATGTATTTTATTTACAATATTGTTGGTAACTCTATCTAAAGTAGTTCAGACGAATACATCATTCGACTAGGCATGGTTTTCAATGATTTCATTCGTTGTCCAAAATACCTTTGAGCGTGTTCAGCACATTATTGCCTTTTTTCAATATAATTGTTATGAATTAAAAATTGACATTTCAACAAAAAATGAGTCAAACCTACTCAGATTAAAATATTAAAACAAATATTTCATTAATAGTATGTATATGAATTTTCAACTAGAATATCTTTTTTTAATGAATATTTTTCATCTACTTATAGGTGAAACTTGCGCCAAGCTACAACCATAAAAAAATCTGTTAACCTCACAAACGCATATATATTATAAATCTACTATGCAGCTAATATGTCATTCTGGATGATGAATTTAAGACATACGTGGACATTAAGATCAAACAAGTAGTAATATATAATAGTTAAAAATAATTAGCAACTTACATACTACCTTTTTTAACCACTTCTGTGAAGGCCATCATGTTGGAGTATACTCCACGAAAAGAAATGATTTTTTTTTAGTTCTACAAAATTATTTTTAACAAATATAGTTGATAGCTATTTCGGCTCACGCCGTCGTCAGTGTGTGCCAACTATGTTCTGACGATGGCGTGAGCCGAAATAGCTATCAACTATATTTGTTGAAAATAAATTTGTAGAACTAAAATACATTGCTATTTTTTCACCGTGTTATAATGGAGTTCTACCAAGTGAATGCCAATTCCATCAAGAAATGATTTTTAATTGAGCAGCAATTCATGTGATGTATTTTTTCTTGTTTATACAAATTAAGCATTCATTGGCGTAGTTGCCTGCAATTATTGGTTAGGTACATTATTCACATGTTTTAGATAAAAATCGTTTAAAATTCCAAACCTCACCTAGAGACCAAATTAAACCGTTGAGACTCGAGATTTTTGGGAATTTAAAAATGCCTACGAGTCGTGAATTCGTTATAAAGGCATGTCTAAAACCCTCTCTCTCTCCACATCAAGTTGTGCGTTAATTTGTCCCAACGTTCAGGCCACTTAACCAATTACTCTCCGCGGTGGCTGTACACCGCAATGATTAATGAACGGCCTAACGACCTCTTGCGTAGGAACTCATAACTCGATTGAAAACTTCGGGGGGTAAGTAAGCGGCGCAACTAATATTACCGTAGAAACTAGCGGAAAATCTTGACAGAGCATTCATTCAACAATCGACTGATTTTATATTTCAACTTATATAAACCATGCTCGCTCGAGATAAAAAGAAAACATCAAAATCCATAGCTTATAATGAAAGTTGAGAGTTGAAAACGTCACCGCGAACGAAACCTTTAGATGTTAATATATAAATAAAATCAATATATTACTGTATTTGTTGTGTTAGTTACTGTGACACGTGTTTCGCCTATTTGATAAACATCTTTAAACTTAATTGGATTGCAAACTAAATTATATTTTATTTGAACAATAGTTCCCATTCAATACTTTGAAATAAAATTTGGGATAGGGATATACCCAAATATTGAAAGAAATCAATACTATAATACTACTAATTGCAAAAAATACTTCTACTGTTTAGTAGTGAAAATACTAAGTGAAATAAATTTCATAGTCATAAGCCATCTGTTGACTTTTCTGACAAACTTTATTGACCTATAAATGTATATATATTTTTTATCAATCTTTAAAGACTCAGTGCAGTTCAATTCAATTCCTTTCAAATATACTCGATGGTGAGTTTAGACAATATTATATTTCTTTAAAAAAATTAAATTATTTATTAAAATTACTCCCTTATAATACGAATTATTTTTACATTAAGTGTATTCAAGAAACATCATGTGACTCTGTATATTAATTTTGGTATCGAATTTAGTGCAAGAGAGCAAACACCATTCAATAGTGAACGAAATTTCTTCTAACTACAAAAAACTACAGAATTTGTTTGAATTTATCTCTGATCTATTTTAATTAAATGTGATCCTTAGTAACACTTCTGAAATCCAAAATGAATTTACCGAAGCACGAGATGACATTGCAGAGGCCAAATATCAAGTCCACGATATATTTCTATTTGAAGTACAGATGTGCGTCATGTTGAAAAGTGAATTTGACACGGTCCAGTGCTTATTTTTCTCTTCGATCGCCAGGTGATAATTGAATATTGTGATTAAATTAATTTATTTTTAGAAATTTACAATTGGTTAAGGGATTCCTTTTATTTAACTGGTTAATTATATGCAATGATATTATATTATGAGCTTTTGTAATTTACATGTTATTGCCAATTTTACAAATCTTTAAATTCAAATTCAAATTACATTACATTGTATTACATTACTTACAAATATTTTCTTCATTAATGTAGAGTTCCATTATATATATTAAATAAATCAAAAGTAATTACGCTATATCATAAAAAGAATTGATTTAATATTTACATAGTAGTTAACTATAAAATATTTACGAAAAATATAATATACCATTTTTAAAAATTCTTGCGAGGTTTTAAACATGCTTTTAGTTTTCAATTTGTGACTCCAAATTATTGATAGAATATTATATTATATATTCTAAAAATAAAATTTTAGTTAATAGTCACCATTTTCCTGTTAAAATTTTTGTTATTTAATGGCATAACAATTAGTGCATATTCTGCGGCGGTGTTCCGCGAATTTCTTTCTCATATGCAGTCTGACGATGAAGTAAATTTAACAACAAAACAATAGCTGCATGTAAATGGGAAAGGCAAAAGTGACCGATAATCGAAAAAAAAACATATAATTCTTTATTTTGGTTTTGTATTATGTATTTTTGTTGTATGTAACAAAATAAAAAATATCACAGTTTATTCAGTTACTTTTACTAATTGTACTGTGGAAACTCTTTTTATATAAAAAAAATGAATACATTCAACAATGCTCCAACCACTAAAGCTGTCTAAAAAACTTACGCATAAGTAAAATCAACAAAAACAGATTCCATATATAATATTAAAATTCAGAGACGTAGTAAAAATTTCTAATGAATTTATTCATATTTTTTCAACAGAATGTGAAACTTTGCCGTGTGTTGGCTATACATCATATTTTAAATGGTAATTCGGTTACTTAAAAAATATGAAAAAAATACCCAAACAACACATTTTTTTCAGAATGTGATCCGACAATCATATGTGCCAAGAATGTGCTGTTGGAATTTAATTCAACCTTCACATTTTAATTTCCCGGAAATCAAAAGTCTGATACCCTCTTTTTAGAGCTACATATGTAATTATTCAATTCCACTCGTCAAGAAAAAAATATTAAAAGTAATATTTAACGAAGATGGTTTCAAATCATTTTTAATGTTTCTTTAAAATATATATTTATGTAATGTAGCATAATGAGTTACTAGTGAAAATATTACGATTTATTCGAGTGAGCCATAATATTCGACTGATAAATAAAATGTATATGTATAACATCGGCGTTTCATTAATATCTTGGTTTAAGTTTATGACTGATATATTGTAATTATGATTATTATTTAAAATCGAATTCCTTTTTTGAATTCAAGTCATTCATTTTCTTTATAATCGAAGATTTCAAGTATTTTTTTATACTAACTATGATGCTAAATTTAAGACCCCGATATTCTCAAGGCTTTAGACACAAAAGCTCTTTATTTTCATTCACTTCGACAATGCCACAACTACAAAAAAAATTGTATTTAAATCCGATTATTCATATCGGTTTTAAGTTTACAGTTGAAGAAGTATGTTTTGCTTATTATTATGAAATTATTAAAATTTAAAGAACATGAAATACAAATTAATTATATTATGGGTTCAAAGGTATAATTTTAAACAGAAAACAAGATATAATAATAGCCTTTAAACGGAAAGAGAATTAATCGATAAAATTAAACAAATAACCATTTGAAACAAGATATCTATTCTATTTGGCGCTACAATAGCTAACTTAATGAAAAAATTTGAATATTAAAGTAGTGACACAATCAAGCTAACTTTTTAAGCAAGGATAAGTTTGAGGATAAAATGTAATTTAATTTTAACAGTTGCTCGTTTCCCGAAAACCTAGACAATTTAAAATTATCAATGTGATTATCATATACGGATGTAATCGGATAATTGAAAAAATAATTACTTATTATGGCGTGCTATGCAAACCACAAAGGCACGATAACTTTAAAAGATATTTTAATTATGAGAACATGATATTTAAATTCAAAGGAGACATTCGAAAATACGTTTTAGAACAGTAAATTCAGGCTGTTCGCCACCAAAGTGTACAATTTTGTTTCGTCGTTAAGTAACAGTTATAAGTAACAATAAATTTCCACAGTGAATCATCTAAGCAGTCTTAAATTGTAGATGTCACTAATTAATTGTGAAAAGTATTCGATATACCACCGTGTTTAAATCGTAAAAAAATCCATCAAACTCAATCGTCAATTAATGTGACGAATATAAAATTACGTGAAATTTTAGGTTCCAATAATTTGCTATGAAAACCCACTACATATCGCTTAGTAAATGATTTTCTAGGAAGAAACTTTATAACAGATTAACTTAAGTCTGGGTCACAACGGTCCATATTATCAACTGCTAACAATAATGCTGTCCACGAAAGTGTCCAAAACAATAAGTCAACCTCAATTCTGTAGAAAATTATAAATGGAACGCTACATGGCTTAGAAAAATCATCAGCCCTTACTTTTCTAACGATGAATCTAACGGTAAGTGATTGATAACTTTTTGACATTACAATTGAATGCTATGGATTTTATTAACCTGTGGCAACAACTAGACGGTGCAAATTTACCAACATCTAATGTGGCAATGGAATTTGTGCGAGTAGTTAATCTTTCCGGCGAATACCTGTATATTATAATGTTTCCAAAAATCTACTTAAATTTTCGAACAAAATGAAAATATTATATTTCAGTGGGTTTCCAGCAATTAATTGAGGAAGCGGTGTTTGTGTTTTTATATTCTTATAAAATCACATAGCTAATTCTTGTTCATTTTTATATATTGAATATCAATTGTTTTTTTTCACACAAAACACGAATTTAACGTGCCAATATTGGCTTTAAATATTATATTAATTTTCATATTGTAATGATTATTTTTTAACACATTTAAAACTGATGCTCTTCTGGATTCTGTTTGAATATTAAGAGGAGGGAAGTTAAAATATTTTACTGAACAAATAATTTTAATGAACGTGGCTTAGAATAAATCATTTCATTTCAACAATGCACACTTAAATTGCATAAAACGTCAAACACAAGCGTACATGAACTAAAAAGGAGGAAAGTTTTCTGTTCGCGATGCGATGGCTTCATGAAAAATATTGGAAACGTGAGAAAGTCATAACACCATACGGAAATGACGTATTTCCGTATCCCTTCTGTATATACACATCCCTCTTATGCCACTCCACCGTCTCTCTACCCTCTGATGGCACTTCACATAAACGGCTATCCAACTTTGTCAAGAAAATAGATTTTTCAAGTAGGGTGTTTATTAATTTTTTTGCATTCATATATTTAAATATAATTATAATCATTGAAAAATTATTTTAAGTAATAAAAGGCAATCCTTTCACCATACGCTCTCACATCTCACCACGCGATGCACATTCAACCCTAATCCTTTAGACGCCATATCTATAGATGTACCATAGTGTTTTTTTATCTATTTAAATTGATTCATAAAGTTATTTCATAATAAAATTAGTTATTGACAATTTTCATTTGAGCTTGTTAAGTTTCTTGAATAAAAATAACATAATAAATACCCTAGTCCACGATCTAAGTTTGGAACTACGCCAAGCTTAGTGTTAGGGTACAGAGACTAGTATGACATAATGTTTCATATCATATTTGCTCACTAAAAATAAAAACTTAGCAGATAGTTATATTAACTCAAAAATATTCTTTATTATTGAGTAAATATTTATGGTTTCATTATTTTACATGTATGTATTTTCGTTACAGATTTTTTCTGTCGTTAAAGCTGACTTTTCTTCAATGGATACTTGAGAGAGATAAATTTTGACCTCAGCACATCTTCCATTTTTGAATTTGGTTGTCATTTTAATTTATATTATATTAGTTTTTCAATAAAACCTTTATGCAACTCAAAAAACAACAAAATATCACAGTCAAAATGTTTAAAAAACTTTTTAAAGATAGTTAACATGCAATGAATCATTTTGGAAATTTATTCCAAATTTAACATTTTTTTCTTGGAAGGTTTATCAATTCTTATGGTCGTTATTTTGGCAAGTATTATTTTTGGCCGTTTTTATTTAGCAATAGTGAAAAAAACTGATGAATAATTTGTATTTTTTTCATATTTTCATGGATTTTTATAAATATTAAAAAAATATTGATAATATTTGCATTTTTTCATTGACAGACGTAAAGTACGATATAAGAAATTAAATTTGAATTTTTTTCGATATCCAACATGTTTTAACCTTATAATTACAATATATTACCAATATCTGAAATTTTGGGTACAAATAAAGTGCCTTCAATATCCCATTTTTTATCGTTCAGTGAACGATTTTGAATTAAAACACTCTATAATAGATAAAAACATCCTGGGGAACGACCTATGAGAATATCAACTGAAAAAATCTGTTGTCCAAGAAAGTTTTCAAAAATTGATTTAGGACAATGACTTTAGAGAAAATTTTGCATAAAAACTTGCTGTTTCCATTTAAACTTCAATTAACACTAGAGCTGTTTCTTCCACATGACCATTTAAGAACTGTACATATGTCAATAAGATGTCGCATTTTTTTAGCATGCACTATTTAATATAGAAGAATCATCGGTCCTTATTTGTTTAAAAGATGTACATGGCGTTATGGTGTCTGTTAATGGAGAACGTTATCGATACATGAATTATTAATTTGGATAATTGGATGTTATTGGCTTGATTAACATATGGTTCTAACAACAAGATATATTTTTCCATACAGATATTGTTACATTGGGATAAATAAAAGATCTTTTTCGATGAAAAATTATTTCATAAAATTTTAATATCATTTGGCGTCGTCTTCTTGGAATAATTAACATAATAATGTAATAATATACCTACATGTGCTGACTAAAAGAAAAATATTAAATCTCAGAAACTTCACCAAAGATTTATAGATATTGAACATATCATAGTTTCCATCGTGGATATTGTGGGGTAAAATTTAATTATAAAAATAGTTGTAGATTCAATACTTTTTTGTTACTTTTCACCCACGTTTTGATAATTTCATACAATTTTCCAATAAACCCAAATACCAATTGTAATAAAATTTACTTGATTTTTTTATCTCACGATAAAATAAGTTTTGATAAATACATAGGAAAAACTTTATTAATGATTCAATGAAACGGTGAAAATGCAAAGAAGATTAATTAAATTTATTAATCAATTATTTCACATAGTTTTGATTGAGAATGCACAAAAAAACCCACCAATAAATACAAAGCATATTTGACAAAGTAAAATAAATTATATTTCCTGAATAATTTGATTGATTCAATGAGTCTAAGCGAGTCCATCAAAAAGTCGCAACCTGAATGTAGAAGATGTAACTTATCGAATCACTCATTCCCAAAAATCCCATCTCGTTAATTGAGTTAACTTCGTTATCTGTGCGGCCGAGTCTTATTGACAATGAAATTGTTAAAACGTCGGCGTTTCAATCCGAAAAGTTTTATTATGGACGACGCCATCGCCGGAATACAAAATTATTTTTTGCACGGTTCATTTCGCAGTGATGGCCACGGATGACTCAATTAGAGTCTATTGATCGCCGAATTCTCTATTGAAGTTTTAAAAATGTATTTTTGTATACGTAACGATGACCGAAAAACTTTCGATGATATAAAAGTGACAGCTCTAATGTTTCATAAATATTAATATACGTCACGAAAATACGTGTAATAAAATGAACGATAAACGATGAGCATTGTTGTGTATTTTTATTTCCATTTATTTATACGTTGGCAAGGCACAAAATTTTGCGATATTCAGGTAAAACAATAACTCTTGTTATGTAGGTCTATCTTGAGCAAAAAGTCAATTATTGTTAAAGGCTCTCCTTTGCTTAACCTTTCGATCTCTCGTCGAAGCAATGTTTAGATTCTGTCTAGGCGTAGAAAACGCAGACTGATATATTGTCGGTCGTTTCTGAGATTGGAGCCAATTTAGTTGCCACAAAATAATAATTTTCTTGACACCTTCAAAGGGCTCATATTAAATTGAATTTATGTAGAATGTCTTCGAGAAAACTTTGAGCAGTTGTTATTGCATTGATAAATAATAACTAATTTTAATGCCAAGAAGTTGATATAAAGTTTATACAAACGATGTTAAGTATGTTATGGCCCAACTTTATTCAGTCATAATTTAAAACTAATATTTTATCTCAATTTTGATTTATTCTTTCTATATATAAATTGCTTCACTTACTTCTTCACAAAATTCAATCTTTCTTCAAACTAAACAAAGCAATATTTATTTTAAAAACTAATGATTTTATTTTAATTTTAATAAAAATTCATAAACATAACTGAAATATCAAATGAAAATTATTTCACATTTTTAATCATATTTAATCTTTTTTCTGCATTTTTTACTACTGCTAACACGAGCTGTCAAAATTCATTTTTATCAAAGTGTCGACCAAATAATGTAGCAAACCTTCCCAGCAAACATCCTGAATTAAAAAATAAACGTTACTTAATTAACACATGGACAATATTATACCATCCATTTTATTTAGATAAAGAAGTTAAAATTTTTAAGTAATAAAATCAATACATTGCAAATCAAATTGATGAGTAATTAAATCGTATTTACTTAGAATAACTCTATTGGAATACGGTTATAATACTTAATCGCATAGTTTTACAAGAATAAAAATAATTTATTATTTGATGTCAATTTTCGTCGTTAGATGGTGATTCTTATAAAATATTAATATGATACTTAAAATAATATGTCCTACTTCATTCGTATTCAAATTATTTCATATGTATACCCAAATAAGTTGAATTGAAGACAGTACATTTCAATTGATTTGTTTACCGAAATGTTAAAAAAATGTCGTTGTGCTTACAATTCATAATAAATTCAAAGAAACAAGAATAATTTGAGTGCAAACAAATTATACAAACCAAGAACTGGAAAAATATCGATGTTTAATCAACTGTCTAACGTATTATACTTACTTAATTATACTAAAAAAATATTAATTTGTTCATTGATATGAAATATTTAAACTCTCTTTTAGGAGAATATATGATATTTAATAAAATAGTGCATATTATGTACGAAGTACACCTTACTGAAATACGTTATATTCAACGCATCGGAGGTATTGCTTAGTATTCTATCATATTTTGTTAGGCAGTCTGTCAAAGTTTTTGAAATGTACCAGCTTTGAGAAATACCCTTTTATTAGTTATTATGAATACACCTGCTGTCTATTTGTGTTTCTCACGTTACATATTTACGATAAATGATGTGAGATAACTACGCTTCGGGAAGTCGTAATTTGTTTATGAAATCGACTAAATAAATGAAAATAAAATCTCCATGTTTATTATTTCCACTATCATTTTATGAATAAAAATATATTAACGTATCTTGTGTATTCAGCTGGTCAAATGTAAACTAATATTCATTCAAATTTATAAATTATACTCAATCATGATGGTAAAAACTCAAAGTGAACACATTATATTCAATGTGACTGGGTTGTCAATTTTATTGCATGCATGAATATGAATGTTTAGTTTCTGATTTAAAAATTGGCCTTGAAATACATTGTTTTGATTTAAAAAATAATTCTTTAACATGATCATTCTATAAAAGAATACAAAGAGTAGTGTAATGGATTCCAAAGTTGTATGTATATTAAAATAATGCTTTTCATCCTAGAACTCAAAGTTAATACCAACTGAATAAAAAAGACCATTTCTGTCAACTCTTATTGGACGTCTTTATTGGAGTTATCTGAACAATCATGTTAAGTTAAACTTTTTTTTTTTCAAAGTAAATTATTCTTCTTCGTATATGATAGACCCTTTCCATATTATTCTTTATTTAAATCAACAATATTACAACACTGTATAAACATTATAATGTATTTTAAAGTGATATACAAGAAGAAATATCATATTTCAGCACTCTTAGGTGTGATGTTTCAACGACCCATATTTTTATTAGTGTATATAAGGAATGGATATAAGATACATGCATCCATCACATTATATTTAACCAATTTGTGTATTATTTACACATGAGAATTATTTTTTCCAATATCCAACCCAACTGGAATTATAGGAAAATGAAAGATTGGAAAAAAATATTGAACATGCGTGTAGGACAGATTTTTATTTTATTGTAAGGTATTTATAACCTTGATAGTGAATTAAGTATCTCAATGAATATTGTTCCAAATCTTAAAAAGATTACGTTATGTCTATAATGAGAATTACTAGTCCAATGATTTCACCACAGTCATATAACTATGTACTTATTTCCCCATGCTGCCGAAACTTAATATGATAAAAAAAATACAATCAGTTCAAGGTTTTTTTCGGGAGTAATTTTACTCTCAGAGTTATTAGGGAGTAAGTAGGTATATCACGTAGTGGAGTAAATTACGGTGAGTGCTCATTTTCCCAAAACAAAAAGAACTTTCTTACATTGGTCTCAGTAATAATAATACCGCAACCCTCAGTTTGTGCTCTTGGTGTTTATTCCACTCCTATACAACATGGTTTTGCAAACTTTCTATGGATGTCCCAGCCAGTTTTTCTTCTGTATAATTGATGTATAGAAACCAATAAGAGTCTGATGCATTTCAATATTTTTAAGTATCTGATGTTGTTTTTTACTGCAAAGCAAGTACTGAAAGTTTGACAGATGTTCGGAATATAAAAAAATATCAGGGTGACATTAAGCCGATTACAAATTTTCTATGATAGTATTGTAATACACCAAAATATGCGAATGAGATACTTCAAACATCATTTTCATTATAATTATTCAATGCAACGTTCATAACTGAAAACGAACGGTTAGAAAACAAAATATTTATTTAAAATTTATTAAAATATTATTTCGCTTCAGGTTTGTTCATTAGCAATTTTTATTTGGAACATAAGTATATTGAAAATACCGATAAGGCTCGTCTTAAATGAGTTTTTTTTATCAAAATACAATTGTAGCATAGTCATAAAAATTCTTTAAAAAAAGACGTAAAACGTTTATAAACATGAAAAAAAGTCATTTCTCACGAAAAGTATTAATAAAAAATGGTTTTAAACATTGCTTAAGAAGGGTGTTTACATGAGCTGAATAAAAACAACGATAGTATCTATTTTATAATAGTAGTAGTGAATGATTTTATCGCATTATACTTTGTTTTTTTTTTCGTAATAATGTCAAAGTGATCGCACTTTCTCAATGTAAAAGCTTTCTAACTCTCATTTACTTCTTAGATCATGATGCAGTATGTTATATAAATTACATTGACTTCGATGTCAAAAAACAATTACCTACATACCAACGTGCTATGAGAATTGAATCAAACTATGGGTTTGCAATAAACGGTGATAAAAAATAGCGGGTGTATTGTAAGTTGTCAGAAATTTTACTTTGAGAAGGGCTAATGCTCGGCGTGGAAGTCTCATTAGTCACCGGGTACCTTCCGCTCAGGCCATTGTCACCGGGCCGCCAATCACTTTTCCTACACCTTCCCCTCAAGAATATTTTTGACTGCCACCCTCAGGATCATAACTACCCTTCTGTACAAAGCCTCCTTGGAGGGTCGTAAGTATTGTCACATTGCAGTCGGACTCTTTATCAGTGCCTTGTTTTTTTCTTGTATTTTTTTTACAAATCAAGTACATTTTGTGACATAATACAAAATATATGTAAAAGTATATTAATCAATTATGTAAACATTACATTCTGTGCTTAAAAATAATTTCAGCCTGCTTCCGTTTTATTATTCTTTAAAGTTTTAAAACAATTATCAAGAGCGAATTTTAAAGTTTTATAACAATTATCGTATTGATACGCCAAAAAGCTATTTTATGAATTGGTATTTTTGGAAATGCAAAGTAAAAAAAGTCAATTGAATTGACATATTGTTATATACGCTTAAACATTTTGTGAAGCTATTTAAATATAATATTCTTATAATAATCTCATAATTTAAAGGTATTTTTTTTTAATTTTAAAACAACTTGATAGATTTTTTGTGATAACCTCTAAAGTTTTTCAACATAGCTCTATTTAAAATAATCATTTAATGAGTAAAGTTTTTTTTAGAACAACAAGAAAATAGGTAATTTTATTTATACGTTTACAAAATTTTGATTTAAAAACTTTTTTTTTTGTTCAATTATATCAAACCTCATACATTTATTATGAATTTTACACTTATTTATTTAGTATACATATTATCAACTCATGTTATACAATATTTAAAAAAAGAAACTTTATGGTGTACAACATGAGAACTGCTAATGGACTAAATGTTTCATACGAATCGTATTACAGTCAAATAAGACCAGATTTTTGACATAAAACGTAAGTATTGTATAACGGATCTATGTAATTGTCAAGACTTTTGTAAGGGTGATATTTGTAACTATCAAAAAATATTGTTTTAAGCACGAGATTTGGTACATTGAATTTAAAAACGTTTTTAAAACGCTTACATATATATTGTCGAGAGGTAAAGACGTTGGACTCATGTTATTTAATTTAAATATAAAATTTAAGTAAAATATAAATCAATTAAGAGTAAATATTGAACTTACACTTGACTTATTTTGTTGTATGCAAATATATCAAATTGAATAACTAATCTGTGTGTAAAATACGACTGTCACCAACTTTGGGTTAGCCTCCGCACGTCTTTTTTATTATTGCGATGTCCCCGTGCCTTGCAATTTTATTTTTCAAGCATAATTTTCAAAATGGGCCACTAAAACGCTAAGACACACCTGTCGTTCGTTTCCCGAGCTAAAGGTAAGCAAGGGTGGGCCGACACAAAGCTAAGGGCAAAGAGATAGAAGATGAAAAATATAACCATAACTTTCGGTAGAGTTAAAATTTCGCATGTAGTAATCGCTTGAGGAATGAGGTCACAGGATATGGAAATTCCTCGACTGGGGAGGCGCCTACTTCCGCTCCGTAGAGACACTTTGTTAGGATAGACCAGCGGCAGGACGTGGAAGCGTGTGATTCTCACAAAGCTTTGATGCAGGCCTTCTCCGAAGCTTTAGAAAAGCTTCGCTAAGAGGCAAGTATCAACATGGCCGTTTTCGTAGACGCCTCTTCGTGACCGTTTATAGAAAATCGTTGCAGTATTTCAAAAATAAGTTTGCTTGGTTCAGACCAAAAATAAACGGCATCATAAATATCACAATTCTTTCAATAAACAAAACGAACCTCTATATCTAAAATACTAATTAATAATTTTGTTTTCCAAATAAAAGCATGCAGAATTAATACCACATTCATTGATCCAACTGAAGAGGAAAATGTGAATCAAATTTTTCATTTAAAATAATTAACAATATACAGATCTTGAGCCAGGGATAATATACATAATAATAAATAAAGATAAATGTTCATGAATAGCTTAAAACATCTTGTCATTATTCAAAGCAATGAAACGTTTTTAATGAATTTTTAATCCATTCAGTGACATTTTTGAATGACGAAGGGAGAGTCAAATGTTAACAGCTTGCTTTTTTATTTTGTTTGTATATTGCAAGACATGAGTAGGAAACCATTAAAAAAACTTATTCAAACTCAACCCCTGATTTCATGACATTATACAAAGTACTTATGCCACTACTATCTTTATAGTTTAAACACTGTAAAAAACCGTTTTTTCACATACGTACTTTAAAAATCGATGAAAAATATTTAACATATACGAAATAGTTAAGTATTCCACAAAGAGAAAATATTTATTCGAATATGGTGATTGTGAACTGTTACAAACTACAACAGTTCGAATATATTACAATATGAGCAACATTGCATTTTGCTGACAGAAAATATTTATTTGTTGGACCACCACTCAACCGTTTAAATGCTGTGCACGTCAATACCATTTGGCGTGGTTTTCGTGACACACAACATCGAATCCAATCTGTAGGGTGTTATGGGTATGTAGACGCGACATCATAAGGCGTCACCCGCAACAAGACGGCGCCGTTTCAAAGAGGTGTTGGATATCGTCTGTATAAATTAGATATTTGTCTTTGTGGAACTCGGCATATTAAATTGCATACACCAACAGTTGAATATGCACGTATTCGTTAAATATTTAAAAAATAATCAAACAAAAAAAAACAATGTACAGCCATACCATTAATTATATTTTCCATATATCTAAATACTACTATTACTTTATAAACATTATTGATTACTCTTGGAAGTTTACAAAAATTACAAAGCAATAAAACAATTCAATTTGGTAGCCAAAAGGCACCAGGTGTATGATTATTCTGAAACGAGTAAAAGTATATCATTTCATTTGATTTTTGAAATTTAATATTACATACAAATTACTTCATTATATACCAATATCGTTTGAATAATAATATTTGTTTTGAAAAGACCCACTTTGAATAATAATAAAATCTTTTTTGTCACAAAAGGACTTTAAAAACAATTTTTATAACACAAGCAAATTCCGCATTGTGGTTCGACAAAGCAATACTTTATTCGATACCGGATTTACGTTTATCACAAAGGAAAATTTCCTTTCAAAGAATTGAGACGTAAACGCTTTACCAATGCATTTCTTTGAAAGTTCAAGAGAAAATCACTGAGCGTTTACAACTTAACGAAAGAATTTTACAATTCAAGCTAAAAAGTTGGCTGAAAAAAAGTTTCAAATAACCGAGCGCTGATCGTGAGCACGCTAACTTCACCAATGCTGCTTCGTAAAGTAGTCAAACTCTACTTCAAGAAATAGAAACAGTTTTAACTAAGTGGCACTGGAAAAGCTATTTTTTCTTCCTCAAAATACGTCCAGACGACGTAATTCTCTACAGAATGACTTAATAAATAAAATTATCTCAGAATGATTTCTGAGCGGCTGTACGTGGAGCCAACACTTTCATTATTAAAGTTTCTACAGTTTTCATTTGGGCTTAACTTTCTTTTTAGCCTAGTTGTCATGTATGTATATCTAACTAAATAAATTTTACTTACGAATGCTATGAATACAAAAATAATTAATCTCAACGCAAGTCTCTAGACAGAATTAAATTTTCCTTTATACTTGCTTATTACATTTTTTTAGTTTTTAATGATTAAAAAACAGAGCTGTTTCAAAGAGTAATAACACATTTCAATGGTTTATGCTTTTACTTATTTTTTTATATTTTCCATTTTTATTCCAAAATGTAGTGCTACGTTGAAAGACGTTTAATTGTCATTGTAACATTATATAAGAATTATTTGAATAAATATAATTGATTAAATGTTTATTTAATATTTTCATATTTCAAATGAACATTAACATGTTCTCTGTTGACCCATGTAAAGATATGTTAATATTGAATGCTTCAAGAAATCATTCTGAATAATGATGCTGAACAAACTAATGCAACCCGCTTTCATCAGGAAAAATCAGACTACACTTATTGATTGAATTGGCATTCACTTGGCGGAAATTCATTGTAACTAGTTCTGATGAGGGCATAAACCAGCTATTGTCAACTATATGCTTCTTAAATTTCGTAGAACTAAAATACATTGTTATTTTTTCACCGTGTCAGACAATATTTCATAACACATACGAGTTCTTCAACACATCGAAGACGGTGTAAGAACATCACGTCTTTCGTCAACAGTTTAGATATTAGCAGTCAGAAGGGTTAATGAAAGGTATTGTGTCATAATTTTAATACGCCTAAGCAGATACTATGATTGTGATAAACGAAGCCGATTCTGATCACTAAGCTATAGAATACGGAGAAATAAATTTGAAAAACATGTTTTTGGAAAAAAAAACATACCATTCATGGATAAATACGTTTAAATCAAATGTAGTAATGCCTATAGTAAAAATAAAAGACATCGATAAACATGCTAATTTTTAAGCGTCCTTTGAAAGCATGAGTTGCGATACGCAATATATGTCTAATTATGTAAAATAATTCAATTGAAAATGAACGTTTATCTCGTTGCTAGGCCATTTAAGTTTCTTTCACAAATGATTTTTTTTTCAGTATCAACAACAACAGCTAATTTCTTAATCTAAAACTTAATTGCTCATAATTATTAACGTGACGTGAGAATCTGACGTAAGCTAATAATGCATTTAGAATTCTGACATCTCAGAACACTAGTCAAAAGCTTCACGTAATACCGTCATCGCTCATACGTTATCCGTTAACGTTACAAGGTGGTTATTAGGCAGTGTATGACCCAATAATCACGAGCCGAGTTATGCAGCGGTCGGGAACCCTTGCGGCGGATGGGTCGACAGACAGACAAAGCTTGTTTCGCCAATATCAGGGCTACCACTTTAGTTAATTTAATCGTCATATCTGAGAATCAAATTTACACCGATTGGAATTATAGGTAATTTTCTAAATATTAAACGTTTTTAAATATTTTTTACTTCTAGCATCCGTAAAATGTGTTGTTTCAACTACTGCGACTTTAATGATAAGAAAAAATGGCTATGTCTTGTCCAATGCTGATGAGATGAAACCTGCTTAAGTTATTTATGACGAACAATTTGTTGTTTTATAACATATATTATAAAAATCGCTAAAGTCACCGCTTCAAAATAAATTCTTTATTATTCAAATTTACTGAAAATATTTGGTAGAAGTGTGCTTTGAAAAAACTCAAAACTCTAATTTTATACAAACTAAAAATGCCTTATATCTTTTGAAACCATGAATATAAGGGTTATATTTTTAATTTTGCGTGTTGGTTTAATTTTTAATTTAAATTTAAAGTCGAAAAATTAAAAACACAATGAATGATAGTTTATTATTTATATATTCTCCCTGTCTACAAACATCTATATCATTTCATAAAAATCGTGTAGTACCATTATAATAAATTTAAATAATAACACTTATAAGAGTCTATCTTGAAAAACAATGATAATACATTTAGATGTTACATTGAACATAAACCAGTTCCGTCAAAGTCAACTAAACATCATATTATTTGTTAATGCATTCTATCGTTAACTGGTAATTTAACATCTCAATTATTATTTACAAGAAAAAGTCTTAATCATATAAAGGCACATTTATTATGAATTGGCTTCTGGTCCGCTTGATTAATAACATTTTTTTATATTTGAGGAAACACAATACCAACTAAGAGAGACTTATCACGTAGATTTAGAGTTGAATAGGATGATTTACATTTAAAATTGATTGAAATATTTCCAAAACAATTTAATGGTAACTTTATTAATATTCAAATTATTTTATCATTTAATCATAAAATCTTTGTTATCTACTTATAATTGAAATAGAGTTAGTGAAAAAATAACACTTTTTTTTCCTCAGCAATATTTACTATACGCTTGAAACTAAAAAATAGTTTTGAACAACAAAAGAATAATTGAGTTTTCGATAACTCAATAAAATTCACAATAGTACAGAATTGTAATTTGAGTTCAATGCTGTAACAATGGTTTCAAGAATTAGTGCATAGGTTAAGCCTTCAGGCAATATTTCAGACTTTATCAAGAGCTTCGAGGCAATTAAATGGAGAATTTTGAAACTTATGAAAGCTGCAGTGGACGCTAAGCTTTTCATTCTATTGAAATTTGAAACTCTTCTTTCATGGATTCGTATTTTATGTATTTTTTCATTTAACGTGAAAATGTTTTCCTTTGATTTCCTTTCTACATTTTCAAAGTATTACGATGACGAAGACATCACTGCTGAACTGAAGATAAAAAAACATAGTTTATATTGTCACTACTGTTAAAAGTTTCTTGTATTTACTTTTTATTTAGAAGAACTTCATTAAAACAGGGTACTTAAATTAACGTTCAAAATAAAATTATGATGATGTCAGTACCGCAAAGTGGCTGTTGTGAGATTTGTTATATTTATAAAAAAACGTAAAAAAATATTCACTTTATTTTTAGTGGCACGGTGGGGCTGCCAAAATCGCACAATCCTTTAGTCATTGCGTTTGTCATATATATGTATACAAAAATATTTGACAAACGCAGTTAATCTTTAGAATTGAACTCAATTTAGATTACTGCTGGAAAAATCATTTGAGAAAGACTTTAAGCGACACCATTTGTATTGTTTGTATATATTCAATTAATTGATTGAATTGGCATTCACTTGGTAGAACTAGCTACAGTTCTGACGATGGCGTGAGCCGAAATAGCTATCAACTATATTTGTTAAAAATAATTTTGTAGAACTAAAATACATTGCTATTTTTTCACCGTGTTATATTCAATTATATCAATAACAGTATTCTTGATATATTCAAATTAAGGTGTCATTAAGATACTAAACTGAGCATTTGTAAAGTCTTCATGCCAACACAGCGTTTTTGAAATCGTATTGATAGCAATAAAAAACAAACAAAAAAACATTTATTAATAAAAGAACCTTGAAATGGTTGCCACTCCGAAGCGATACTATATGAAATTTTGGCGGTTACACATATAATATGTAGCATAATCTTGAAAGATTGAAAAATATATAATTGCTTAATTTATTGCAAATTTTTCCACCCTTGACTGTACAATAACAATCCCTAATATAACAAGTGAAATATTCTTACATATGGTGCTTTGCAAACCCTTCTAGGGTGTAACAGAAGCGCATACATTTGTAGCCGACCTCGGTTGCCACCTGGTGGTTAGAATACATCTCGGATATATTGCTCCGTGTAAGCAATTACCTTCGAACATTGTAGTTTACTCGCCGCCGACTCGGCAATAGTCAGCGATGGTAGTTGGCAGTAGGAGGTAGATGAGAAGTCAGCGTGGCCGAAATAGAAATAGGCGATACCCACCAAACACTTGGCACTATGTCAAATTTAGTCCTTTTACGAATATTTTTCAAAGCAACTTTGTTTTTGTACAATCAAATAAAATGTAGCACAACACAATAAAGCGTTTTTTAGTATTACACGTTCTGTTGTAAGCTAGTTAAAATTTCTCGTTAATAAGTTTGACGCCAAACGAAAGTTTTTCTAGAAATTCTTTTACATCAATGGAGATTATCGTTAAACAGCTTGTCGTTACATTTAATTACCACAATGAGTTTTAAAATTCATCCAATCCAGAGCCAAAACACTCAGATATGACAAGTCAAACTTTAAAATCTTTTATTATGTATTGTTTCCACTAGCCACAAGCTTGGTGTCAAGACTTACGCCTATGTGACTTGTTATAAATATTTTTGCGATTCAAAAAGTAATAATATTGCATTTAGTATTCTTAAATGATATAATAAATTATGACTAATTAATAAATAAGATTAATTTTAAAAATCAGCTACAAAATTTTTGATGTCTCTTATTGAGTTATTTGGTCATTTCTGTTAAAAGTGTTGTCTAAATTAAAATGATTTCTTTTTTCTTCAAAATTTCTTAGAACCAAATTTTAATAAAATTTATAATTTATCGACCAAGGACCATGAATAAAGTTGATTCTATTATTATAACATCACCCATAAACAGATGAAATGAAAATATTTGTCAATTTAAATTTTGAGTAAGATTTAATATTAAAAATTGGGTCATAAATCATGAACCTTTAATGAGAGATAGTAGCAAACGCGTACTAGATTTTTCCCGAGTACAATCGAGATTAAGTTCGGAATCGAAAGCTATGGCCACCTAAAAGCTTTTGCCATCCTCTCTGATAAGCTTGCCAAAATAAAAATCCATTGCAGACCATGGAGAGTGATTTAGTTATATTTTCTTTTAAGTGTATTTTTTTTGCCACTAATGTAAACGTTGCAAATAATATCGTCAAAAATTTATTACATTACAAATAATACTTTATATTCATTATATAATATAATAAGATAATTCAAATTTGTATCCATATATATATATTATAATAAATATTTAATAAACTTATATCTTATATTTTAATATCCAGATAATTGAAAGTTGTGTTTTACCGAATATGTGCTTTTTTGTATAATATTGTGTCTGCAATGTGACTTAATTTGAATAAGACTCTAAAAAAATTAAACTAGTCCGCTTCCATAAGCAGCATATGAAAAACTAAGCCACAACAGAATGAATTTACGAGGATTTTTTATTTATTCATAGGTTTAGCTTTTTTTTTGGGTATATAAAGGCAAAGCAGAGTTGTCATAAAAATATACTAGTAGTAAGAAAAGCGCACTCCCTCTATATGCCCTCCTAATCAAATTGGATGAGAATACAAAAATGTTATTTAATATAAATGCATCAATTTTATGTTTTCATTTTACGAATCGTGCACAATGATTAAATATGACAAAAACCCAATAGTCCAAAACGGAAGCTCAAAATTACATAAACGATAATAATATTCATTTTACTATCCATGCAAAATAGACTCACTACTCTTTGGTAGGCAATTGAAAGATAAACGAATAGGTGAGTATTAAATAAAATTAATTTTTCACATATAATATATGAGTTTAAAATAAAGTTATAATAAACTCCACAATTTTATAATATAAAAATCAGTACTGCTTTCGCTCACCGAGGGCACCATCAACTGATAGTTACCAACATAATTTTTCATTTATTTTTAAATGTAACTTTCCACAGGTCCTCATTTATCAAAAGTCAGCCAATATGTAAAAGATTTTTAAATGATATTATATTTTATTTTTTTTAAAAAAATTTTAATATTTCTTCGACAGATAAAATAATTCTATCCTCACAATTAACATAAACTTTTCCCACGTTGCATTGTATAAATATTTGATAATCTGTATGAGCTATAATTTTTTAATTATAAAAACACCTTTACAAAAACCGCCCTTTCTTTGATGCCAGAACGAACTTACCGCTAAAGAATAAACAGTCTGCAAATTAATTGCAAGCATTAAAACAATTATTATTTTAAAAGGATTTCATAATAATCTTGGTAAGTGAGCTGCTCAGTGGTTGCAGGAAATGGTTGACACTTAATTTCTAGCTAAACTACATCAAAGAAAATATATTAACAACACGAGGTACAACATGCAGGTCTCATAATATTGTAAGATAATATATTTCAATGTGGCCATTTAATGCGAACATTTCTCACACACAAAATATTTTTGAAAAATCAAAAAACCTTTATGATTATAAACATTTGCTCACTATTCTATTTAATAGAATATATTGTTTCTATTGATATTGATCACTTTCAAATCGAAACTGAATCATGTCTTAAGAAATGCGAGCATTAGAAATGATAATCAACAGCATTTTATTTTCCAGGATTACATTTTATTTCTTAGATTATATTTGAAAATTTTAATTCTAAATACTTGAAATAAATTCGGCTATTTCTTCTAGAGCAGCCATATTAAAAATACGGCCCAATCATCTCTTATATACGGCCCAAAATAATAAATGATTTTGGATAAATTAGTAATATTGTGTACTTAAGCGTATTTTTTATTTGTTGTTCATTGTTATTTTATACTATGAAAAATACATGAATACGTGAATATATACATGCGTATATATTTGTATAAAAGAATTTTACAAGAGTTTTATTTTGAAATCATAATGCACGCCTATTTTTGCAGTTTAATTTGTGTTATATTTACAGTTTACTTTAAATATGTAGTGGCCCATGCACAGACGCAAAAATCGAAATGCGACCCGAAAGAAAAAATGATTGAATATGACTGTTCTTAAGCAATGGATCTGATATGCGGTATCTTCATAGTAAATATTGAAATGTATATATGTGAATAAAATAAGTATTTTATTTTTTCAAATAAATTTGTACTGATGCGGCCACGAAACATTTATGTTTATAATACGGCCAATATTTCTTCATACACCTGATGAAAACTAACTTTTGACCACCTTAAATTAAAAAGCATGGGAAACCCATAGAGGAAAAAAAAGTAAGGCTTTTTCAATAAATTTTTAATCTCTTTAATGATAAGCTAGCTATATATTATTTATTAAATAAATTTTATGTGATTTTAAATTTTGGTATATCTTTTTTCAAAATAGTGGAAAAAAGAAAAGAGTTTTCCATAAATGGGCTTACATGTTACTTTTATTTTATCCTACAAAGGTATAGTGCCCTTCAAATTAATATAGTGCTAAATTATTAAATTTAAAAAAATAATAATGAAACGGTATTTCATGCCCAAAAATGAAATCTGTGAGTGACATTTTCACTTCATAATAGTTTCTGTGAAATATTATCCTGCTCGCATCGGTACAAGAAGGACATTTTTTGATTGTGGCTTTGGACTCAAAACCTATGAAATGTTTTATATTCCCGGGTCATTCAAGAGATGGCAGTGAGTGATGACTTCTGGGTTGAGAGAGATCCATCTACATATATGAGAAACCCAAATGAAAGGAAGGACGGTAGAAACCACAAGTAAACAAAATCTGTTAGCCTAGTTCTGTGAATAAACTATTGCAGAACATATTGTGGTATAAATAAATGGTCTGTATAAGATGAAAGATAGTCTAATGGCAAATTTATGCGCATATACCATAGAAATATTATGTATGCATTTCTTTCTTGTCATAAAATGGTCAATAGAGTTTGGCAGTGATATCAAAAATAAATTTCTTTTTTTAGTTAAAATAATTTATTTTCATTAAATATATTAATAAGTTTTTAACCAATAAAATATTAAATTTTTGTATACTTGCGTAAACAAGACCAAGGCTCGAATTGCGCGGGATTTCCCCTAGATAAAATTTCAATTAGTAGAGTCGTTTTCAGTTCAACATACGAAACATTTGATAAATTTTCAACATGAAAACTTTTTTGATTCCTCTTTCCCAGATTTTACCTGGAGTAGATCAAAGTCTTTCCCCTCAAAGGAATAACAGTTTTATAATACACACGTCACTAGCTATCATCTATACTAAGCAGATAAGCCAGTCACGTTTTATTTTCACTATATAATTTTCAGCACAAAATCTTTTAGTTAAAATATTGGTCAAAAAATGCAGTCCTTAAGTTGGCCTGATATATGGGGGTTAAATTCGATACTATTTTTGATCACTATATCATTAAAGAAGGCGGACGTCCGAGAAATAGCACCTATATATATTACGAGTGTCAATGGGAAAACCCACTAATGCTTATTATTCAGTCACATATGCTCTTTTATGGAAAGAAGGATGAATTAAGAATATGATAAACAGTTATCTAATTGGTCTTGCTGCACGTCAATTTTGAAACCGGAAAAGTATAGTATACATAAGACATCATAAATATCCATGCTGTTAAAAAATATTGAGTAAATTGATTTCAAAAATCGATCGAGCCGTTCTCCACGTGATATCCTAAAAAGGTAAAACTTAAAGATTGCAATGATAAATACTCATTAATGTTTGAAACTGTCCATCTGTAGCAAATATTTTACTGTATTTATTTAAATAACGAATATTTTTACGGAAACTTTTAGCCATAAGTTGGTAATTAGGTTAAGAATTTTAAATTTGTATAAAAATAAATTATTAAACACTAAAGACAGTTTAACTTAATTTGAAGTTGAACAGTATTAAAATTGATTAATTCAATCAATCAATTCACCCAAAGTGCAATTCAATTAAGATTCACATTATTTCAGTATGAATAGTGTATTTATATATTTAATTCAATAAAGCATTTCAACATTATTCACACCGCTATATTAAGTTTTGACATTACTTTGATGTAAATTTTTCTAAGAGTTGGCTAAAATTTATTCGATGTAAGTGCTAAAACACCACAGCGTTTTACATAGCACACGGATTGAATGAATTAACTTTTCTCTGTATTTATATTTAGCGAGATTACAAAGTATAATCTCATGAAAATTGCGAGCACAAAGGCATTTGCAATTTATTAAATGGGTGGATATTTTATTTGTCGAGGAAGAATTCAAAACTGACCACAATTGTTCAATGGTTCTATTTAATTATTGCAGCGTGCATTTATGTATATTTATTCATTTTAATATTTCTTTCGTTTTTATACATTTATAGATGTCGCTGATTTTGTGACAAAGTGAAGTGATCAACGATGTTGGTTTTGATTGCAGTGCTCATTGTTTTGAATCCCAGTAATGGTAGATATTTCTTCCAAACGTTATGTTTTTAACGTGTAAATACTCCCAACCTATTTACTTGGTAGAACTCCTTTAGAACACGGTGAAAAAATAGTGATGTATTTTTGTTCTACAAAATTTTTAACGGTATAGTTGATAGCTATTTCGCCCCACGCCTTCGTCAAAACTATCTAGCCCTAGTTCTGACGAAGGCGTGAGCCGAAATAGCTATCAACTATATCGTATAAATTTTTTAGAACTAAAATACATCGCCATTCATTCACCGTGTTACTCCAAGCCTCTCTAAAACTCATTTCATCTTAGTAAGTGTCTTAAGAAATATGTTTTTGTATTCAAAGTCTACGCAATTATGACAATTTTCAAATTTAAAATGCGTTGTATTAGTCGAATACTTGTGTTAATGTTAATAGATTTGTTCAAATAAAATTTCCGAAAGTGTCTCAATCGAATATCTTAATAATGATATAATCTGGATAACTTTCATTTAATTAAAAAAATATCACAAGGCTTAAGTGTAATAGGAAGACAAAGTGTCCGCTTAATCGATATCCATCGAATCGTCCTTGAGAAGTATCATGGGGAGTCTCTGTATTCAGTATTCATTACCCGAAGCTGTAGCAATTTCAACGGGAAGTTACTGAACTAACAAAAAAAGCTTTCACATGAAAGCCGCCGGACTTATGTATTCTGTCGGGGCATGAAATACATATACAGAACCAAAGTGCGGATGAAGTTCTCATCTCCGAGTAGGTTTCCATTCTGTACGTTGACACAAAGGGGTCTCAATGAGCACCACTTCGGGCGAGTTAAATAATTTAGCAGTACATTTGCAGGAAAAGCTCCAACAGCCAGCCAGACACAAATATTTGTTAGTAATTTACATTTTGCAGGAGGTAAGAGTGTCGAGTGGAGACCACTTAGTTGTGACAATTTCGTTTGTTTCAGTCAATTTGTAGTAAAAAAAAAACAATAACACAGTGACGTGACGTCTACGACGAAAATGAACAGCGTGCATGTGTTTCTCGCCGGCCTACTAAACGTTGTTCAATCACCACGAATGTGTTTTAAATGTGCTTGTTCTGAAACTGTAAATTATACATTTATGAAATGAACTCTGTTGCTGCCCTATTTCACTATGCAAAGCATGAAAAAAAATAATATTGGCAGTTCTTTAATAATTGATATAACATTTTTTTAAAACAATTCTGTCTTTCAAATAATTAATATCTCTCATGTGTAATTACTTGACAAACAGTTGAATCTAAAACATTAAGCTTACTTTTTACTATATTTTCTGTATACTGTATATAAAACTTTGTTTAACGATTTTCCGAAATATAGTGACACCTTATTGATTGAATTGGCATTCACTTGGTAGAACTCCATTATAACACGGTGAAAAAAATAGCAATGTATTTTAGTTCTACAAAATTATTTTTAAAATATAGTTGATAGCAATTTCGGTTCACGCCATCGTCAGAACTATGCTTATTAACTTTTGCTTATCTATATATAGCTGTGTAGAAAAGGTACAGAATACATCTTCTCTCCTGGTTTAACGGCATAGCTTGTTGCTTTCTCGCAATACAACTTAATTTTTCAAAAATTGTAATTGAAACTAAAAAAGGCGGTTATGACAATAAGTTTACATGTGGCACGGAACTAGTATATTACGCAAGTGAATCAGACCCATGGAACCCATTTTGGAAAAACGCCCTGCACTCGTCAACCGCAAAAATGTCATTCTGCTGCATGATAATGCAAGACCACATACAGCAAGGGCGACTCAAGAAATTTTTTTAGAACTCGACTGGTCTGTTTTGCTCCATGCACCATACTCTCCAGACCTTGCTCCAACAGATTACCACCTTTTCTGTTCCTTACAAAAAATTTTGAATGGAAAAAGCTTCACTTCAGAAAACGTAGTAAATGAAGCTCTCCTTGAGATTTTCCAATCAAAGCCTGCCAAATTTTATGAGGAAGGTATCGACAAGTTGAGGACCAGATGGGAGCAAGTTATATTTAATAATGAAGAATATGTCTTAGATTAGTTTTATTTTTTTTAATGTTACTGCAAAATAAATGTATGAAAAAAAAAACGGAAGTTTTTTATAACTCGACCTAATAAATTATTTAATTTAGTATTGTATATATTAAATAAACATTAATCCATATAATTACATATATATATCAATATAAGCCTATTTTCAACGAATGTTAAAAAGTTTTGTTCCGATAAATTTATTCTTAATTTTATTTAAATGTGATAATGAATGACAGTTTACTTCAATTGAATGATGTACAGTTTTAAATCAAGCTTTAATAAAAAAATATTTTATTCAAATATTCAAATCATGAACCGTCTCTTGCACCAAAGAAACGTTCCAATATTACGAAAAATCACTTTCAGCACCATTGTGAAAACTTCACAATGTACACAGTGAGAAAGAAAACAGCATCGATGAAAAAACATTGAATACGTTACCTGTGCGCGCTTTTCAATATTGATCCTTCAAACGTTCTCAATATACAATATAATATTTATATCTTTACCCCCAAGCTGTCCATCATCATTCTGAGTAAATGGTTACATTTCTGCTGATTGAAAAGAATATTTGTATCAGGTATTATAGAAGGAAATATGACACTCTTCATTGCACTATTTATTTGTGAAAACCAACTGTTCTAAAATTTTTTATATACATACTATACAACATGCAACAAAACTATCCATGAATGGTTATCGATAATTCATTCGCGTGATTTACTTTCGAATAGAAATATTTTAATGCTATTGGATAATTTAAATATATTAGACTAAAAATCCCTATCTAAAAGTTCATATCTAAGCTCTAGAAAGGTTATGTGACAAACATTATTCTTTTAAGGGTATTTATTACATCATTTTTCAATCAATCTCACGAAACAATAAATTATCTTTGAATATTTTTAAAATTATAATTCTTATAAAAGATTTCTTAATCGAGATCCACCACGGAAAATATATTTATCTTAAATTATCATGTTTAAATTTTATTTTTTTGCATTTTAGTGTGTATCGTTGCAAAGCAGCGTTATAATATAATAGTATTCTACTCGCTAACGAGCAAGGTAAAAAAATAGATAATGCCAAAAATTACTATCAGCAAAAAAAAGATCTACGAATTACATTAAAATTCGGTTGGAGAACGATGACTTATATATTTTATTTTAATAATTTCTACATATATTTAAGAACTTACGAGTGTTTTTCATAAACAAAACTAATCATCATTCAAATTACAAAACAATATTGATTGAAACCGTACTAAATGAGAGACGTCTAAGTATTATTATGTTACACCGTTGACTCAGCTTTTAAACCGTATAAATAAAGTGTATATTTTAAACGATATGAATAATCAGTAGGCCAATATTAATTAAAACAGCTTTACTTTGCAAATCTTTTTTACATAAGAAATTTTATTATTCATCAAGATCGAATAACGAATGCGCTGTTTTTATTAATAAAGCTTAAATATGGAATTCATCGAGTACTGAAACGGGAAACTAGATATTTTACCAAGATTTATTGTAAGTAAGTTTTAAGTACAAGTTTTTACAGACGGCCCTTTTCGTATTGGTCTTCTTTGGATTTCGGCAATCGACGTAAAGCTCAAAAGAGAGGATAGGTTGGGTAGGGAATTCCAATAATTATTCATAAAGACGCTAGCATAGCTAGCTAGACTAGCTCTTTTACCAGTCCACCACATCAAAGAGACTGCCCCTCTGATGAGCCTCTACCGGGGATGTGATTTTCCTTTTTCATCTCTGATAGTAGAAGATTTCGCTATCTTTTATTTTATTTTTTCGAGAACTCAGAGAGGTATTGCCAATTTTCATTTAATATTTTTTCGATAAATACACATTTATTTTTTTAAATAATGTTTATTTACGATAAAACGAGTTTCGTCAGCGTAAATATTATAAATACAATATTTAATTTTGCAGTAACATGGCATTTCTTTTTATTCCATGCAGAAGACGATTTTATCAAAGTTATCCAATATAAATAAACACATATTTCTTCGAATTAAAGATATGTATATGTAGCTCGAAATCATTTTGGTATTCATTTTAAAAAGCTTCACATACAATTTTAATATTTTGGATGATGATATTAAAATATTTAGCTAAATAAACCATCCAACACAAATCAATTTTTATTACCGTTGCCAGATCTATGGTAAAATCAATATATATATATTCTACTGATCATATAATAATCTAATAATTTTCATCATATCAATTTTATTTTAACTGAGTACATTGTTTGTCATAAATTAACTAGGTTTTTTTGCTATAACTTTCCCACCTGTAAACCATATTTTTTTTTACTAAGACATTACTTCCTTTTTCACTTGCGTGGAATAAGTATTATTCGTAGCTTCCAACCAAAATTTAAGAGTATCATATTGACTAAAGAGCAATTTAAGTGGCAATGTTAACAGAGTGTACATTGTATCAGTAAATTCATGAAAAAGTCAAAAAGAACATGCCGATTTTACATAGCACTAAACATTCTGGAATTTCAGTCAAATAATCAACTAATATCCAAAACATTGATGCTTAGAGTTACATGCAGAAGTACTATTTACTAAGTACCTTACGTAAATAATACAGAGATGCTAAGTTTATCGCAATCAACGCTAATGTATACAATGTTCATTTAAAGCAGAATAAATTTTTAATTTAATTGAATATGTATAATGCTGATTATAACTTCTTGAATTAACTGTTTGATAAATTGAAATGCAAATGTGTTGCATATTCTTGTCGTTTAGTACCTTTACCTAGTAACTTTTGTACATTTTCAATATTTTTACTAAAAAAAGAAAAACTACAACTACAAAATTTTCACAAAATACTAAATTACTTCTTGACTTCTTTGTGTTGTCTATCATATGTATCTGCATAATTACAGTGTATTTACAGTGTAATTAAACAGATTCGTGTGACCCTTAAATAAATTAAATATTTTTTAATGATTGATACTTTGTACAGTTTCACAAGCACGACTCAAGGTTCGCTTTCTGGCATATTCGGGCATTCTATCACACATACGCAATAAAATTCACACATATGAAACAGTTTGCATCCGTTATACACAAGAGAAATTGCACAGGGAACACACAAACCCTATAGTAAGGATGCAAATATATATCTAAAATAACTTTAATAACTATTGATTTGATTACAATTACACTCAATTTATATAAGACAACTTTATTTTATTATCAGTTTACGTCTTCAAAGCGTTCAATTATTATGGTTTTCATATATTTTCAAACGATTTCATGTCATTATTCATAAACTCCTAATAATACATCATTGCATTAAATATTTTATGACATATATGATAGTCAGCAAATAGTTTTATTTTTTTAACCACATGATTAATATGAGAGGAATTAGCACTACAAATTTCCATACAATATTTGTTAATAATAATTTGAAAAAATTACTTTAAAATGTATTTTAGGCAATCCTATTGTAATCATTCATGTGAATAATATACGAATAAATGCACCACAATACCAAAAAACATTTTTTTTAATCGCTTACGAGTTCAGCCCTTTAAGCCCTTCGCATCTTTTAATTTTGCATCTTTCTTTCAATATTATAAGGTGGTAATAAAACATAGCATTTTGTAGACTTTCTTTTCAAACGAACTTCTCAAATCAGTATCTCTACGCGATGGCAAGTGCCTACAGTTTATTATGGTAAATGTTCACCTTTTTAAAAAGAATATGAGTTTTTTTTATTGCTTTTTAATCCTCAAAAATTATTTAGAACGTTATGAAAGTAGTAGTAATGAAAGTTAGTAAAAAGATCAATTGATAAGATAGAAATTGAAAAATCATAAAGTATATTGTGGAAATAGTATTAAAAATGTGATTTTATTATTTTAAATAGCATGCCTTTCCATGAAGAAATGACAGTTAACACATCAAATGGTACTATTATATAATTTAAAAATATTACAAATTAAACATCACAAACATAATAACCAAAAAAAAATCTCTGAGACCATTTTATACTCTTAGACCATTATAAACAAACTTTATTAATATTTTATGAATTGTAATGAGATTTTTAATGAAATCTGCTAGTGGCATTAACATTTTGGCTTAACCCTTCATGAACCAAAATACCAACATTAAAGATGTGTCACATTATAATTAATCGAATGAAAAACGATGTGAGCTAAATGATATTATCTAATGAAAATAGTTAGGTACATTCATAGTACTATTCATGTCTTTATGAATCGTAAAAACGAAGGAAGCTTATAAAATATATTATTCAATTCATACATGAACATTTAATAAATAGTTACATTATGATTTTCTTTAATGTAATCTCAAATATTTCTTGGAACGCAATAATTCAGAGCTTTAAAGACCACCTTTATGCTTATAGTCATTCACATGAAAACGGTTTTAAGCAACAACTTTACAATTGAAAACACAATTATTTTCAACAAAGTTAACACAGCTTTTGAGGAAAGTTTTTAATGTTGGAAAAGCTATGGAGTTTGGTGAGTATTTTGACTTCATACCGTATCAAAACCATGGAGTTAGCTTCAAACAGCTGTCAAACAAATCTTTTATTATTAAAAAAAAACAAGTACTATGTTCAACAATAAACTTGTCAATACAATGAATAATAAAACTCTTGATGTACTTCATTTGAAAATTAGGTGAAATAAAATGGTTGATTTCCACAGTTATTTTTAAGCGCGTTGCAACCAAAATCTGTAATGTCAAAGATATGTTGGTAAATTTTTACGGCAGTATAAATAAAACCATTAGCAGTCTCATCAGTCAAAAATGGGTTGAAGCGCACATAGCTATTTTGCGCTCCAAATGATAATACACGGATCGTAAAGCATTTTACTTAATATGCCAAAAGTTACCTTACGCTCGTCGTGGAGGTATGTTGTAGAACTCATCCCCGCGCTCTTTAGAATTGAGTGGAGACAAACTGCAGTGCATTTCTGCATTGTGAAAGCACAAGACTTAAGCTCATATAGAATTTGTCTCGTGTTAAATCACTTGTACGCCAAAGCTCTTTCTGAAGCAAAATGGCAACAAACTCATAAAAAAACATTTAATAGAAATAACATCATATTTTCTTCCTCTGTTAGATATCCTCATATATCACTTCACATTACTAGACACTGTCATATATATCTTTATATATATATATGTATAATATAATTTCAGGTAATGACTTCTCGCTCTCAATCGAATTTCAGAATAAAATATGAATATTTCAAGTTTTGTACACTAGTTTCGCCTTCAGCATTTACTTCATTCTAGTATAAAAATGCAGTCGGACGTTACCAGAAAAATAATATATTTCATTAACACATAATCACTAAGTTAGTCATTTACTTGAAGGCTAAGCTGAATTAATAATTTTAATTCCTAATTAAATCTGAACCGCCCCAACGTTGCTTTAACATAATTTAAAATTAAATAAAATAATCATTTTCAAATGATTTGTGTAATAAATTACATTAACCAATAATTTTGTTATAGTACGAGATTATCCTCGCACTAGAAAGTATGATGATGCCAAAAGGCGAAACACGAATTTCAAAAGATTTAAGCAAGCTACCGTTTGGTTATTGCTATTTTATTGCCATATTATATAAACGTTATATGGCTATTTTTTACGTCAAATAAAATTATAAAAGCAATAGCATATTTTGATATAAACTATTCTCATTTATTTATAGAATACTATTTCAATACAAACGTTGGTTGTAATAATGAATCTGTCACGTGTATCAATATAATTATTAAGTTTTCAATATTTAATGATCTAATATCCTTAAAGATTAGTCAAAGCCATTATATATCTATAAAAAATATCTCTTGGTTGACTTTGAGTTAAGTTTTGTACGTGTTGCTGTAAGGCGTAATGCATGCTAAAAGTTTGTTGAATTTTTGCTTTTTGACTAAATTTACCGTGAAATTGTGACATTTGATTCGAAGTTAAATTCACTTATTATTTGAAACAAACATACAAAGTAGACGCACAAAAACACAATACTGATTTATGAATTATTCATATAAAAGTAATTCAAAAGCGGTGTGTTATTCATATCGCCGTGATAAGCGCTGCTAAAAAGCTCTCTCCGTTAATTATTTAAAATCCCAAAGCTGCGCGACGGAAATTCGTCAAACTCATTTCTGGGCAAAGTTTCCGTGCCGCAAAAGTTGAGCATTGCTAAATACTTTGCGGCAGCGCGAAAACTGCACTTGCTTTACTTTGTAGGAAACCTTAAATAATCATTTTCCATGGCACGCAACTACTTAGCGGGTAATTAACGAGTTAACTGGAACGAAACTATTCGCTGCTATTGTGTGCCGTAAATTGTTGAAATGATAGTTTGCTGAGATATAACTAAGCACGACACACGTTTAAACATTAAATTTATCTATAATTCATTCTGTAGAATAACTTATGTATTGTGACTGATTAAATGACTCGACTGCTTCAGATATTTACTAGAGAAAACAGTTTTTTTTAACTTTTTAATTATATAGAAATAGAAGACACTAACGCAGGAACAAAATAGTATTTATAACATAAAAAAATGGATTTAGCATAAAAAAATATATTTTAATGTAGCATATGCGCGGTGTAATTTCTTTGCGTGTTAAGCTTTTTGTATATAACAGTGTGAAAACGTACAGTTTGAATGGTGATAATTGCTTGTAATGTTTGTTCGCATCTAAAAATTTACTTACTATTTGCAGACAAATTTTTTCAGACGAACGGTCATAATACTATTAAATAAAATTAATAATCATTAAAATAATTTGACTCACTAATTATTGCTATGCGATAAGTACTAAAAATGTGTTTTTATTGTATAAAATATAAGTCATATTGACTATTGGGCTTTCGTCTAAGCTTAATGCGATGTCAAAAGTTTGTATTGCCAGATATAAACTTGCGTAATGTTTTTCGATCAATTAATTGTAAATTCATAAGTCAGTGTAAAGAATTCAATTCAAAGTCTACATTATAGCCAAAAACTACTACTTGCTACACCAACTTGTGTAATAACTATATCATTTTTTTTTAACAAACCTTTATGATTTCAGCACCACTCTATACTCTTATAGTTAATTTAGTCAATAAATAAAACAAAAAAATCGCTCATTATTTATTTGTATTTTTAAACAATATATTTATCATTTACATCGAAATTATATATGAAAACACTTGTATACCCATAGGATCCAATAAAGCAGTATTTCAAGAAGATAGATCTCGAGTACTTAATCATTAAATGGAGACATTTTCCTGTTATCTTAGTGACCACTTCATAACAGCCATGAATATTCTGTCCTCTTGAATTCCCTTGGTCCGCAGACCTTCCGCGTTGACGCTTTATTGACCTCCGCGTCTTGGGGACCTCGTAACATTACGTCGAGATGACTGTGACCCACATTAGATGTCCCTTAAGCGTCTTACCGTTATAAATCAATGCATAATACAATTTGTCGAATTCAAGAAGAATGAAGTTAATTCTAAAAGAAAATCAATGGTTTTTTTCTAAGATACGTGAAAATAAATATGTACGTGACATAGGTTTAATTCAACCCTGACTTCAAACTTTTAAGCAAGAACATATCTAAATTAAATATAGCTAGATAGGGAAAAATTCTCAAAAAATATATATTCTCTATTATAAATACAATTTTCGAATTATATAGAGTATGTTTAATTTTTTGTTTCCCTAAGAATCAATCCACTCTTGAACTCATTTAGATACCTACTAAGATATTGTACGTTAATATCATAATTTTACCGTCCAAAATGCATCAAAATTCGTCTTAATGTATTTTTGCTTTCCAATTATACGCTTTAATCTATTATGGATTTACTTCTAAAGAAATGTCGACCGATCATTAAATAACAAAAGAATTACGACGAATTTAAGTTTTTTTAATTATGTTGTTAAATTCTTGATATATATTAAGGATTATCATAATTTTTTCAATCATCAAAATCACATATTCTATCGTACATTTGATCATGATGCAAAAACCAATTGCTATTAATTTTACGAGATGTAGCTATTATTTGGGACTTTTTTCATACCATAATATTGAAAAAATGCAAAATATCCTTGACTGATAAAAAACTGATAAAAAAATCATTTGTTCAAATTGAACTAAGTAAAAAGAGTATTAGTGGTACTAAAACTACGACCTTACATTCTAAAACTATAAGTCATGTAAATATTGTGTAATACTATATTAAAAACGATTGTACTATTGAATTAGACTTTGTACCATCGGTCATGCATTTAAATGAGAATTTCTATCAGCGCCTTCTGTCTCAAATATCGATAACTACAAATTAGCATTATCCAATCGAATATAACCCGTCCAACCTCACTAAACCCTTGTTATCCGTGAATGGTTAACCGCCACTACTGTTATCTATCGACTGGGTATTGAATCTAATTTCGGGTATTGCCCAAGGACAACGCTTGCCCGTACTAAATAGACGAGTGCAATGCATAATCAGTGTTGTATGCCATTACCAAATCTACATACTCTGACAAACTTTAATGAGATCTCGTTAAATTGATGTCGGTTTGTTTTACTTAGATTTACTGGAAACGTTCGAATTTCGAATTTCATTCATTTTTTATTGCTTACTAGCGTGTACCCGGCATGCGTTGCAATGCCACTAAAAAAAAAAGAAACCGCGAGTTTATGGAAGCGTCTCGTCGAGCGAGGCCGGACCCAATTAGAAGCGAAAAGCTGATGTTATGTTTTTCTTACCTAAATTTGACAGTGGCGGCCGTATGTGTTTTAATTTATTGGAATGCTTTTGGATGCACAATGTTTTTTGTTTTTCTATCTTGAGCGTACACAAATAAATCAGAAGTTTTGCCAACGCGTGAGCAGGCCACATACAGTTTTCCATGTGAGAAGCATGGATTTTCCAAATTTAGTCCACACACTTGTAACGACTGTCCTTGTGCCTTATTGGTGGTCATTGCAAAGGCGACTCGCAATGGAAACTGCAGACGCTTAAATTCAAATGATATGCCATTTGAATTTAAGCGGAAACATTGGGATGCGTGGCAACAGTACATCTTCTCCTTTGAATTTTCCATTTAAAATTGTAGCTTCAATAATATTGCGCATCATTTTTCTTACAGAAAGCCTGGTACCGTTGCAAAGTCGCGGTGGATTTGTGTTTCGGATAAGATTGATAGGCACGTCAATTTTCAATGTTAAAACATGCGGCGGCATGCCTGGCAAATCAAGTAAATTCAAGAATTCTGTTGGATAATGGACGACTTTGTCTTGATTCGTTATAGTATCGATGGACTTACACTTTGTTGCTTCTCCTGGTATTTCATTAGTTATGCTGAAATTGATTGCATTGACATCCTTGTTTTTGGCTGCTAATATAGCACGTGCATTGAGCCATTGATGATTTTTATGATTGTGTGCAATATTTGAAAAAACCTTGTGAATCAATTCGTCTATGGTTGCGGTTATTTTACATAAATTTGCTAGTAATGTGATACATTGTGTGGATTCCTCTATTGACATTTTCCCATTTCCTATATCCAACAATTGTTTTGCGAAACATTCAGCGGATGCATAATGTTGTATTGTATCGTAGTTGTACACACATATATTACTTCAAAGTGAATCTAAGTACGTATCGCCATAAAACGCATGATTTGAGACATGCATTAAGTTCATCGGCCACTGTTGAGCGTGATATAACAGGTAGAGTTTGTCGAAAATCACCAGACAATAGTCGATTTCCTCTCAAATCTTTTAGTGTACGATGAAGTGCTTCCGATGATTTTTTGTGTGCCATAGTACATTCATCGCATACAATGATTTTACATGATGTGATTAGTTTGCCCGTTTTAGAATTTTTGTCGATATTGCATGTTGGTTTCTCAATTATTTACATATTCAATGGCAGTTTCAGTGCTGAATGCGCTGTTCGGCCTTTTCCAAAAGAGTTGCTGCAATTCCAGATGATGCGATTGCTAGTGCAATGTTTTTTTGTGATTGTGTGACTGCCAAAATGAATGAAATGAGAAAGGTTTTACCTGTGCCTCCGGGTGCATCTATGAAATAAAATCTACCACTTTGACTTGTAATTGCATCCATGATTGTGTCATAACACTATACGTTGATCTGAAACAAATTTCGGAACGGAATTCGTTTGAACAAATTTATCCAATTCATTCACATCAAAGTGTGTTTCTCGTTGGAAATCACGATCACGTCAGTCGTTTTCAGATGGATTCAGCGCAGCCATTCCCAATTGTACCAATGATTTGTTAGCGACTACTAAACATATGTCCTCATTCAATAGCAATGCCTCATTATACACGTTTGGTGTGAATTGAACGTGTGGATTTTGAATTGTTGCATGCAAACTATGTAAAATAGCAATGTATTTTAGTTCTACAAAATTATTTTTAACAAATATAGTTGATAGCTATTTCGGCTCACGCCATCGTCAGAACTATCCATAGTATCTAACTATATCATAGTAACTATCTATAGTTCTGACGATGGCGTGAGCCGAAATAGCTATCAACTATATTTGTTAAAAATAATTTTGTAGAACTAAAATACATTGCTATTTTTTCACCGTGTTATAATGGAGTTCTACCAAGTGAATGCCAATTCAATCAATAAATATGTAAAATATCTTCACTCATGTAGTCTTTGTATTTTTCCCAAAGATCATTTGGATTGGATGGAAAGCAAATTGTTAATATTACTGCAAATAACGCATGTATTTGTTGTGGGTCAGCAGTATTCGATGAATCAGCGAGTGAAGTGTCCCAATGTGCATCGTTTTCTAGAAGACTTAATTCGAGGCAAGCTTCACGATAAATGAAACATATTCGACCGTTTACTGTTCTCAATTCTTGGAAGGATGTCGGTCCACGTATGTTGATTAACAGTAATCGCAAGTAAACGCATTCTGCATTATTTGGTTGAACAGTGTACAGACGGCCTAATGCGTCGGTTGAATATACATTGTAATGTCCTTCAACTGCTTTACCTTGTTTGCGACGTTGAATTCTTTTTCTGATGCATTCCATCCGTAGAATGTTGGCACTTCAGAGTAAGGTAGCGTCTTTACAAACATATCATCCCTACACAATAAGAAAAATGCAGTTAACATTGTTGGCTGTGGTGACAATGCTCTTACACGTGCATTTTCTTTTGTGAAGTAAACTCGCTGTCCATTTTCAATGTGAACTGCGAAATGAGTAACTGGTGGATGCCGTTCATGAATTGGAAATGATAAAATGCGCCATATTGCTTCATTGCTACTAATGTAGCGTCCCAGTTGATATTGGTTGATTTCATCGGTAGATGCAGTTGAATCTCCCACTCCAAAAACTGCCATGTCGCTTTCTTTGTTGGCATATTTACAAATGCATTTGATGGATTTCACTGAATTACAATACTCGACGTTGATGTGTGCTTTGTACGTTTTTGAGAGAAGCTGTGAATACGGTACAATCCAATGATTATCAATTTCAACCTCATTGTTTCACCCTTTTCTTTCGTGCTTGAGTTGTACTCTGACCTATTCTTTATCGTTTGGGTGGCATAATTGATGTCACAGTGAATTTTACGTTTTGAAATTCACTTTTGAAAAATAAAAATAAATAATTGATATATTGAATAAATTCTTTCTATATCACACACGATTTAAACGTAATATTTATTTCAATTCGTTCTGTCGTGCGACATAAAACTAAAACCATAAAGTCGGTAAAAAATAGAACATGGAAATCCTTCTCGACAATCGAACTTTGTTTCAAAATATTCAGTACCTTACGTAAGTACCTACAGGTGAGTGAATGTGACAGATTTGCGTCGTTCTTGTTTTCGGCGTTGCTATGGATACAATGTGTCATAAATGGCCATTCTGTATTACAATAGTCTTGTATGAAAACATGTTTTTCGTGAATATTCAATTAATTTTTGTAATCAAATCAAATTCTGATCTTTTGCCCGGTAGTCTAAGCAATAATTCGACAAAGTTTTATCGCAATCGGATTAATGGTGTAGGAGTTAATAAAGGACAGACAGACAGACACTCATTTTTATATATATAGAAGATTATCTTGCAGGCATTACGAATCAAAAAAGTTAATATTTCCAATTATTTTATTCTTAATTTCTAAAAATAATCTGCTTTATATTAAATATCTGTAAACACTTTTTGTCAAATCCATTCACATAAATTTCAGAAGAAGCTAAAACATCCATTTATTGTCCATATTTTTCATATTCGAAGCTAACAGGGCTGAAAAATTCATTGTACTTTTGACGGCAATATACCATAATATTGAGAGTCACAAACCTTTTATGCTGTGAAAAATAAAGCGTTTTAATATCTAAGTTGTTACTGCGAGTGATTCACAATTTTTTTAATTGAGAACTATTCTCCACTGAAGCAAATGCACGTTAAATAAGAAACACAAGCATGACCCCCATTCATATATTTATAACTGAAACGTTTCATAGCCAAAGTCGAGTAAAGAATTTATCATTCTATGAAATATGTCAATCATAGGAGATAAAGGTATGAAAATATTATTATATTACATTAAGCCCTCGGTAACATATTGTTTTATTTAAACATGTTGGAAAGTTAAGTAATTATTAAGTAATTAACATATTTCAATTATGAACGAACAATTAAACCTCCTTATTTCTTCTTATTTGTATATTTTACATGAAATAATTTCAATAAATCAATAATTTATATTACTCAACTCGAACAATAATACGTGTTATTATATTTGTTTTACTCAAACTGAAAATGTTAAGCTTAGTATATATTATTGATTGTATTGACAGTCACTTGGTAGAACTCCATTATAACACGATGAAAAAATAGCAATGTATTTTAGTTCTACAAAATTATTTTAACAAATATAGTTGATAGCTATTTCGGCTCACGCCATCGTCAGAACTATTTATATATATAATATCAAATATATATATCTATATATATTTGTTAAGACAATTTTGTAGAACTAAAATACATTGCTATTTTTTCACCGTGTTCTTAGTAGATATCTTTATGATTTCCTCTAATTAAATTTGATTCTTATGAATCGGATTTAAAATTCGTAAAATTTGAACACCAAGTAAGGTTGACTGTCATTATTATTAAATCATTTATCATGTCCACTGAAAGTGTTTGATGGAATTTCAATTTCAAATTTTAAATGTTGAAACTTTGTACAATTTCACATGTTTCATCACTGACGTATCGGGTTTCACCAGTTCTGCTGAATTCGTGCGTTAGAATGCCTGAAGATACCGAAAAGCGAAACCCATATACTAAGTGAAAAAATGTGTGGAATTGTACTAAGTCTAAACAATTCAAATAATGAAATCGGTATAGGAATTGAACAAGGTAATAATTTCACTCAGAGCCGAAATTATATTCATTTTTTCATTTATTGTAGATATATAATATAAACTATCAACTAACTATCAATTAAAGAGAATCTCTGTACCTTTATGCAGATGTTGATGTAAAACATTCAGAAGTTTACTTAAAAGGATAAAATATTAAAAATATGTTGGTTGAAGTTCTAATCTAAGTTATACAAAAAGCCTATACATCAAGAAAAAATTTTATTTTTATATGTATATATTTATAATATAAACGCATGATTGATCTTACTCTAAATAGTAATATTGATATATTATTCTTTCATTCTCCCCCTTTATTTATCGTGTAAAACTCAATGTTATTATTATTCTGCTTTAGGGCAAATATTATGTGGCAATATAATTTCACAAAAACAATGCTATTGTGTTTTTCTTTAAATAAAATCCGTATGTGTACGTCCACTAATTCAACTCTGCCATGCATAATGCGCCGTCGGATAAACAATGCTTACGATTTCAATTGAGGCACAAGTATAACTAATGTAAATCGTGTACCAAACTGAATTGATTTAAAGGGTTGTTGTGGTACAGTGGACAGCTTAACTATAAACAAATCCATGTATCAAGCATTCAATTACCGTCGGTATTATGCAGTTTTTTTTGTGTAAATATAACAATCAGTATGAAGTCAACATATAAAATTCACTAAATGCAGTTAAGAGTGTACTAGTCATTGAATAAATTATCTAGTAGGATTATAAAATCACTTCCAAATGTTCGACAGATCAGACATGACATTACTGTTAATGTTAGGTTTTTATGTTTCAACAACATATGTGTATCACTTTTAATGTGTGTTTACTATCACTTCTTGATAAAAAAAATAAAAACACATTTTTAGTACTTATTCCCACAATATATGTGATCATACATCTGTATAGTTAATGTACACAACTATTAATTACATAACATATGTGTTCCTTCGTTACCTGATTAAAATGGGACTTTTTAATTTGTACATATTGTGTACTCGTTAACTGTTTTACAAGTTGGTTGTCCCACCTCCACCCGTTATGTGTATGCATCTGTTGTTACACGGCCGCCTTCCATAACGCAATACTAATAAAAAGAATCGATTTTACTCCTCATATTCTCGGCCCGATACAGAGATGCACAGGCCGATCGTTAAACCATGCACTATTATGCTTAAAAGAAGAGAGAGAAAAAGAAAGAAAAAGAAAATATGACTTACTCAGCCACTTAGTCTACGTGATATTAGGTACCCTGTGTGTGTACTGAAAAAATACTAAATTCGTTAACTATTTTATATGTACACGAACATGCGAAAATAACATATTAACTATCTTATCTAAAAGAGAGCTTTGTAACACAAAAATTAGTGCAGGCCACCAAATCTTGTTTCTCCTACATTCTCGAAGAAATTTTCTCAAACAAATAATTTTGATATATATTACTACAGACTACATTCAGTCAGATATGTAAAACTGTAGTGAGTACAACGTTGAGTTATACATACAATTAATGATTTATGAACTCTGAGATTAGAAAAAGTATAATACGGCCATACATAAATATTATTGTATCGCAAAAAATACAATAGTTAGTTTTATAAAGTAAAATATTCCGCATAGAAACGACGTTATTTTAAAATTGATTTTAGATTAGGGACTGGGACGGGAACGGAAAAATGCTACGGTAAAGTATTAACATTATGGTAAAACTGTTGTAAATTTTCATTGAGCCGTGTTGAGAATTTAACGTATTTTTTCCCGTGAAAACATCTCTGCACTTTCAATTCCCGCACCCTATAATTCAATTTTCCCTTGACTGCGTTTCAATAGAAGGCTTTGCCTTAAGCTTAAAACCAGATGCCAGATGCCTTGGCATCCGTCACTGGGTTTTCCTGCGCGTCGGCGTACATTTTCACTCGACACTGTCATTTGAGTTCATTCAACCGATCAAATTTGATAATTAATAAAAGCGATTAAAATCCGCAGGCTTCTTTGAATCGGCGTATTTTTGCACATCGCCTTCTACAAGTTAGAAAACTTTGATCCAAAATTATTCATAACGCATATTTTCAGCAAACTAAAGATCAAATGTTCAGCCACTTTAAATTTTATATAAATATCTTGCATTATCTTGAATAATGCCCTGAAATTTTCATTTATTGGTATTAGGATTGATGATTCTATTTCATGGGTTCATTTAATATTTTATAAAAAGTTGCAACACACGATAACGGTGTTTAATTTAGAAATACAGTGAAACCTCGATTTTACGTTTTCCAAGGGACTCTGAAAAAATAACGGTAATTGCGGGAAACGATGAATGCGGAAAAGCTTCAAATAATAATAAACAAGTAAAATCGTAAAAAACATTTATTATATAGTTATTTGTACATACTATATATAAAATTTATTTTTTAAAAAGTCCTTTATGTTAGTTTGCTTCTTTGTTATTTGGCACTTTAATCGGAACAAAGACTTGTTACTAAACTTGTGACTAAATGTTTGTATGTACAGGAATCATTATTACCATGAATTTTAAACAAACTTACATTTGCATCATAAACAATAATACGCGTGTGGTGGATTTCAACCCAAAAAATAGCACATGTGTCCAATGCGTTATGTCTAACATGTACAGCGGATTCCAGCGTCTCTAGACATAACACCTGCACTCAGCCGAGTCAAACTTGCTTGTCGAGATACGGAGTAATATGCAATAAAAACGGTCAATCGGGATAATATTTGTGACGGGATCAAAATATTTAGACGGTTTATCGAGGAAATTGGGGAATCGGGAAACGGTCAATGCGGGATTATTTAATATTGTTCTTATGGGAGTTTGACGGGACTATAAAAAATAAGCGTTCCATCCGGGAAAACTTATTATGCGAGAACGGTTGATCGAGGTTCCACTGTATATATATTCTGTAGCATTTAACTGACAAAAAAACAATAAACGTGTACATTATATTTTAAGTCAATCGTTTATCTCGATTGTCATTTTTTTGAAAAGAATACTTTAAATTTGACTATCAAAAATATATACTCTTCATAATTATTGCTATTCTATAAGAATATAACAATGGGCTTCTACAAACAAGTAATTTTAACCCCTTCTGAAAATAATGATTTTTTGACATCTTTAAGTTGTTCTTATACCAAGATCACTATTTTTTATTAACTAAAATAAAAATATTTTATATTGAAAGTTTTATGTTTATTGTGCAGGTCACTCGTAATCGTACTGATTTTTTCACTCTGACAATTTACAAAAAGAAAATAATCGATATAGTACAATTGGATTACGAGATTTTTTTAAATTTCAAGTAATATTACCAGTTGAAAATGATTAATCAAAATAAATATTTTTGATACAATGCTGATTTGTCGAAAAAATTTGAAAACACGTTCGATATACCTAGCGTCGCGGCTTTGGAAAATAGCGTCTTCCGGATAATATGACAATCAAAATGAAAGGCCTGGCGTAGACACCTCCGCGTCAAAGACAAAGCAGTCCCCCAATCTGTTGGGGAGTTGATTGTAAACTCGAAGTGGTTCCCCATCCCATGGGAACTTCCCCTTAATGACGTCTAAGTGAATTGGGTTTTTGAAACTGTGCATCGATTTAATTAAATATTGTATTTTGGACTAAATCTCATTTTTAACAATTAATTATGGATAACATGATCACACTTGTTTTGTACTCTACTTTAATAACGTTCAAAGAAGGTTTTAATTAGATAACCGATCTCGATATAACAAAATATAATATGTTTTAAAAAGATCAACTGATTCTACAGTAATATAATTCCGAATTTATTGCATCAGTTAAAAATGAAAACAAAAGTGTACTGTAATATTTATTATTGTGTATTAACAAAAGTTTTTGCCACTGCATATAAAGAAAAATGAAGCTTTTTCGATATGATGTTATTCATTTAAAATATATCATTATTCTCCATTTATTTCTCAATTCAAGATTTTACCATTCATAAAAAAAATTAAATATTAATACAAGTAATAACCAGTATTCCTATGGTACCTTGTCACGTGTTAGTGTTAGCTCACTAGATAGTCTTTGAATTGTTTCATTTTTTATGAAAGGTAAAAAGAAACAATAACGAATAAACTTTTAATCTAAATAAAAAAGACAAAAGGCAAATTCAAAACGAAAGAGTAGTTTGTAATTATTGTAATGTTTGTAAAATTTCTACTGAAATTTTTGTTTTGTACACTACATAGTAAATTATTTGATCTCAGCTGAAAATAATATTGAATGAATATATTTTTATTTCGATAGCATAGAAGATTGGATACGATTTTACTTAGGATGTGATGTTAAAATATTGCTCAAATTTACAATAAAAATGCACGTTTGATAACATTTACCTTATATTAGTAAAAGTATTCTTATTTCATTTGAAAACTGCTTTTTATTATTTCTGCCATTCGACTTCAATTATTGATTAAATAAACAATTCATAGTGTTATTTTCAAAAACACTACGTTGAATAAATCATTTTAGTGTAGATTGACAATCAAGACTTCGCAGATCAGAGCGTAGCACCCGAGGCACCTGATGGATCCAAAACAACTGTTGCTGAATACCCCCATTGCGCTGAAATCCTTCGGCCCCAAATTATTTACAAATTTTCCACCGTACAGCGTTTGTTCCACGATGAAGATTAGAAATTATCCTAAAGTTTTCCCTGCCATTTTCATTGTTTATCTTCTTCAAAAGACAATTTTCTGTTTTCGTTTAATTTAAATTTCCTTGGGCTTGAGTTACGCAAAGCGCTTTTAAAAGTTTCGCCTGTCGAACGTTCTTTGTCGTTGTCCACTATTTTAATAAAATATCTGTTTACGAGCACTGTTACTGCTATTGAACGTTTTTGATTTGTTTTTATTATATTCTTGTAATTCCCAGCAAAAACAATTAAATTCGTAAATGTGCTACGTTCCTGGAAAAAGAAATATCGCCCATATTATCAATCTCTTGGCGAGCTCATTTTACTGAGGTATTTATTCTACATACACTTTTTTACATTTATTATTCATACTACCAATAGATGTAAATTCTTCAACATAACCATCCATTTTAAATGAAAATAGTTATATATTCACCTAAAAATATCAAATAGACTGGTCTGATTAATTGAATACAAAATACTACTTTGTCTGTTTTTACTGCATATAGGTTACTGATACTTTTATTATAGGCATTGTAAATTCAGTATTACTTTTGATCAAAAAAAGTAGATTTTCTAGTGTATCACCATTCAATTAATTAGTTCTTATGAAAAAATTTGACACATTTAAATACTGCTTTAAAGACACAGTTTTATGTATACTTTAGATCAAATTTGAATACTGTTATATTCTTACGAAAACACTACGTATCACTTCTTAATAATTTAGTCACCTTTCTTTTAATTATTTTCTGCAATAGATATTTAACAACATAAATATTTTAAGCAATTTATTTCAAAAATTTGATGAACACGAAATGGCAACCAATGGTGGAAAATGTGTTTTTCTAACAGACTTACCCTTTTTATTTAATTTGGCATTTTTACTATCTCTTACGTACATTCTGATTCAACTCTCACCCTCTCAATTTCTTTTCAAATAAATACCTAACAAGAAGAGCGGGTTTTTTTTTCATTTTCAATTGTTTTTGTATACCTAAAGCGCCTGCACCGCCAGATACAACTACAATACAACCATAGAACCACCCGGCAATAAACTTTCAATTCCCTACGTCTTTGCTTTGATAACGTTCCACCCCTAAAACCGATGGCAATGATCTGCCCCTGCAAACAGGGCTTGCAAAATATTACATATTGCACATAATATTCGATCTTAGCAAATTAATAATATTGAAACTCATCATATTATTTATTTGATAATATCGTGAGCGAAACCAGATAATGTCATTTAAAAATAACCCATCGCAATTTATAATCTTCTCATGTTTACATCGGAATGCTACCTTGCATATTTTCGTTTATTATAAATGGACGTAGGAAAACTTTCTTAGTTCACTGTTACCTGCAGACATTATAGTTATAAGTCAACATCGAAGAGAAAATTCGAGTATATTGAATGATCTTACAGATAGTTTAAAATTTGCAATTATTACCGAATAAGGTCTAGCGATAATATATGACATAGACTATTTATTGTAATAAAAACTTTATCTTCTATTGAATCACCTTTGGTATGAAAATCAGATTACAAAAACTTTAATGATATATGTTTTGCTGTATAAATTTTTTTCATCAACTCTAGAAAATATTATTTTCGTTTAATTTTGAGTATATATAAATTATTTTCCAGATTTAAGTAGAGTAATTATTATTTCTTTGCTCAGCGTATACTGAAGCAAAAAATTATTATACAAATAATCACGTTGCTTTAATTCTGTCAAATCAAATATCAAATTGAAAATAACGATCATTTACGCGAATTAATAAATATCAAATTATTTTCTTTTCATTGGCGCTACTGAATTAATTCCAGTTTTTAGTGAAAACTTTTTAAAAAATTTCTTTATTTACACAATGAGCTTTGTCTGTGCATACTTTCACAATGAAAATAAAATTGATATCATTATGCTTTATTTATTTAATCAGCAATTTTATCATATGATGACGAATGGTTCCACTCAAAACAAGAAAATGTATTTATCGAAATGTGATAAGTATGTTAAGACGTGTTCTGATCACTCTATAAAATTTTAGAAACCGTACATAATACTGTATTTTGTTTTTATGATAACTGAATTGTCTTCATAAATTTTTTTGGTATAAAATATATATAAATAAACATTTAAAGTACCATCTCATAGAGCTAGGCGATTGTATTCCAAAATAGATTCAGTATAACTATGTTATAATGTCTTGTAGTTGCAGCCCTATTGTGTTTATCCGTACGGCATTTCATCCCTTGTCCCATGACGCCCCGGGGCGACAATCCTCCCCTAAGTGACGAGAACGACTGAATGGAAAATCGGTATCACAGCCTACGCACATAACAGAGACATCAACAATTGAAATTTGGGAAAAGCAGACAGCGCCGTCACTTCAAATGAGATTGTCAATTTCCATGTTCATTTATCAATAGCAACATTTTTGTGTAATTTATGCTCGGATGAATAATGTTGGAGATTTATCAATTCATAATGCGTGATGCTTCCAAGGAGGCAACTATTGAAATTAAGTTATTTTTTGATCATGGCTGTACTAAAAGCTACATTATCTACACAAATTTATATAATTGTACTTATATTTTCTATAAAAATTCTGTATTGCATAATTTTTCATTCTTCCTACATATTTTTTCGCGAGATTAATACTGCTTAACATGTTTTCAGTAGACTTTTTCTACATTAATTTCTATGACAATACAATTTTACACAGCCGTTTTTCACACTTATAATAATACACAAAGAAAAGATAAATATTTAACGAACATAGGTAGATGTATTGAATCTACGATTATTGTTCTGCTAGCATCTGTGGTTTATCGATTAGTTCTGCGATGGTAAAATCTTTTTTTTTCAACACTAGTTTTGGATTTGATTTTTAGAGCTATTTATTTCCAAACATTTATCTTATATTAAGAATTTAAAAAATATATGGTGCTCCAGTCGAAGCTGTTATTACTAATAGAAGTAAACACATATTTATTTTACATATAAACAACATAATTTAACTATCTTCATCACTCTTTCTTACACCTGATAAATTATTTCTTTAAATTTCTTGCACAAAATATGTGTGGTCATATTAAGCTTGCCTCTTAATGCAACCAGAATTTTCGAAAATAAATTATTAAAGCTTAAGGCCTAAACACATACTATTCCTCGTGGGAATGAAGTACCATCAATCATGTGTTGGATATTACCTTGTTTTTTTCTTTATTCAAAATTTTCAGCAAAAAGCGCCTTTGATTATGAAATTTGTAACTTAAATATATGTTAGAAAGTGATATAAATTCCAAAGTCTGCGCACACAAAAAATAACAATTAAGTAAACGATATTTCAGGTTTTAAATAAATGACGAAATAAAAACAATTCTTTCAATAATTTATCATTTACTTAAGTCAATGGTCATTTGTTTAAAAATAATAATCATTTTGCTTTGAAAATAAATTATTATTGTGAACATTATCAATCTTTCAATTTACGATTACTTTTTATAGTGTAATATTGACACTTGTTATGTTTGTACATCGCGATTACACGAAACACTAAATAAAGCGGAATTATTTACCCAGCCCAATTGTCACGTTTCTTGTCCGTGCTCGACAATTTTAAAGAAATGCTGGGCCCGGACTAGTATCGTTTATTTTTTTGAGAAATATAACTTAACTGGTATCTTGATTGAAGTGATCGAATGGGAGACGAAGGAAATGCAGCGAACGCCCGATGGAAATAATAATGGAGCCAATCTATCGCCAGAGATGAAACAATGAAGGTGCCGTAGCCTCGGATGCCTTGGCCAAAAACAGTGCGTACTCGTGATAAAGTATATTTCAAATATTTTTTTACATTACGACATAACAAATAAAAGAAATATTACTTTACAAAGACTAAATATTATCACTAGCAGCTTACTCGATTTACGCATATTTTTTGTTAATCATTGTATTGAAATAAAACAGTATCGAAACGATAATATATTTAGTGTCACCTGTCAAAATTCTCACAAAACTCTCTCACGTGCGATCTATATTGACATATCAATCGAGAATGCGCTATTGAATTGTCCCCGGTAGGCAAATAAAAAACTTTAATAAACTTTTTTATCCATTATTTGTTACTTTAATAAAATTGGCGTGGAAGGCAATGGAAGAATAACGAACCTTGAAACGGTCTTATAAATATCCCGTAATTTTAAATTTCATTATGAAGTATAAATAATAAATAAAGTTTATTCACTTCGATAAATATAGCTACTGTCTTTTCAATGACAGATTCATTTTCCAGCAAACGGAAAATGAAAACTTTACTCTCACTCGTGTACGTCCCTGTTATTTTACGTAATTCTATTGTAGTACAATATTTTTCTTGTCAATACCTTGTCTCGCAGAATTAAATTGCGACTTTAAAAATAATGGTTAGATATAAGTCAAAGCTCCGCCATTAGTGATACAAAATGGAGGAGCCCGACACTTAAAACAAAGACAATTTTCTTTACAGAGCGGATGGCATATTTCAAACAATACCTTGATACAAACTTCAAAATCATTTTGTTTATCTAAAGAATTTCTTTGTCTCATTACCTATTGAAACAACTTTAAAGATCTATTATTTTTATTCAAGTTTTACAGCTATAGAAAAAGTTTTTTCATGGACCAAAAAATGATTTCTATAACGGAATTACGAGAATGAGGGGTTCCCTGTTAAATTCAAGCTTCTGTTTTATAAAAAAATGTATATTTTTAAAAATAATGAGAAGCTCTCATCTACAACAAATGTGTACATAAAATGTTTTATTTTACATTTAATTAATTTATCTCTTACTGGCCATATTTTAAGGTTAGGTTCACATGATGTACTTATGTGAATAAACAAAATTAATACATACTATTACAGTTGATTTGACCCACGTAAGATCATCGGTCGGTATGCGTTTACGCTGATATAGCTTCATATGTGATCATCGTATGCAGAAAATCCCTCATCATAAAAGCACCATTGTCAACCAATATTTAAAAAGGAATGAATCTTTCTTACTAAAAAATATACTTCATAAATTCTTTTTTTTTTTTTTAAATAATAAAAACACATTTTTTTAGTACTTATTTCCACAATATATTTTTTGATCAGGACCGGTTTCGCTCATCGCGAGCATTATCAACTGATAGAATACAATTTACAAACAAGTCTATTTATACAAAACAAAAAATTAATTTGAGTTAATGGTAGCAGGTGTACAAAACCATGGGTACAAGAAGGTTCCCTCCGTTGAAAAACGTTGGGTAAAACTAAGTTATTTAGGCCGAGTTTCTGAAAACATATCCAAGAAGTTAGACAAAAAACTTTTTAATGTAACTTTTTATAACAATCATAATCTTAGTCGAATGTCAGTTAACACGAAAGACAAAATTAATATTTTAAGTCAAAGTGGTATTTATCTTCTAAAATGTGATTCCTGTGAGGCTAGGTATATTGGTCAAACAGGAAGATCCTTTCATACTAGATTTAAGGAACATTTAGCTTGTGCCAAAAAAAGGCGATGAGATTTCTACTTTTGGAAACCATTTGTTTCAAAATAAACATTCATGTGATTTTACTATAAACTAAAAAATCCTGCATTTCAATAACAAATCACTGAAATTAGATAAACAAGAAATCCTTGAAATTAATCGATATAAATTTTTGCCAAATTCTAACCTTATAAATGAACAAACTACTTTTGCGTCGTCACCATTGTTATACTCATTAAATTAGATTATTAAATATATATTTCAAATAAATATTATTTTTTTTTTTTTTTGAAAAATGATATTGCCTCCTTTTACTTAAATTTGTTTACAGAAAATATTGGAACGCCCCTGACTGACCATATCTTCCCATCTCATCGATTCATCTTTAATCGACTTCTCATGTATTAATTTATTTTGTTCCATTAAGTAGTGATTGTGGGTTATTTTCGTCATTAAAAATTTCCCACTCCTTACTTCCTTACTGATTGCTTAGAGCTCTAATGGATTATTGATTTACCATAATTGTAATTGTAATTCTTAATAAGTGATTGTGAACATTTAATTTTTATACTAATTTACTTTATTTGTATCATTATTGTATGATTTTATGTAAATTGTTTCCTAGTTCTTGAACCCATGGTTTTGTACACCTGCTACCTTTAACTCAAATTAATTTTTGTTTTGTATAAATAGACTTGTTTGTAAATTGTATTCTATCAGTTGATAATGCTCGCGATGAGCGAAACCGGTCATGATCAAAAAATATATTGTGGAAATAAGTACTAAAAAAATGTGTTTTTATTATTTAAAATATAATGCCTTTCCATCAAGAAGTGACAGTTAACACCTTAAAAGTGATTCATAATTTCTAATGGTTAATGGCGTTTCAAGTTATATTATTAGAGTCGAATTCCTATCGAATCTAAGACTCTCTTTTTATAAGACTGTTGATCTAACAGACATAAAATAGTTTAAAAAATATTAACTTTTTCAAGGATAGCATTAACAATAATTGAAATACTTCATTTTTAATCGTTAAACTTGTCACAAATAAAGAACACTTTATCAGATTAAATTTGCAAAAAAAAAACGTTACTTCTTTATTACTTTTCAAGAGTTTAATCAACGATTTTGTATTATTTATACTATAAACGTCAAATTATGATTTTGACTTTTTTGTGTCTACTTTTAATTAAATGAATATGTGAATAGATGCAATGTCATGAAATCTCTAAAAATATGAACACATTATATTGCTTAGTTCCTCTTTTCGCTACTTACTCGGCCAAAACTAAATACATTTTTTTAGATTTTCTGAATATAGTAATTTTGTTTTACTACAGAATTTGTTAACACTTCCCAATTCCCAAAATCACCATACCTGTGTCTGATTTGTTGCAATCCAAGAAAATGAATTGTCATTTAAAATGTAATGAACAATTATTTAATCTGCATATCTTCTACAAGCAATGCTTTGTTGTTGCTTGTTATTTTTAACATATCCAGGTATTTGAAAAATCGATTTTTACCATTTCTTTACACAGCTTAAAAATTATAGTCCTCGACAGTACTTTGTGATAGTTTGTTACTTCTTTCATCTCACTCCGCTTTATCTGCGTCTCCCTGACTTTTGCCTTTTTAAATACATAGATACATTTTTCATAAATATTTAAACAAATAACATCTATCATGTAAAACTTTATTGCGAGGGTTTTTTGATAAAAATTAAATGTTTGTATAAAAATATTCTGTTTTTTTCTTGTAGAGATAGGATGTAAGGTATAATTTATACGTATATATGTATATATATACATATTAATGTGCCTTTTTTGTCAATAGTCCGTGCATTACTTTGATGGTGCACCTTCCAGGCTAAACCGCTAGCCAAACAAAACCTTTTGTTGAAATAATGAAACGAAGCATTTAGTATTCGATTATATGATGTCAAGACTATATAGCTTATGAAGGCTGGCTTTAAGCCATTCGATAATCCTATTCTAATAGTAGATGAAGAAAATGAAAATTGGAGAATAGTTGTTAGTCCGAGGATTTGCTCAATTTCGCCCTTAAGCGTGACATTTTAATTAATTTTGAAAAAAACCGATGAATGCTCAAATCGATTATATTATATTTAATGCAGCCTTACAATATTTAAAAGTTACAAGACAAATGCTAGTCACCCCTCAGCTGTAAATACTCAATTTAATGTATTTTTCCATTTTTTATTTATCTTATTAAAATACATTCAACATTCCGAGTATTGAAACTCCATTTCTGTTTGGCGTCAGTACACAACGTGCCAAGATTAGCGATCGCTAATTTTCGTGATGTTACCGTGCCGGTATAGGGTTAAAACCCGACACGGCATTTCGACCACAGCTATATCGTAACGTAACTGGAATGAGAAACCGCTAGAATTGTTCTCGTTCCTGTTTTAACAGGGTTATACGTTATTTGCTGGCTTCCCACGTGGTTCACAAAATCACTCGCTCGACAACATACCGATAATATCATCATACAAATTATTATCTTGATTCAATGGAGTAAATTAATTCAACAAGAATATTGCTTTCTTTCTAAATAAAGTCTTTCTGGTCATGTTTAAAGCGTTAACTGTCACTCTCTATGAAAAGGCATGATATTTTAAATAAATATACACATGTTTAGTACTGTTTTCACAGTATACTATCAGTTGATAATGCTTGCGATGAGCGGAAGCGGTCCTTGTTCATAAAATATATTGTGGAAATATTACAAAAAAGAATAGTGTTCAAAAAATTCTTTCTCGTTCGGAATTAAAAAAATCTTTGAGTAGTGCGATATATAAAACTCTTGACAGCAAAAGCCGAAAGTACATTTTTTTCAATGTCGATCAAATTATACCTGCATTTTCTGTAACAAAATCATGCAATATCTCGCGAATCCCGACAATATAAGAAAAAAGGTTTAATAAATAAATGATGGACAGTGAGCGACATATGACAGAGAGATTAATATTTAAAATTATTTTTTTATACATCCGCTTAATTTCTCCGTGATTTACTGTAATAAGTAAGTGACTCAGCGGCTATTCAAAATTTAAATAGATTTTGCAAATGGTAAGACAATACAATGGAAAATAAAGACAATGGATTGAACCATAAACTTCGCAAAAAACACAACAACGTATACTTTTAATTTGGAAAAGTAAACATAACAGTGCTTAGTTTCGAAAAATATACCATGAAATACACGACTTCACATTGTATAACGCGATTACAGCTTAAGCTCGATTTTGATATTGAACGACAAATCCACCAAGCTTTCTCGGATGAATGAAAATATACTAGAATAGATAAAGGTAGAGATATTATTTTGATAGAAACTGAATGCAAAAAAAAGATTTGTTTTCAACTACCTTTAAAGCAATAAAAATATTAATTCATCTCTGTGAATTGAAATAATTTCTCTTTTACTTCATAAAGTATCAATAATCTATTGTAAGAATAAAATACCAGTCTCTGCGAAGATAGCAGTAGTGGATAAATTTATTTATTTTGATTCATTTGTAATAAACTTATTTATTTAGAGCCCTTGAAAGTTTGCCTATCTCTAACTGAAACTACCCAAAATATTTCCTTTGTGATGCTGCTTTGAGACTTTTTTGCACATCGTTTATCATTTCCCTACCCGGACATAATTTCCACTGCAGTATTTTAACATGTCTTTTAAAGCGGATACCAGTATTTGAAGTGGCACGTCCGCACTAGTTTGTGCTCCAAACTGCATTTCCGAACCCGGGCCGCCAAAGTTTGCACCCGCAAACAGCCAACGGCCAAAACATTTGTGCCAACCAGTTTACGTGTATACTATTGCTTTTAAACACTTACTATACTATAAGCGTAGTGTCACCAATCTTTGTCACGATCAGATGAAAAAATATTTGTGTGAGGTATGTAGAAGTAATAGTGAATAAACCATATTTCTTTTCTATAGCGTAGCCTTTTGAAATGATCAATACAATGCGCTAAATCTCTAGTCACAGTAAAACAACGCAAAATAAATATTGCAATCTACTTTTATTTTTGATTTAAATTTAATATTATAATTAAATTTACTAATTCCTTAAAATTAAACAAATGTATTAAACTCGCAAAAGTAAATGTGATACATGTTATAACAAAACGACATTTCTAAAACGTTTCGATAAAATATTATAAGTTATTCACTTCAATGAATCGTCTTTCAAGTGTAATCGATATGCCTTCAAGTTTTTTTACTTTGAAACTTTTAAAAACCGTATTCACACAATGTTTGATAGATCTTAATATAACAACGAAATAAGCAATAAAAATCTTAATAGAAATCATTATTAGTAAATAACCTTTTAAAAATAACAAGTGGTTCACAGCAATTACAATTATTTTTCTTATGGATTTTCAACTCTAAGCACTTGTAGTGCAGCGATCTCCAACCAGGGCGCGTGGACTCTTTCCAAGGAAGGCGCCAGAACTTTTTAATAAAAAAAGATTTCAAAAAAATTTCATACATTAAGGTAACAAAACTTCGTTATTGTTCTTTTGATTGAAGTTTTCATTATTTGTTTTGTAATTAAGATACAATTAGTTTTTTGTACCGTCATTTCTTGGTAGAAAGCCATGCTATTTTTAATAATAACTGTACACTTTAACATAATAGCAAAATATTCTTGAAATAGTACCAAAAAGTATATTGTTTGTATTGAAATTTTATTACTCTAACAACTAATACTCTTACTCTAATCTACAATATTAAAAAAAAGGGGGAGGCGGAATTTTTTTTAAAGGATGTGTAGTAGCATAAGGATTGGAAATCGTTGAGTAATTGATAATGATTTTAATAATTATTATAATTAGTATCTCTATTTTTTGATTCTCGCATCCTCCACACGTTAGTAAAAATAAAAGAGTTCCACCCCACTCCTCATTTTAAAGTCGAAAATTAGAGTATCTGAAAAAAGGCCTATTTTATCTTTTTAAATAAAATACAAAATTTTCATAATCGAGTATTTCAAATTGGGATAAAAAATTGAAAGCGTACAGACGTCCCATTTCATGTGTCAATTAATTAATCTTAACTGTTGATTGCATTCACGTCTCACGTTTGAAACGTTTCACGTCTCTTTCCTACTCTTTTTCACTTTGGTAAATATTTTTAAGATTGTTCGCTTGTATCTACATAGTTCTTTTACATTACATTCAATAACATATTTCTACAAAAATATGTATCGATGCTCAAGCTCGTGAATCTGCGAACACCAAATGTGGTAATTAAACCATTAACTGCATTCTATGCAAAGGCGAAACAAACACTATTTTTATGGACTCTATGTCAAAATATCAAAGATTTTTGACATATGAATATGTAATATAATTCAATACGAAAAACATAACATATTTCAGATAAACAATGACTTCTGGCAAACACAAAGTCAAAAATAACAACTCACGAAATTTCGAATATAATGCCTAGATTTGTGTATTAATAAATATATATAATATAATATACACTTAGATGTCCGACCTGTGCGGGTATGTCTAAAAACAATACATAATTCCAAATTTGTATTCAATTTAATATGTTATTTTCCTTTGTAGGTTTTCTATCACTGAGTGTTTATTAATTTTAAGTTCTCGCCTTGAGCCATTGTTACTATTTGTAAAATGAACAACTGTTGAAAACAAAATCTGTTCCGGAAAATTGTTTATCACGTTCGAATTCCAAAATAATAGTGGGTCGTTGTCTAGATTCGCATACCTGTTAGCTTTCACTTAGCATAGTAATTATTAATACCACTTTGAATTTCAACCAAAACTGGTGAATTTTCCGGCACGCATAGCTCGTTTCCTCTATAACCGAAGTGGATTTCTTGAACTTAGCAGAGATGAAGTTTAAACGTGTGCTTAACCCTTTCCTTCCCTTTATAACAGGTTCAGGAAGCTTTGTTGATGTAAATCAACTTAGCATGGGCTCGAACGGGCGGCGGAGGCTTTGCGCAGAACTTGAAGGGCGTGTGGGGCGACGGCGTCGATGTAAACACGCGGTGCCGCCTACCTTCGTGACTAAACTCACTCTTAGTTTCGACCGACAAACAACCGAGTTTTCGTTATGTTGTGTTTAACTTCAACTTTGTTTTGTTGGTTTTTTCAATTTTGATTTTTAACAGATAGCCAATATTACTTAACTTACAATTTTACACTAATTTTCTACCTGAAAAATGCAATTAAAAATTTGAATTTAATAAGAAGAAAGCGCCATAGAATCATTCAGTTTTTTCTCTACAATTACAGTTTTACTCATATTGGGGATTTCATTTGTAATCACATATATCACATTTATAGGTTTTCTCCATTTATAATTAATTTATTTGCCTAACAAAAAACTGTCACAATTTAAACGGTTTTTTGACCTAAATGTGGAGTATATTTTCAGGTCGTATACTATTTTTAAAGATGTTACTTTAACTAGAAATTAGCAAGGCGTTAAAAAAAATCTTTTGATAAGATAATAAAGTATGTATAGTGGAATGATCTTTTTTTTCAAATCAGAATAGAACGAATCGCAAATGGGCTTTGGAAATTTATTTATGCATCTGAATTTATTTTATTAAAAAACAAAACTCATGATTTTATTGAATTCGTTTTAATTACAAATATTTCATATTGATTTAACTGGTTTTTGTTTATAGACGCCATATATTTTTTTATACATTTAATATATTGTAATGAAAGCGATTCTAAACGAAACTCAACATTTTCATGGCCAATTAAATAATATAATAAAAATTGACAGGTTAACTTATGAATTCAAACTATTGATAAAAAGTTTACAAAGATATATTTTTTAATAAATATTTCAAATTTCATTACTAACGTTTTCACATAACGTCTTAAATCATGAACGTGTGTGTATGTGTGAATATTAATACTTTCGAATGAAAGTTATATCAATTTCACTACTAAAAAGAAGTCCCTCTGCAATAACCATTATCTCCAGACTGAATTATTTGACTTCTAATCGTACCCATATGCCCGAGGATATGATGAATGATACGACAATCCTCCCGCAATAATTATATCAATACCCAGCAGGGAAAGAGGAGTTATCTCCCAATACGTGCGAGTCAAAGGATGGCCCGCGATAACCATAGCGGATAACACTTTTGGATGCCCTTCTGGGACTCCCAAATTCGGCCCGCGGGGGTAGTTAGGCCAGATTAGCAACAAATTGGGAGGGTTGCCGATATTTCCGCATATTATCGTCCAGTCCTTGAATTACCCATGCGAGTGTTTGAAATGACTCCCTCCAAAAGCCTGTGACATTATGTGTGGTAGAATGAATGAACTATTCACAAACCTTTTTTTCATTAAACTTCAAATGATTATTAATTGTCAAGATTGAAGGAATATTAATTGATATTTTTTTCAATAATTGAATTATAATATTTTTAACATTCTAGAAGGCAATCAACATTGCACCTAGTACTGCTCACTATGACTTTGAACGATTCTGTAATATACTAATGCACAAAGTAAAAAATTATAATCATATAAATTTAATTAATTATAAGCATAAAAATACACTTATATATATTATATATAAATCCATTTGAACAAAAAAATATCACTTGCAAAATTAAATTACAATACGGTGTAATGGTTTTGATTATTCTGCAATAAAAGTCAACTTGGCTAAATTTACTAATTAATGAAGTATATATAATGTTTGACAACGATGTCATGATAACGAAATTTCCATCAGTATATATTGTAATTTCTTACAGCACTAAACACAAAACCGGTTGAATGCGGTACTACATTCTATTTTCATTGTGAAATGCGCAAAAGTCTTTCATGGATTAGACCAGAAATATTTATCATAAATAATTCACTATTAATATTTTCATTCGCTTATATTTTTTTAATGTTTAAAATGGTTTATAAAAAATACAAAATTTTTCCTATTTATATTCAAATAAATTGTAAGAAAGCTTATATAATAATAAAAAAAATACCCTTTCTGTTTCTTTCAACAACACAAACCCATAAAAACACTTTTTATTCGTCATTATTGATATAACACTTCATCTGTGCAATGTGTTCAAAATATACATTGAAAAAGTAGATGGATTATTGAAAGGATTTTCGAAGAGCAAGTGGGCGTGTCTTCACATTGCTTTAAAATTGTCATTGAGGGGATAAAAAGGACTTGAAACGTGCCTCAATTCACTTACGGCAGATCATAGAAATATTTTTGACGGAAATATATATTTGATAAACCATAAGAAATTACGCTTACCAGGAAGTTCGTTTTTGCTGCGAAATAAATAACGTGACAGAAAATAAAATGCGTTTTATCAAATAATTTCACAGTTTTATAATATAAAATTATATTGAATATAATGCTCGAGATCCGACTCACTTACTGTACTGAAAGTTTTATAAAAATGTTGAAAAAGTATCTTTTTTAATACTATGCTCTTTTTGTAAAGTGTTTTTTATAACAGCTTAGACAATATTAATAGTAAAAATCATCACAAATATCTTAGATATCACTTGCACTATGAAATAATTTAATATTTTCTTTGCCAGGGTTTTAACCAAGAGATATCTTAACACATAGTAAACAATCTCTGCCAGAATTTGATACTTATAAGAAAAGTATCAATTCTTTTTATCTATTGCTTCCACAATCAACGTTATTGGTTTTGAACTCTAACCCCACAACATACAGTATCACAAGTTAATGTTCAGTCGATTAGTGGATTTCTGTTCAAATGCATCGATGAGTTGAATGGTTCAGTTTCCCACCCTTTCTTTCTTTCCACCTATCTTATTCTAAAAACCGGGGTGTAGCGATAGCAATTAAGCACACTCAAATGTTTTCTTAGACCATGTTTTCTCTCCCTTATCTAGTAGGATAAATATCAACCGAAAAACTAATTAAAAAGCTAGTCTCGTAGAAAATAATTATCTTTCAACTCCGTGTGTATTGGAAGTGGTTTAAATCTAAAACAACCAATATTTTTAAGCAGTCCATCTGTTCCTCACTGGGAGTGGATATAATTGAAATAATATAATAAATTGCATTTTAAAAGTTCAAATAAGATCACGTGTTACATAACAATTTTTTCAATAAATTTGCTGTCTTTTTCATCACAAGAATATATTTATATTGATTGGCAGAAAAGTATCTAAAACTATTTGCAAAGCTTTATCGGTTCTTGTAAGCCTTTGCAAAATATATCGAGCTTATTCGTTGCGTGCTAGGCGAAAATTCAATCAATAAACTTAATTTATTGTAGTACAGCCTTAGAGTCTTAAGCTTAGACGAAACAAATAACTCACAATCAGGGATAATAAACAATTAATTTGACATGAGTAGCGTAAACAAAAGCTTTTTATTAATATTTTCTTAAAACGCTTCTAATAATTTTTCATCAACAGACTCATTATTGAGTATGTATTATAGATTATAAAGGTCACTTTAAACATCAATTTTAATAAACACAATCACCAATACCAGTAACTGGTGGACTCATTAGTTTCCTTAATTAATCCTAATTAACATTCATTTTTATCCATTCACCATTTTTATGAGATGTGACTATGGTAACAATATACATATATTTTAGCGAAATAAGACATCATTAAAGCTTTTATCATTTCCTACCAAGCATTTTTTCTTTAATGCAAGTACATAAAAACGTGATGTCATATTACAATCCCTCAATAACACTTTTAAATTTTTAATCAAAATTTCTTCGATTAACGACATATTATTGAATAGTTTTATATAAGTCAAGAGAATCAAAAATGATTTTTCCCATTGGTAACTAAGTAAATACTTAGTATTTCCGAGTATCCGGCGAAAATACATTTCATAATAGACGCATTTATTACAATATGTTGCATTCCGTGTGCTCCATGAACGACATTCTCAGAATCCTATTCTTCACTATATCAATTTTTTTATTAGATCCGTTCTAGTTGATTATTCATATTTCAAAATTTTCTGCGAAATTTTAATCTTATTAGCTTATTTTCGATGTTAAATATGATTTCAATCAGAATTACCAAATCTTCGCATGTATGATTCAACATCCAAGTGAAATAACATCGAAGCACATTATTGCATAAATATTACATCATCATTTAATCCTTTTTAAATCGGATCAACACACATCATTAATTGAATTTACGGTGGTCATTTAATAGTTACGCGATTTTTTTTTTTTTAAATAAACAAATTTCTAATGCCACTTCTTCTATCTGATTAAATATGAAAATAACAGATGTTTTTAATTCTTTTTGGCTGTGTGAAGGATGGATCGCAACATTTATATGTCTTTCGAAATACATTGTGAAATAAATTTATCAGCTTACATCAGATTTTTTTATTTGTCAAAGGCAATCGAAACTATAAGTCATAATTTAATGAACAGGATTTTTGCGTTGTGTTTATCCAATATAATATTGAATTGAAACTGATCTTTAGCAGACTTTATATATATAGATGAATTATTTCACAACACCTGTCTCTGCCAATTGTGGCAATCGGCGCACCGTAATGTCCGCAGCATCAGCAAGCGAATGGGTAGAAGGTAAGTTCGGGAACAAAACATCCACCGCATCAGGTTTGGGGGTATCGCCAGGACGCGTGAACAAACTTAATCCCGTGAATCGGTATTCACAACCAGACCGTGAGGTATTAGTTCGTTGTATCAAACGTTACCGGGATTTGTTACTCGTTGTACAGTTCGACATATATGAGCTGATTGGGTTTTTAATAGATTCAATATAAACAAAAGAAAAACCACCGAAGCAACACTCGTAAATTAACGAAATAAAAATAAATATTTACCTTCTTAACATATAAGACCAATAACATAAATTTTTTGCTAATTAGAATATTTTTAAATTTATGATTTCGACTCGATCGAAGGTTCTTGATGGAATTTCAATATCAAATTTGAATTAGTACAACTTTTTACGATTCCACATATTTTGTCACTAACGACCCGGGTTTTGCCTTTCTGCAACTTCAGGCATATATCACACGGATGCAACAATCAGTTCTGTTGCATCCATATAATACTTGTAACAATTTGAATTCAATGTGAAGTTTATATGCATTTGAAAATATTTTTCCAAAAATATCTTTATTAATTTGATTTTGAAATTTAATTGAAATTATACATATATTTTGTGTCCGACAAAAATCGCTTTGTGACTGGATGTATTAATCTTTTTAAATGTTGTATTTGAATCTCTTCAGTCTGTTGTTATTCATTTTTGATGACAAATTATTATTTTTATTCTATTATACAAACATAAAAGAAAAAATCATAACATCTTATAAATTCTGCGTAACGAAAAAAAGTTAGTAAGGCTTCCGAGAACAAGAAAAAATATTACCAAAACGCCGTCGCCACAAACAGGGAAATTCATGAAGTTGTGCATTTTTGTGTGCTAAATACGATTTAAATATTCGTTTATTTTTTCTGAATAATACCCGAAAAGGGGATACCGTATATATTAGACAATATTATAATAAAAATACTAGATAGAAATATTTTGGCAACCGTTATATTGAATGTCTCTTTTATATAAGAATCATTCATTATAAAATACATATTTCGTGTAATATATATATAATATTACTAATATTTATACTGCTTTTTTTATATAAATATTGTAAATTATGACTTAGGTTCAGTATTAATAATCACGACTTACAATTACTACAATTAATTACAATTAGTTGTTTTACTTGCTATCTGAGGTCATTGTCAATAAATAAAAACATATTAACGTTAAGAAAAGGATTCCGAAGTAAACAGTTAGCTCATCAACGCCATCGCAAACTTTGGTAATATCGTTATAATATGCTATGGTATAAAAAACGTTTTCTTGGTCGATGTTTATTATATGATAAAACTTTCAGCACGAACCAGATTTCAGAACCATTTAAGTTTCTCTTCAAATTGAAACTGATTGGATAATAATAATATATAGTCACTCAACGAAGTAAATTTAAAGGAACTCGAAAAGCATTTTAAATCTAATACTGCAGTAGGAAGCACCGATAATGCCATTCATGTCATCATGTCTTATTAACAAAAATCAGCCTCAAGATAAGTTTCAACTTAATTTACAATTAGCAATAATATTACATAATAGTTAAAACGCTAAAAAAATAGACTTTCACATAACATATGGATATTATAAAAGAATATGCTTGTACTGTAGTGTGTTTAAAATTGGTTATCTGTGTGTTACCTTACTCAACGATCCCATAGGAAGCAGTGTCAGATTCTCGTGCGCGTGATTGCTGAAGTGGTATATTATAATACTTAATAATCTATATATGACTAAATACGTTGCCTTTTTATATACGTATCGATTTTAATGCAAAGTTAAAATAATACGTTGTCCAATAGACACCGTGATATGTATCCTGAAATAAGAAACAAAATCTTTCCAATACATGAATATTCTCTTTCATTGTTGAGTCATCATTCATCTATGTTAGGTTGTCGTCCAAGCGAGATTTGTAAGCTAACCTTATCACGCTGTGGGGATGACTTCAATTACAAACGCAACCCCGTGTTCCTAGCAAACATTAACTCCTTGACTTGTTGTGTATTTTCTTCTTTCTCCCTAAGAGTAGCTACTACTTGGAAGTTTTTGTCTTATTTTCTCAAAAGCAAGGATTCAATTGACAAGGGAGTCTAGTATCAACAAATCCAGCCGTTTTATGACTAAGCAAATTTCGCAATAAATTGGTACAACTTTTTTAATAATATGCTTTCTTTAGATATTAGATATTTTTCTATTGCAATTTGAGTAGAATTTTTATGATTTCTCTTTATAATAAATTCTTTCTAATAGAAACTTTGTATAAAAGAATGATTATCACGTACAACACATATTGAACCATGTTGTAAAATATAGTAGTAATATGATCTTTTCAACACGGTGAAAAAATAGCAATGTATTTTAGTTCTACAAAATTATTTTTAACAAATATAGTTGATAGTTATTTCGGCTCACGCCATCGTCAGAACTATCTTTCAGATCTTTTCAACATATTTTACATGAAACATTTGTTCTGTTTTTATTGCTTTTTTTTAGGGTGAATCATTATTCCATTGTTGATTAAATTTTCGAGTGTTCTTTCAGTGCATTATTCAGTTGGAAATTGCCATAATTTGATAATTGGTGGTTAGTTTCAGCCCTAAAAAAATAACATAACAATTAGTGGCGGCGTAATGCAAAGTTATTACTGCACATAATTGTATGAATAAGATAGATACAAATAAAAAAATATGCATAAAACATTATCATATATACATAAACACATAGAATCAAAATATTTAAAGTTATTTATTTAGAATTTTTAAAATGATGCGAGGTATATCCCACGACTGGAAAACCCAATTTTTAATGAGTATTTTTGAAAAATTTCTAGTGTCGTCACAATATCGTTTAAATAAAAAAGCAGTGAAACTAGATGCCTGCTACAATTAATATGAATATGCATCATACTCATGAAAGACAATTTTTAATATTCGAAGTTAGTTTTACAGTAGTCCCTTCCACGCGAAGTCATTTAATATAAAACTTTATGTGTGTAATATAGGTGTAAGTGGGTTAACAATGCGCTTACTCGAAAGCTTTAATTCGAGTTATATCACGTTTCATTTTGAATGGCCGAGGGCTACTTTTGCTTTAAACAAATGTGCTAATTATTTCACACAATTCGCGTAACAGCTTCTCGGTGGAAATGGCCGGCAGAAAACTCAATTATTCTTCCGGTTAATTTTGCTAAATTTGCTGCAAACATACACCAGCAAATTTCATGAGAACAATTTAAAAATATATATTCTAAAATTTTTTTTTTTTTTCTATAACGCTCTTAATGTTGAATCGGTTTATGTTTACGAAAAATGAACTTCATTTGGTATTGATACTAATCTTTTTGTCAATCTCGTCACTGTCATACAAAACATTTTTTTATAAAAAAAACTTTTTACTGTCATTCAAGTATACTTTCGGTGTAAATTAACTTAAAATATCAGACCAATTAGACAAGTGAAATCTTTCATTCAAATTGCACTATTTTTGCTTGTACAATATTCGAAAGATTAACATATTTAATAGTTGGCTGATTTTTACCGTGCTTGAAGCCAAGTGCTCATCGTTTTCAGGCAATTAATGTATTAAGTAATGGTGTTACGGGTTCTAATCTCACAAAAGGCACCGAAGTTATTTGACATAATAGTTCCGTAAGTGCATTAGAAAGCTTTTTTGTATCAAACCATTAAGAAGAGTCGTTGAAAGACTGAAAAAAAAACAAAATTCTTCTAGTATTTTACTCAATATGGCTTGACAATAATAAAATATAAATTGTGATACCATCCAACTTCTATTCCACCTAATTAAAATTCACGCCTATACTCTTTTCCTGCAAAACAACAAACAGGCCCTCTAATAAATTGGTCATTGTATAGTTATTTCCTTTAATCTGTATGAGAAATTCGCTTGTTACGCGCACTTGTTCTCCAAAAATTTCTTACATACTTGCTATTTTTATTTAGTTTCTGTTCAGAATAATTACTTTAATGTCATAATAACCCTCCTTTTAGAAATAAATTAAGTCCCTTATTTCCAATATATTCACTTCAATATTCAGGAGCTCATGTAGAAAATAATTTGACTAGTTATAGTTAATAACACCCTGGGAAAGAAACCATACTTATTTGAATTCAATTACTAACATCTTCGTGTAATTGAAAGATTAAATAAAGTAACGTTGTTATTTTTTTTATTATTATTATAAAATATTTTTTAGTTAAATCATATACAGTGAAACCTCGATTTTACGTTTTCCAAGGGACTCTGAAAAAATAACGGTAATTGCGGGAAACGATGAATGCGGAAAAGCTTCAAATAATAATAAACAAGTAAAATCGTAAAAAACATTTATTATATAGTTATTTGTACATAATGTATATAAAATTTATTTTTTAAAAAAGTCGTTTATGTTAGTTTGCTTCTTTGTTATTTGGCACTTTAATCGGAACAAAGACTTATTACAAAACTTGTGACTAAAAGTTTCTATGTACAGGAATCATTATTACCATGAATTTTAAACAACTCTACATTTGCATCATAAACGCGTAATAATACGCGTGTGGTGGATTTCAACCCAAAAAATAGCACATGCGTCCAATGTGTTACGTCTATGTACAGCGGATTCCAACGTATCTAGACATAACACCTACATTCGGCTGTGTTAAACTTGCATGCCGAGAAACGGAGAAATATGCAAAAAAACGATCAATCGGGATAATATTTGTGACGGGACCAAAATATTTAGACGGTTTATCGAGGAAATCGGGGAATCGGTACGGTCAATACGGGATTATTTAACACTGTTCTTATGGGAGCTTGGCGGGACTATAAAAAATAAGCGCTCCAGCTGGGAAAACGTATTATGCGAGAACGGTTGATCGAGGTTCCACTGTATATCGTTTAAATAACATAATGTAATGTCGTTTACAAATTCATATATTTATTGAGAATTGTGGATAGTAAAGAAACAGGTATCGATAGAAAGTACTTATATATACACTACGATTTCAACAAAAGCGTATTTATTTGATAAAAACTTTATTGATCGGTTCAATTAATCTTAGTAAAACCTACTTCTTACTTTTTAAAAATAGTTTCCTGTTCGTAATCTTCTTACAGTACATTTTATATTCATCTCAATCAGTACTTATTTTATTTGATAACTTTATTGTAAAAGTTATGTTTTGAGTCTTGGCACTCGTAACGAGTTTCGCTGTTCCTTCATAAACATCTAATTTTCTAATCAACCACAATAATAAGACTCAGCGAAGCTTTCATCTTTCTATGACCGTTTCAATCTCCTGGGGGAAAATATTTTAGTTCACAATTCACAAAAGATGAACTCTGAACAGGACCCCATAATAAATGACATCGATCCATCAAATGTATCAACATACATTTTTTTTATAAAATAGCTGTTTACAAAAAATTTCTTGATTTTTGACATATTTTCTGAAATGCGCGTTTCGTCCGATATTAGGCTGGAATTTTTGTTATACCTTCCGTGTATTTATTGCAATACATAAGGAGAACGACTAAAAGGGTCATCACTCGACGCTGATTCGATATAACAATTATATATTTGATCATAAGATACCAAAATTCAGCATCATTATTAAATCGCCGCAGAAAATAACAACAATTTTATTTAAACATTATCATCATTTTAGATCAGGTCGTAGAGATCAAATCAAAATTATTTTTTCATGTTCAATATCATTTAAAAAGACGTTTCTTTACAAAAACAACTTCAGTCACTATTCGTAAGGAGCTGAAAATTTAGTTCGTATCTAAAATACAAATAAACATAGATACGAAGTATTGATTGAATTGGCATTCACTTGGTAGGACTCCATTATTACACGGTGAAAAAATACCAATGTATTTTAGTTCTACAAAATTATTATTTTATAGGATAGTTGATAACTATTTCTATTGTTAGTTTTATTGTGAGCAGGAAACAAGCTAGGTCGTTGAAACAGGAGAGAATATGTATTGGGTACCTTTTCAACACAGCTATATATAGATAAGCAAATGTTCGTTTAAGCATAATTCTGACGATGGCGTGAGCCGAAATAGCTATCAACTTTATCCTAACAAATAATAATTTTGTAGAACTAAAATATTGTACATTACTATTTTTTTCACCGTGTTATAAATACGAAACTATGCAAGCTGCACAATCCATTATTAAATAAATATAATATAATGCTCGCGATGACCGAAACCGGTCCTGATAAAAAATATATTGTGAAAATAAGTACTAAAAAATGTGTTTTTATTATTTAAAATATCATGCCTTTCCATCAAGATGTGACAGTTAACACCTTAAAAGTGAAATATAATATTTATAAAATATACATAGCTTAAATGAGTAGACGTCAATTAACAGCTTTCATTATTCTTATTTCTTGAGTCTAATGGAAAATAATTAAACTTACTGCACAATTTCTCCAAATCATATGCGGTAACGACAAAATCCAAACGTGAACACTTTTTATTTGTCTATGTTATTCGTCAATATCAGCGATAGTATTTAAATATCTCAACTCTCGTGGTTACAATTCCAGTAAAGTTGCCGCAACACCACTTAGTGCGGTTGTTTTCCCCAAAACGTGTTTTTTCAGACAACACAAACTAAAAGCCTTGCATAGCCTTACTACACGGTTACTTTAACTTAACTGTTACTGCTGGTATACTAATTAATGTTTTCAAAGGTACTAGAGCAAATGCGAAATTGTTTTTAACATTTCGTAAATTTCCATACCGAATGGAGATTATTTTTTAAGCGCGCTTTCAAGTAAAATAACTTTCATGATTTCAGATGTTCTGCTAACTATCAAAATACAAAGTAAATGGAAACAGTATTTCTATTGTTTATTCATGTTCGTTTGACTCGTAAAATCGAGAAGAATTTGTAATAAGGTGTAAGGATATATTTTTTGTTGGTGAGACTGTTTAATGTTGTAGTTTGTTTGCTTAACTATTTGGTGTTTCTCTCCGGAAACAACCAAAACTTTTCCAGGTCAAATCAAAAAATATAAATATATTTTACTAGTGACATATTTTTTTGTCAAAACGGCCCAGACGCCCAAGACGATTTGTGTGTGTGTGATATTTAATAATGTAAGATGAATTGAATTTTTATATTCCAGTTTAATTCCAAGTAATAGTTGCAAATACCTCTTTATTATGAATTTCCTAAAAACTCACGTCACAATAAAACGATAATTAGATGATCCGAGTCCGATAAAAGTTTTAGTAAAGCATCCACCGTCGATCCATTGTCAAGGTTTATGGTATATTAAGTATATATTTCAATTTTCTTTTTTTTAAATTATTTAACCATTCAATTTTGATTCAATATTTATATTTCAAATAATATTGCTTGATCATTTCAAAATCAATCTTTATACAAACTGTCATTTCTTTTTGGAGAATCATTTTACTTAATTTGATAAAAACATATTTTTAGTTTATTTCCATAATTAAGTGGTCAAGTACTAGATATAACATATGTAACACATGACTTGAACTGTAGGCTTTTAAAGTAACTATTTTAACTTTTAAAAATATCAAATTATAGATTGTGTTCTCCTCACGCTTTTAAGTCATGATTTTTTAATCACTAATAATATGAAGATGGTTACTTATCAAACTTTACACGATTTTCTTTCGAAACATTCTAAGCAACAGTTTTTGACACTCGGATTTAACAATATCTAAAATACCTTCTTTGGCGGCGTCCATTCTTAATAATAATCTTAATAACATAACCGATCTGAATTTCAGTTTTGAAAAAGTCTGTTATTCCGAATTACAATGCAAAGGTAACTTAATTTTTTGCAGATCTGTAGATCTAAATAGATAAACAGAATTATGTATGTAAATTACATAGTAATGGGTAATGTATAATATATATTTAATTATTTTAACATATACTGTACCTACGAGAACTGCATTTAACTAACAAATTAAATTAATAACAAAATAAACAAAAAAATAAATAACAAAAAAAATAACAAGTTAAATTACTTCGTTGTTCTTTTATATGATTATAAAAGAACAACTGAACTGGTTATACTGGTGGTATGAGTCCTGCTTAATTATTTTGTCGGAAATTTTAGACATTACAGACATTCATGGCTTTCAACATAAATATGTTAAATATTTGATTACATAAACACCCTAGCTAGAGCCATGAACGTTGACACTTGTATTAAAGCCCAGCAATTCATACTGGTAGAAATAAAGATAAAATAAAATACTTTTTCAAATTGTTCTCTCAAACAAATTTAATCGTAAATGTCAACCTTACAGAGATCGCTATCAACTACAAAAAAATAATTTATAGGTATAATAGTACTATGATAAATTGGTTTGAACACCTTGTAGAGCCAAGTTGCCCTAAGAAGCACGTGTTTGAGAGCGGCAGGTGTTTGGACCATCCAAAAAGTTACTCTGTGGCCGAAGCTAAAAAAACTCTCAAGAAAGACAGATCAAAATTATCCACCGCTCTCCTCACTCACTTTGTAAGCGGTATGTTCTATCCCGTCTGTGCAGTCGACGGCAAAATTTAAGGGGAGTTACATGGGCGCAAACAAAATCTGCACGGCGATTGCACCTGGCGGTTTTTTAACGCGAGTTTAAAACGAACCTTGTGGTCGCTAGTTGGTAAAATTTGTTTTTTTTTCAGTAAATTAAACCACTAAGCGCGTATCTATGCAAATATTGTTTGGCTACTGCTCGAGGCTTTTTACAAAGGACGTGTAATAACAACGAAAAATCTCTGATGTTTTGTTATTTAATATCAACGGCAATAATTTCATCAGGCCTCCATTACATGTTTTAATTATATTAATAAATTTTACATTGGATTTTTAGAAAAGCGTACCAATTTTTGAAAAATGGTCTCTCATGTGATTTCTTGATAGAGTCATTTGAACAGAATTTTGATACGAGAACTGCCAGTTACTTGGTTACTCAAATCATCTTTTCAAAGAGACTAAGAATTGGATGAGGCTCGATAATCACTCTCAATTTGTACCGTTTTTACGGATCGGATGAGTTATACATGACAAATGTATATGTAATACCGTTAGAAGATAATTGAATTGAAATAAGTGATTCGTACTGGGACTCAAACCCGTGAGATATGTGATGGAAGGCAACGACGTCGAGTTCTGTACCACGGATCTGACAGAGATATTTACGTTATTATATTTGCAGAATGATTCAAAATTTCATGTTTTATTTTTAAATTTATGATATTTACATATGTAATCTGCCTTGCATTAATAAGTATAAATATTTTCACTCGCGCGACACGACATTTCGTCTATTTTATAATATTTCATAATATTCTATTATCCTAGTTTTTTACTGTATCGATTTTTTTCATTAAGTTATTTAAAAGCGATCTTTCAAAATTTCTATCACATAAGCTCTGATCGAGTTTTAACATTCGCAAAATAAATATAGTACCATAACTCTCTATTTTGTCAGTTGAAAATGTGTTTTCAAAAAAATACCGTGATATATTGAAATACTATACTTCTCATCGTTATTTATTACTTTCTAAAACATTATGGATTTTGATATAACGAATAATCGAATGCATATTGATATAACAGGTTTGACATTAATTCTAAAATAAAAACATCACATATAACTACGTTTATATTCACAAATTGACAACCCAACGGTATTAATGACACAATCCAATAAAACAAAACTCAATACACAAATTAAAATGGCAACTTCAACAATTGACACGTTCTAATGAAATAAAACACAAGGCATTATTTAAATGTAATTCTGCTACTTTCTGGCAACATTTATTAATTACTTTTGTCAATGGTTTCATAGAAATTTGATACATTTCGTAGAATACAGATATCTAGGACAAAATCACGGTAGTTGACTTATTAATTAGAATACGTATATTTCTTCCTACTATATTAACCCACCGAATGCAGACGTATCAACTGGCGACACGGTTGAATGTTGATAATATATACTTAAAAATATATCGGTGTTAAAACTTTGGTATACAAGGTAATTTTCAAGTTGAAATATATTCTTATTGATAATCTTCAAAAGACTTTATAACACCAACAATATTTTATATTTATTTGAACCAATCGGTGATGGAACATCTTTTACACATCTCAAAGGTATTAGTATAGGTGGCAGTATAACCAAACAAAAATTAACAATAGAAATGACATTACCAGTAATTATCAAATAAAAATATTATTCGCCAAAATAGTGAAAAATCATTTTGATATGTCAACATATATAATGTCAACCCAAAATGTGGTGGCATATTTACAAAAATAAAACCAACATTTGCCATCGTAAATAACCGCTTAAAACTCAATCCGTGCTTTGCTTGTCTGCAAGAATCTTCTTCAGAAACAAAACTCGTCTTGGGCGATCGATTATTCGGGAACCCGATCACGACCCGCGTCTGCCATCTGCCGTCGATACACACCTGCCACGCGATCTATCGACCGAGCCCTTCCCAAATTGGTTCATTGCGAACCAGAACAATCAATCATAATAATATAACAGCTTCGATGAAATTTACCATAAATAATAAACTACGGCCTAACACCAAAATGAACTTTCGTCTCCGCACAGACACGTAATGACAGTTTTAGTGTATTCTTTTCTATATTGTATTTATTTAATTATCAAGCCCATTCTTTTGACATTAAAGTGTACCTTATAATAGATGATATCTTAAAAGAAAGTGAAATGTGAAAAATTTAATATTTTTCACGAATACTGGAAAAGTAATGATTCAGATAATCAGACAATAAGTCCGTTGACGCTAAATGTTGAGATATATATAATATAATTTGCTTTGTTTGTTATTATGTTATTACTTAGTTAGTCAAAATAATTACCATATATATTCATTCAACATATTTCAGTGGACTTGCATTTATACAAAATTTTAAATCCAAAAAGTATGAAAAAAAAATATAAACATTCATTTACAAAATCGATATATATATATTTCTAACTCAAATTGTTAGTTTACACTTTGATATTATTAATGTAGTTTTATATTTGGTATATAAGATACATAACCCATGCTTTTTTACACAAAAACCAATTTATTTATTCATTGAAAAACTATATTTTTCAGTTACCTAAAAAAACATTCGCGAAATTATCATTGAATCATTCCAGGCAGTAAACGATTTTTTTCATCGAATAAAATTGAAATCAGTTTTGCCATGTAACAAAAATATTCCGTTTTAGATTTTCGAAGTGTCTGTAAAAAAATTAATAGACTCCAGACGATAGATAGTCAATAAAGAGTGTTATTTTTCACACGTCTCTTAAAAATTACCATTTTTAAAGTGTAATGTTGTCTGGTTTGTCAAAATTCCCGGGAACGCTTAAAGTGGTTCTTAGTAAACGTTATTATGTAAATTATACTAACAAGGGCATTTTTATATATTAGGTTCAATGATAATGTCGCAAACAAACTATATATTGCTCTTTGGGACTAGATTCAATGCCTGACATCAAAAAATCATCTTTGAAAATCTTCTAATACATAATATAATAAGTGACATTTATAAAAATATATATTTTTTAGATTATTTTTTTTCTCGTCTATTTAAGATGATAGATGAAATTCAATAAATCGATATATTATGAGCTTTTTCGCCGGCCCATTATTTCTTTTTCATACAAAAAACTGTATGTTTTATCCGTATACAAATGTTATTCTTAATAAAAAAAATTAAATGAGGAAATGAATTAAAAATTAATTCTAATTTACGATTTCAACTAAGGGTGTGCTTTATAGAATTCCAATATCAAAATTCAGTAGGTAATACGTACATTCCCACGTATTTTGTCATTCACAATCTGAGTTTTGAATTTCGCCATCTCCCTGCATTCTATCATACGGATGCTATATAAATATTTTCAAAATTTGTAACTAATAAAATTTGTTTGATTATTGCATTAACCGTTAGAATGCTACGCGGCGCAAAAGCGCTGCGATCGTTTGTATCGAAAATTGCGGCGCAGCGCAAAAGCGCTGCGAGTTTCAGTGTGTTTTCGGTGCTCCGCGGGAGTGCACGTACGCTAACCTCGCGCGTAATTTGTAATGAGAGTGCATTCTTATACATTTAAAAATAACTTTTATCGTTTTTTTATATTATTTTAAAATATCACTGCTCGAAACCATCGTAAGGGAAACAAATCGATATGCTGCACAGTTTTTGGCCTCGCACACTGTATCGGATAATTCTCGAGCAAAAAAGTGGACGCCGACAACAATATACGAAATGAAAGCCTTTATTGCTGTCATACTCGAAATGGGAATAACGAGAAGGCCAACAATTAGTAGTTATTAGTAGCTATTTGTGCGGCAAAACATAATTGTTGAGCTATTTTTTTTTGATTTTTTATTTTCTAAAAGAAATAAAATACAATAATATTGATATCACTTTATGTTTAATAAACATTAATAAACAATAAACATTTTATCTTTATAATGCAAAAATAATTAATAAAATTGATTGATATTTGTCTAAGTTAGAGTGTTTTATTTGACACCATTATTTTTTCCTCTAAATTAATCAATATGTGTATAGCAATTTTCATTTATTTTTGCCAAAATTGCTTAGCACTAAAACGGTACGGTATTAGCCCGAGGTACCATAACTTATTTTATGAAGAAATTTAATAAATAGAACAGGTCAATTTAATGTAATGTTTATAATAAACAATCAATTTAACTCTCTTAATATTTCCTTTCTTTAACAGTTCTTAAACATCCATAAAACCACTTAGAAAAAAATTGTGTCATATTAGTCGTTCATAAATCTATATGATCTACAATTTGAATATGTTATTTATTATTTTAATATATAATGTTTTTGAATACAGATAAAATACTGATAAAATGTTTGTCAAAAATTTGTATTTTTGACTACAAAATATTATGTCAGTTGATAGAAATTCTCTTTAAAATAACATTCAACATAATGCATTAAAACTAAAAATGTAACCTAATTCAGTTTTCAAAATTAAAATGTAAATAAATATATTTCATCGCTTTTCTCATTTCAACAATTTATTGTTTATTTAGCACTCAAATGAACATAAAATCTTCCCTATTTTTGAGCTATTTACAATTAAACAGTAAAATAATATTCATGAAAAGACACCACTAATTATGTTGAGTGCTTTTGGTTAAAACGAAGATCAACTTGTCTCAATTCCCGATACATTTGAATAATTTCTTGGGTGTAAGTAATTCTAAGAAAGCTTTCTCCAAGGATACCAATAGACATATAAATGAAATGTATTAATTATTTGTTATGTTACTCTGAAATTTATCTGCAATACTGAACAGCATATTTTTGTGAGAAATTATATTTATCAAAACTACTTGAAACATTAAATCGTTAAACAAAGCATTCAAAAATAATAACGTTGACATTTTTCTCTAAAAATATAATGAACCGATGCGTTTAAGAATAACTATGAATTGTTTTTTTTAATCTTTGTATGTATATTACTTGTTTCATATTAACCATTAATTAAACTAATTTTTTATTGTTAATAAGTTTCCGAAAATAACATAACAAACCATCGCAGTTAAAAATAGCTTAATGCCAAACATAATAAACAAATAATAATGCATAGTTTTATATGTATATAAAATCTTTTAATGTGTTAAATGTCATTTCTTAATGAAGATAATTTTTTTAAATATTTATTAATTAAGACAAAAAGCAATTGAAAGATTGTTTTGATAAAATGTGACGTGTTTGTATGTTTGTTAGAATATTTAAACAATAGGAAATCAACTATATGTTGAATGTTGGTGTATTATTACATATTTAATACTTGATTTTAAAATCTATTTTCTATTTTCTATTTCTATTTTTTGAAACTATCTCCACAATTAGCTTGAACCACATGAACTTCTATTGAAATATATATCGACCAGATCTTTTTCTCAGATCTGCTTGTTTATTTTCTATCTTTATTACTCGTTCAATCTTGCTACAGTTTTTTAGGTACCTAAATACCTATCTACCTTAAATAGGCTCACTTTCCAACTACATCAACGAATGATCCCAAAATAAAAATACAGCAGATAATTCTTTTACCTTTCTGTAAAAAAGCCTTGCAAGTATCTGTGAAATAATCCTTCAAATTGTATTACATTATTCAGATTTGTCTATACCTTTTGTATAGTAATTGAAAATATAAATCAAATCACGTTCACATTTCGTTTGTTGTTATTGTCAATTACTCTTGTTCGAAAATGTAGTTCCAATATACAATATTTAAATAAATTTACCCTACATCTAAAAGCGTCCTGTGATCAATCATTTAACTGAAATTAATTGACATCTAGGCAAAATTTTCTAATAATTTTACTTCTTGCTCAAAAAATGGCTACACTTTTAAAGCTTTTTCGGTAGATACGCCATTCCATATGAACAAGTTTGAGTGAAAGTTTATTGATTGAATCGGCATTCACTTGGTAGAACTCCATTATAACACGGTGAAAAAAATAGCAATGTATTTTAGTTCTACAAAATTATTTTTTTGCTTGAAAAGCGTGAAGAGAGTAAATACCTGACTTTTCGTAACAAACCCTTATATTTTCAACATCTTCGAAAGTAAGTTAATTTACCGAATAACAACAAATTCTTGACGTCAGAATCAGATTATAAAATCCAAGGTAATACTATTTTTCAATTTAGGCGAAAGATTTTTAGTCATTTTCAATACTTAAACTTAATTTTATTAGTAATTATATATAATTTTGCAACAATTATTTTTTAAATTAATTGCATTGTATGTGTTTTCTGGATAACTTTTTCCACGTGTATTCAATTTTCCACGTGTATTCAACGCTTTTAAAAAATATATGGGTGGTTCGTGGGATTAAAAATGATATAGTTTGGTGACCGCTGCTATATATTGTAATGCTATTATTTTTCTGAATATCATCATTCAAAACTACAATCTTATCAAATGAATATCAGATGAATCAAATATATGTCCTTCAAAATAAGCTATTTTTCTGATAAAGTTTTATTCCTTCGGATGCCTTATCTATGTTAAAAATTATACCAAACGCTTCCTCTAAAAAAATGTGAAAGTTTGCCTCGGTACGGTGATCTATTAGTCAGATGACATATTCTATCAAGTCTACGGTTGCCTGCTAGAAGCGATTTAATTTTATTTTGCCATATCTACTACGAAAAGTGCATTTTGCAAGGTAATATTTTTTAGAACTTCAAAATATTTAACCAAATAATATTACGAAAAACTTTTATGACAGCCTTATCAAAATATTTTTACTTTCAAATTATGTATATTAAATCCTTAATAAACATTTATTTTATAGCAAGTTTTTCGACTATTTATATTCATTGAGTGACTCCAATTGAGTGTAAGAAAAAACTAAATTGCAATCCGCTACTTGATCATTCTCTTCTGAATCATTTTAATAATAAAACATAGTTGAAAGTTAATGACTAAAAAAGGTTAAATACTGAAAAACCTAAACAGAGGCCACTAAACCTTGTTACCTCTGAGAATTAAAATATGAATGAATATAACCAACGTCTTTATTCTATAATACATCACTGAAAAAATTAATTCATTTTTGGCCACTGTCGTTTCACACCTATGATTTTCTACTACTACTACTAGTAGTCAGTTCTGTTACACCCGTGTAATAGAATGCCTGAAGATGCCTAAAGGCGAAACCCGGTCGTTAGTGACAAAACATGTGGAATCGTACAAATTTGTAACAATTCAAATTTGATATTGAAATTCCATCAAGCACCTTCAGTTGATATCATAAATTATATGATTTTTGAACTTTGCCAATTAGCAGATTAACCGATATTTGTTGTATATTATAGCAGGGTGCTACGTAATACGTTTTATGTGAGGAACAAGTAAGCCTCGCTCGACTAATAGAAACTTTTCGTTTAACAAGAGCTCTGCAATTTTGTCCACGCGCCTTCGTTTTAAGTTGTTGCATTAAAGATACGCCTAACCAAAAAAAAAAACAATGTTGTTATTTAAAAAGTTTGCTATGGCATTGCATACTGCTTTATGAAATTAGCAAATGGCATATCAATTGTGTGTGGTGGAACACAAGTGAGTATATTGCTACTCATTAACTCACCTGTAATGAATCTAAAGCTTTCGCTGTTTTTTTTATTCATCGTAACTATCTGATCCAGCTACAGGCAACCTACGAGGTAAATGTTTGGAGGCAACATAAAATTCATTAGAAATATCGACAGTAAATAAATAAATAATTGGAAAATAAGAACAGTTTTTATACGTCTGTTTTATTTGTATATGTATATAATATCTTCATATATATTATACCATCGGCCATACGTATAGAACAATTCAGGCATTGAATAATTATTTTGCTGTTTATTGAACCTGAAAGCTGTTGGCTGATATATACAATAACAACAACTCGAAACGTGTTGCTGCATAAAATCATAGAAACCATTTACGTACATGTACACATTATTGTCAATTTTTGCACACAGGTGTAGTGCGTCTGTCGTTACAACAAATGTATATGAAACACAAATATGATATAAAAACTCGTAAACCCATTACGGCCTTTACCCTTAACTGCCGTATTTGCATTCCAGCCCCTCATATGCACTCAAGGTTGTTCAGACCCTAAAACACATTCACCAGTATTGGTTGTTAAGGTTAAGACGGTCCACTATCCTCCGACGGTCTTTACCGAGAGCGATCCGCATGCACGAGGTCCCGGGTGGATTCCTCGCCCCAGAGGCGGCGCGTTTATGATAACGAAAGGGGTTATAAACGTCTAGCTAGCATGAATTCATAATTTATCGCGCGGTCGTAATGGCTGAAGACGGTCATATAAGTAAGCGAGTGGTTTAATAATTTCACTGCCACCATTCAAAATTCGCCATATTATGAAAGTAATATTGTGAAACAGAGTGACTATTAAAATGTATTTTTAATAATGCATTTAAGGCGTAAATTATGTATATTACGGATTTAGTTAAAAAACTAAAAAAAAGGAAATATATTGAACTTTTCCGTGCGTGAAATAAATATTAGTAAATACCTCACTCTTTTTATTCAACATAGAAATTATATACGAGTACAATTATCAAAAAAATAATTTTCCTTATTACCTGCAAAGGAATTATATCTCTTATTACCAAAACTTATAACTATAAAAATAAGCAGGGGAAAATAATTTAAATACAAATAAATAAAAATTGCTGTTCGATCGATTAATTATCATTTATTAGGTAATGATTTTAAAATGGGAAAAAACCGGCAGTTTAAAAAAAATATTTTTTTTCCATTAATAAATTAGGTCTTACTATAAATCTGTTACATAAAGAATGAATTAGAGGCAGTTATACTTAGTTGTTCTATTTATTTTGATTAAAGTATTTAATAAAAAAATATAATATAGACTACAAATTCATCGATATCTAGAAAAACATCCTTACACCATCTGGTATTAAAATTTGAGCTACTAATACGAAAGAAAAATCTTTGACTCGTTTTGAAATTTCATTTTCATTGAAGAGTATATTTAATAAAACTTAGTTTATGTCGATGTCTAGATGTAGTTTTCTTTCTTTAGTTTCCTTGAATTGTAAACTATTTCATGTATCAAGGGAGAGATCTATCCCGCCTTCACTGATATCTTTTTTATTTATCGTCTCTTCGACACCATATGGTGAGCTTTAGTTGAAGAAACCTATCCATCACAATTTACTACAGTGACGGCGGAGGCTGAAATTGGATAACTGTCAATTTAAAAATAATGGAAACATCAAAAAATGGCATAATGAAACATAATATCATATATCCTTTTTTACTTACTACTGTTTTTCAGACATGTACGTCATGATTGCTTAAAGATTTTTTCAAAATACTCACATCGAAACTTTCAGTTTTGAAACTTGTCAGTGTTTTAAATTTATTTTATTACAAAAAATATTTTTAAAATTTTGAGGACTTAGTATAACACATTACATTTTCAAAATAATTGGCTAATTTTTTTTCATGTAACCACATTTTTATATAATTTTCATCGTATATTAATTTATCATAATTGCCACATATGTTAAATGGCATAGAATTCAATGTCTATTCAAGTTCTATGGAATTAAATAATATTTTCAAATTATGTATCTAACATGAAAGTTTAATTATAATACTAAATGAAATACTAAGCAATTTTTTGTTTATACAAATTACTTTATAAAAAGAATATTGAATAAAAAAGTCAGTCTCCAGTAACATTATATGTAGACAATATTTTTAAACATTCTGCTATCAATGTCGAATGAAGGAGGTAAATAATAATTTTAATGCAATTTACCCAACTATCACAGCGCATGTTATTGGATCGTTGTTAAAACAGAAATAGTTGGTAAACTTTAAGGCACGCGATGTTTTGTGGCACTAGAATACAGAGTGGCCAAGAGATAGTTATAAAATCAATAATTTGTATTTTGAAAAATTGTGTATTGGCAAAATCTTCCAATTTCATTTTCATCCATTCAACTGTTACTACATACGCCCAAAGAGCTTAAATATACAGTGGAAATGGGTTTTCAGTACACAGAAAATTCCTCTTTTATTTAAATCATTAAGTTAAAAATTGAGTTTGACCTATAGCTGAAGATATTTTCCTCGGTGAATTTTTCATCTCAGTCAAAATTGACAAATTCCACAGCTAAGCGAATCAATTACTTAAAACTTCCAATTAAACGCCGAGTCCTTATATTCGCGTTATCGTTTTTATAGCGCAATTAAGAATCGCATTAGGCGCCCTATGCTCCTAAATTAAACAAAGGTGTAAGTCCCTACAACTCTGACGCCCAAAATGACAAGTCGTTAACACGGGCTTGGCAGCATTTCGGCTACCGAGGAATGTTCGGGGCACATTCCCCCCTGACTGGATAGCCAACTGTCAGCAAGCAGAATTCAATTTACCGTTAGAAGTTGTCTTGATACCGAAAACAAATTTATTGATGGTGAATTTGTCTTAACTAATTGAATTTCTTCTAGTGTATTTTATTACAGATTAAAACATCTCAGCACGAGAGATTCTAATATTCAATTTATTGATGCTTAACCTATAATGAAATGGAGCCCAGTATAATGAGTATGAAAATTTTAAATTATGGTTAAAATTATAGAGCTTGTTTTAATAAAGGTGTTTTGAACAAGTTTGCATCTATTGTAGTCTTAATCTTGTTTGGAAGACTCCTCTAGGGTCAAATAGTTTAATAGTAAATTCGTTAAAAAATTTCTACGATATTGAGGTTAAATTGAATCAATTTTTTTGTTCAGGTAATATAGCACTTTAAACTTTTAGATATTTGTAATATTTGTAGGGCGCTGCTGAAATATGGCAACATAACATAATGCTATGATAAGATATCAATCATCTCTGTGAATCCTTGAGAGACGAGAGCGTTGCTTTATTTGCATTACTGTATCCAAAGTTTTGCATTAATCGTCTTGTATCAATTGGCTTATATTTCAACATGCCATTATATATCATTGCATGAAATCTGGGTCATTTTTTTAATATCATTTTTACTGTGTATTGGGAAGCACTCCTCATTATTATATTACTGTGGTCAAGGCGAAGATAGCTATAATAGCGGGTTTCATTCCCAAGAGCTTTCAATAGGATTTTATACGTTTTAAAACAAAAACATCACGCGCATTCTATCTTGATTTGAAATACGTAAACTTCTCAAATATGTATTGTAGCGCCAATGTGTTTATCTTTCTGATACTACATAAATACACAAGATATGATATTAATTTTTGAAATGTTGATTCCCTAAAAACCCAAAAAGAATATTTTCATTTTCATTGATTTATCGATACGACCATACTTACGTAAAAAGACAACATTCAATGATTCAATACACGTCACTGAATATGACAGATAATACTGATAAAGATTTTCAGAAGCATTTCTATATAAATTTTTGATTTCGTGCAATGTTTATTTCGCAATAAATAATTAAGATCACTAGTTCATTATAACTATTTTCAGAAAATTGAACATTCATAAAATGTTCATACAATATATAATATTTGTTCTTTCTACGTAGTTTTATGTGAAATTAAATTTTCTGCGTGAATACGCTTTACTTCATAAATAATGGAATAAGTAAAATTTCCTTTATCATGGACATATTGGATTCGCATATTTAATTACAGTTGACATAATTTAAGAACTAGGCCACTAAACATACAATCAGTAGATTGGTATCAGGAAATTAATTATTACACCTAACATATTAATCTTTCAGCTCAATGTCGTTCGCATCGATACGATTGATCAACTAATCATTGTGAAACATTTTCATTTCAATTTAAATTGAAATTGCGTCACTGGTGTTAATAATTTATGGAAAGAAAAATCTTATTCATCAATTAGTTGCCGTATCCAAAAGGTATAATACATATTGACGACTCAAACTTTGAACACTCTTTCAAAAAATAACCATTTCAATCCATCTTTTAATGTGTTCCATTCTTTCGACAATTTTTTATTGTTATCGTTAATTGTTCTCATTACGCTATATAATTATTAATTAATTAGTAAATGGTGCCTTACCGCATCATTTTTTAATAATTAAGTTTTCTTTCTAAACATCTAGTATAAACGTCTGACTTAAAATCATATCTCTTTGAACATATTTTGTTGAAATATGCCTTTAATATATTCATATGTTCTGTAATAAAAAAGATTTAAGCTAAAACAATTCAAATCCAAGATGATACATATACCAGCCATATTTTCTACACATATTTCATAATAAAGAAGAGATTTAAACTAATTTGTCCGTTGACAATTTTTCTCAGAACACCTCGCACGAAGCAAGGCCACTCGAACCATTCATTACCACCCCTGTTCAGGGATAAAGCCATATATCACAGCAGTGGGTTAGTGGAGCTAACTTCTCTACCGGAAGAGGTGTCGCCAACCCATAATATGTAGCTACATATGTACGACATTTGACATTTATCGCCATAATCGATAGATTTACAATATAATAAGGTTACGTAGTGCACCTATTCGAAAATCGACAGAATATGATAAATTGTCTAAAAGCTAAAAAAAACTCTTATTTATAATATATTTCCTAATTATTTACGATTCCACACATCTATTCGTATATAACTAGTCATAATAAAACAATACGGGTTATTAAAAAATCACACTAACCGCTTGATCGTTTCACTCATTTGTGAGTTTTTAAAATTTAAAGCATTCTAAAGAAAATGAAACTAATATGACACGGTGAAAAAATAGCAATGTATTTTGTAGAACTAAAATACATTGCTATTTTTTCACCGTGTTATAATGGAGTTCTACCAAGTGAATGCCAATTCAATCAAGAAACTAATATGGTTATTATACTAAACTTTATTGGACATTCTTAACTGAAAGATTATTTTATCGAATCTGTAATAAAATATAACTAAATGCCGTTACGTTATTTTTCATATATATATTGTATATATATATGTATATATATTGATTTCATATAACAATTTTCGAATTTATATCCAAAGATTCATGAAATTTATCCTACTTTTATTTTGTTGGTAAACGCTCTTTCAAAACGTATCATAAAGAGATTTCCATACAATCCTAGTCCCAGCTCTAATATAACAACCTTAACGTCTGCAAAAAGAGAACTTGAATAAGTGATCAAATTTTATATGATATTGACTGAAGGAGCTTGATGAAATTTCAATATCAAATTTAAATTGTTTCAACTTTATACGATTCCACATGTTATGAAAGTCAGTTATATTCCATCAGTGTAATAGAATACATGAAGATGCCGTAAGGCGAAACCCGGGTCGTTAGTGACAAAACATGTGGAATCGTACAAAGTTGTAACAATTCAAATAATTATTAAACATTCGACAACACAATTTAAAAAAAATCTTTTGTTTACCCTAATTCATATTACTACTTATCATTAGCTTTTTTGTTACTTCTAAGTTGAGACAGGATTATGTTATGTAATTAAAGATTTTAACACTGGTTAATTCACAAATGGTATATGTGTGTGTTGGTTCAAAAGCCCTGTAGCATGTTTATTTTTCCTCCCTCCAAAAGAAAAGTGTTTTTTTTTTCTATACACACGAGTTTTTTTAGTAGGTGTCCCGCCGTTGGAACAATAAATACCCGGACGGACGACTTCCGTTAGCTCGGGGATGATAAAACGTTTTCATTTTTCAAGCGCTTTCACTTAACACGGGGTAGGTTGACTCACTCTTCCTTTGGACGTGGAAAAATCTATGTTGAGAGATAAGGATGAGATCTAAATAATAGATGTTTCCGCACTTCGTTTTGCACAAAATGTGAAGACTTAGCTCTGAACTCGACTTACAACGTTGTCACATCCGCTTTAGTTCTCTTTAACACAGATGCTTGATGCTTGCTTTTGTCAATCTACCTTAGATTTTTTTGTAGACAAATGACACGTTATTGTGAAAAGCTTTTTCACAAAATTTCACAATATAAATCGTATGGATTTCTAATAAAGCATCGAAATAAATTTATTTTTACAAGAACAAGTTTGAAAATAATTCATTAATTCAACTTTATTTTTTGAGTTAAGCTTAAAAATTAACCAACCTATTCGACTATACAAATCAAAGCATTTAACAGTCTATTGGTTAAGCTTTTAAATATTATTTGGACATTAAAATATATCAATAAATTTTCTCATGTCATATTTTTACTGCTGTTAATATTTATAGGAAGAGGAATGCATGAAAAACAAATGCCAACACATCTAAAAAGATTTTTTAACAAATATTCTTATGAAACTGTCAACCATGTCACACTTTAAGATTGATATTTTGCATACTGTAAATTGTTTATAAACTAAATTTAGTCTTGAAATAAACTTTTCACTAAATATTTTTTTAAGTACTCACCCAATTTGATTGCTTTGAATTGATATTTTCAATAAGTACGTAGATACCGCCTTTGCGAAACTGTCACACTTGGAGTTTTCTAAACGAATTTCTAGATGAATGAGTTTCTAGATGAATTTCTAATAAAATTTTGCAAGCCATCAATTTTTCTTAAACTAAATACAATTTTCTAATGAACTATTTAATTGAATGATTTTATTTTTTTAGTATAGCCCAGTTTTATTAGTTCACTTTGTTTGAGTCGCATTGCAACGCATGCCGTATACTCGCTAGTATATTGTAAAAAAAATATACTGAAACAAATGTGAAAATTTAATTTTATATGGCATTACTGCGGGAAGTGCCAAAAATAAAAACAATGTTCGTATTAATACATTTTTTTCAATAAGTCTTAGTCTGCAAACCTGATTAAAGTACTGAAAATAATTGGCATTCTTATTGGAATATTTTATAATTCAAACTTTGGTTCAATGTTTTTCTACAGAAAATAAATAATCTTCCAATAAACACCTTGTATATAATAATCTAATCAATAATACTAAACTGTTTCTATGACTGTTTTTCTAAAAGTTAACCATAAATTAAATAATTTTAACATTGTCAGCGAAGAAGCAAATAAAAAAGTTAAAATGAAATATTTTCCAAGAATTTGAGAATTAATATGTCATCTAAATATTAATGCCTTTTTCATTTTTTGGTCATAAAGTTTCTTTAAAGATAGTGTTTCCTTTCTTCTCTCGTCCATTATCAGAAGACTTTCTTCTTTTAAGTGATGTAATGTAAACGGAACACAATTCTCAATTAACTTGAAAAGCTTTTTTTTATGTTATGTTTCTCATAAATAATACCGGAGTGCTTTATATTTTACAGAACTCGGCAACTTTCTCATCGTATTTCATGTTGTTTACTAAAAATTCGTTTCTGCCACATTTTTTGATAACTCAATAAACATTACGTTAAGATGAGTTTTATTAGTGGCGCTTTTTGAAAAAAATCCAGCGAAAATATCTTCCATATATTCGTAAAGTGGTTCTATGTAAAATATTGAATTTTTTTATTTTTTTAACAGTATTCCACCAAATCATTATTTAATACGTTATATTATTATTTTGTACTGCATAATCGGCATTTTTTAACAAAAGATGTTCCAATTTTTTAATACTTGTCCCTTCTTTGAATGGTAGTTTTTTTTGTATTTTTTTATGATACAGTAATAAAAATTATAATATATATTGACAATAATTTTTAATTTTATTTAACAAAAAAATTATATTAAAAATGTGATCGCGGTATAACATAATACTGAGGGTAGATTCCGAGTTTAATAGTAGTAATAAGAAGTTTTTTTTTGGCAAAATTTATTTAAAATATAATATTTACTTTTTGCTCTACATATTAAAAATAGTCTAAATCAAATCATTGCATTGACATTCATTTCCATGAATGGGGTATTTTTAGTTGATATTGTGTCATTATTATTAAAGTAAAACCTACATACATTACTTAGATAGATACAAAAAAAAAACTATAATATTAGGTGTAGTAAAAAGTCCTGACGTTTTTTTTTAATGAAACTCAAAGTGTTTTTTTTTAGTACTTTTTTTATTTTTATTTATAAAAAGTAATCTCCCTGTCTATCTATAACCTTCTGGTACCTATTAGACAAGTCTATAATCCATTTAGTAAAAAACTCTACTGATTTGGAATTAAAATAGTCGGCAATAGCGTTTTTCATTTCAATTTTTGTTTGAAATATTTTATCCCTAATTTTTTTTTTATATTAAACGGAATAAATGGTAATCCGATTGTGCTAGATCTGGTCAATAAGGTGGATGCAATTAAGTTGTCCAACCCAACTTCTGGATTTTTTCCCAAGACATATTCGCCACATGCGGTCGCGCGTTGACGTGTTGCAGGGATAATGTTGCGTATATTCGTCCTGCCCGGCCTTTTTCTTGTCAAAGCTGCACGTAATTTGTTTAATTGGTCACAGTATACTTGTGCCGTCATAGTTTCACCATATTTTAACACTTCATAATGAATTATTACTTTGAAATCCCTCCAAACACAAAGTAAGCGTTTTTTTGGGTATAAACCAGATCGAGGGGTCAGAATTGGTTGTTGTCCACGATTTAGATATTGTTTTTTCTTCAATATATTCGTAAATAACACCCACTTTTAATATCCGATAATCAGATTTAGAAAAAATGGTCGTAAAGTGTGTTTTTTTTGCAGCAATTGGCACGCACTTAGTCGCTGCGCTTTGTTCCGATCGCTCAACGCATGTGGCACCCAAATTCCTACTTTTCGAAATTTTCCCAGCCTTTTCAAATACTTCTGTGTTATGGATCATTTAGTACCGACTATATTGGACAATTCCTTTTTTGTTAGCATAGGATATTTTTCGATTTCAGCTTTCAGGGCGACTTCATCCACTGTATGAGGTCGTCCACTTCGAGGGTAATTTTCAATGCTTAAATTGCCAGATTTAAAATTTGTATACCATCTCTGACATTTTCGAACCCTTAACACGTCTCCATAAATGTCGCAAATGTTTTTTGTGGCGACGACTACACTGTTCTGGGCGTTATATTATATATAAGGTCGGTCATTCTGTTTGGGGCGAATGACTATATTTTTTTTCTATACAGAACGTAACTTGAGATATCACACAGCACGAAAAAATTACTTTGACATCTTATTTAACCAAAGGCCCGAAGCCGACCAATTTTAAGACACGCGTTTGAAAAAAACGTCAGGACTTTTTACTACACCTAATATATTAATCACGTATATATTTTTTCCATGCTTTGACATGTTTACATGTTCTTTCTGTACACAGCCTTGGTTTTGAGTAAGTTTATTTTTTCAGTAACATCAGATTTTATCTCAGCATTGAATGACCTCTCTCTCACTAGAAAATAATCATGCTTCACTCATTAAAGAAGAATAAAATACCAATCAATAATATCATATTACTTATAATGATTGTTAAATAAATGAAGGTGTTCAATTCCGAAAAGTGAAAGTCCGTTCCGTCAAACTAACTAAAGAACTACTTTGCGAGAGTAACTCGACTAAACCGAGGAAGCTTCAGAAGAACCAGAGGATTGTGTTTCAACCTATTCTATACTTTAACTCACACATTTTTCACATCAATTTATAAACACAGTAAACGACATTCTGAACCGTAGAATAAATTTCTAGAGAAGAAGTTAATGGTATGCATAGAAAAGTTAATATGCGCATAAAAAAAGCAGAAATTTTATAGAACAAACAAAATTGTCACAATAATTGAAAGAAATCAAAAATAAAAAGCTACGATAGTAGTGCTAAGCAACTCTCATCCTACGTGTTGCGTTTGTTGATCAGTGGCGTAATTTTAAAATAACCTTAAAAACTTTTATAAATTTTCTTAAAAATAATGTTAATATTTTTTTTATAATATATTCGATGATTTTTATATATCCAATGAAATTCAATACAAACGAAACTTACCGATGGGTGCATAGGTGGCGTTAGCTTATATATTTGGCTTGATAGCATAAAAATATACCTTCCTGTAATTATTTCAACAAAAAGCTGTTATGTCTCAACAGGATATTAATTTTAGTCCACTATAGTACATTTAAAATTTTAATCTGACTAACGGTTAATAAAAACCATGCACAGGTTAGGATAAGTAGGAGGAAATTTTCGACATAACCAACCGTGAGTTTTTGGAGTATTAATGCTTACGAATGTAGAGTCGCTATAGAAATCAAGCCGTCGGCCCAAAAGCATATGAAAAGGACTATATGTTTATAATTTTTATGAACATTTGAACCTGAAGCTTACAAACATAATGATATTCGAATAGTTTGTTTTTATAATAGATCATTATATATATATATATATATATATATTTATACATGTGTGTGTGTGTGTCTGTATTTATTCGTGCGTATAAAAGTAAATAAAAATTGCCATGTAATCCGTTAGTATTCAGTATTATATCCATACCAAAGAAAAATTCTTATGCAAGTTATGTTTACTTATATGACTGCTTTGCTCTAATTATTTACTTCGTAATTGAAATAAATTCTTAAACAAAATTATAAGTATAATTCGGGCATTTTTCTATATCTTATGATTTATTTAACACAGTGTCTTTGGTCAGTGATTTCTAGGCTTAACAATTTAGATTCCGTCCGGACTTCCCATCACTGATTGTATTTTCAGATTAATCGTCATATCATCGGTGCTAAAAATAATATATATTTCAAGTATATCCTTAATTCATAAAGTACAGAATTGTAATATATTGAATGTATAATATAATAGAACGTTGTTGTGTAACTGGTACAGTTCTCTACGGCACTGGCTAAGTTCGCATGTCCAAGTTGTGTTTTTTTATTTGCTTTTCCGTCACCTTCCTCTCACGCTGGCTTATCTGACTCTTTATTTTCATTCTGCCGACCTGGATTTGTCGCGTGTCCCCCTACATAAAAATGAAATGATTCTATTATTTTTTGGACTCCGTCTCGTGCACTGCCAGCGCTAATCTACATTTCCACATTTTCACCCATATATAAAGCAACTCTACTCACCTTATTTTGCTTTTATCGAAATGAAATATACACCATTTAAATAAAATGAAACAACAAAGTGCGTTTGTTTCTCTGTGCATTAAATCATTTTCGTCCACTTCGAGCGGACTTTTTAATTAAAAACCACCAACACCAAGTCTATAGATTGTCACATATTGAATATGCTACCGTCATGAGTTCGTTATTTTTCATTACCATTTTTAGTATCGACGGAATTGAATCAGACTACTATGATATCGATTTTACCGTTCGATGAAGAAATATTTTATGTAATATATCAACATCAAATTTGAATCAAAATCCTTCAATTGGCTACAAAAAATTATTGGTAGAACGTTGTATAAAAAAACTGATGAATAACTATTGTTGAAATAACGCGGTATTTCATGCGTAAAATGAATAAGTAACAAGTTTATGTTTATTGTTTGGAATATATTTACATTATGTGTTTTGATTGAATTGTCATTTACTTGGTAGAACTCCATTATAACACCATGAAAAAATAGCTATGTATTTTACTTCTATAAATCTTTATAAGATATAGGTGATAGCTATTTCGGCTCACCCCTTCGTCAAAACTAGAATACATTGCTATTTTTTCACCGTGTTATAATGGAGTTCTACCAAGTAAATGCCAGTTCAATCAAAACATATAATGTAATTATATTCCAAACAATAAACATAAATGAACGTTTAAGAAAAGTTTGCAGCATAAAAATGAGAAGTGTTATAATTATCACTGTGAAAAAAATACCAATGTACTTTATTTCTACAATTTTTTCAAGATATAGTTGATAGCTGTTTGGGCGTGATTTCGTAGAACTAAAATATATTGCTATTTTTTCACCGTATTATAATGGAATGCTATCAAGTAAATGCCAATTCAATCAATAAATATGTAACAATTAACTCAAATCAATCCACTGAATATATGTATAAAATCAAATTCAATTTTCGTGGAATAAAAACATCGACAACTATTTACTTATTACTGTTTTTTTTTACCGTATTTTTTTTTGTGTCATTTTCTCGATGAATATTTTTCGGTATAAGTATTCTTTTGTAGCAAAAATCAACGATATACTACTACTAACAGCTCGACGCTATATACCGTCTGGCATTTAACGTCAACTTGATGATAATGAATCTTCCTTAATGTAACACTTAGAGGTCTGTCTCACTAAATGCCCGAGCATCAATCTACCGTGTTTTTGTACAAGTGCTTTGTCCTTGATATTTTCCTTTCGTATTGACGGGAAATGTAGTCGAAAGTTTTGAAGAACCTTTTATCTGCCAAAGTCTGTGTAAAGCTTGCCGAATTTACTAACGGATTGAAGCGTTTGTGAGTTGGGTTACCCAAGGGACCCAAAGCAATCATTTCTAGAAATATTTTTTGTATTGTCAAAGTCCCAGTCACGAGGAATTGATAACACGTATAATTGAGTCTGATAATTCAATTCTGAGATGGTGAAAGACAACATTATATTAGACTGCCTAAGAATAAAAATGAAATATTTTTCTTGATTTACTGTAATTACTTTTTACTATAATGAACACAATTACGACTAGCTTTACTATTCTCTCACCACACAAAAACTAACATTCATCACAGAAATGTAAGATGACAATTTAATATAAAAAGATCAATGCTGACAATTTCCACTCTTTCAAAATAAGTTTTTGAGGTATAAAAAGTATCAAACATTATTTCAGAATAGTTTTGTAATACATTATCTAATAAAAATGGTAGTTTTGTAGCCAAGTACATCAGTACAAGTAGTCGTTCGTGAAATTTCAACGTACTCGACTGTGCGTCACTTTGATACAAAACATATATGTCTATGATATTATATTTTAGATGTTTTCTGCCCACCTTATTATCTTATTATCTTCCACTGAAAACAATACGAAAAAGCAATGAACAATTTGTGGATTTTTGGTCTTTTGTTGTCATTATTAACAACTTAACGTCTTCTGTTAAAATGGGTTTATTTTTTCATACGCATATTATGATATTGTTGAAAATCTATGAATAAAGCCAATCATTTCCCATTGAGTTCATTCAAAAAGAGTGATTCAAAAAAATCGATAAGAAAGCAATGTTGAAATAATGATTTACTTTTTTACTACTCTATATACCAATAAATACCAAACAATCAAAAAAAAGTAATTCGATAACATACAAAAGAAAAATGCATATTACATCTCCTTTCTCTACGCTTACACATCGGCTAGTAAGGTCTGACATACTTTTTATAACTGCTTGCAAAATAAAATGTGAACAAAAGTACCTGCAAAGTGTAAAGTACTTAATTGCAAGAGTGTAAAGTAAATTACTGGTATATAAAAACAAAATTAGATTTTTAACCATTCTTCGGAGCGACAATACTCTTGGCAAAAATGGCTACGTTAATTTTCATAAAGCTTTGAGAGGTTTTTGTTTACAATTTGAAAGCGGGAAAATTTTCTTTTATCGCCAAATATGGCCGCCTCGAGTTTGTACTGCCAGGTAAATAAATATTCATTACTCTTATTATATTGCGCGCTAAAAACTTATAATACCTAAAGAGAAGAATGTTGGTAAGTACGTCAAATGGGTCCAAGCCGTTATGGTTTAATTTCTTTTTTTTTCATTACAGTAATTAAAAATTAGATTTTTTACTGGATTATCTCTTTTTTTTATTACGTTAATGAAGATATAAATTATTACGCTACGAAAGTTATAATCATGGGGACATTAAGATATTCAATGTTTTTTGATAATCTTATTGTATAACATTTATGTTTGTTTGTATGACACAATAAACGATAGTGCCATCGCTTTTAGGTATTAACTGTTACTTATTAGTGGGAAAGAATTACATTTTAAAAAACGAAATCTACTTTAGTATATTTTATACTTGACTTGATAATGCTAGCGATAAACAATGTCAGTGCGTACTGATAATTTATATATTGTATTTTATACGTCTATTTTTTCTTTTAATTGATTGAATTGGCATTCACTTGGTAGAACTCCATTATAACACGGTGAAAAAATAGCAATGTATTTTGGTTCTACAAAATTATTTTTAACAAATATAGTTGATAGGTATTTCGGCTCATTCTTAAAAATAGCAAAGATAAAATCAATAAACTGAACAGAAGCGGTATTTATAAAATGTCCTGTGGCTCATGTTTATCCGTTTATATCGGACAGACAGGTAGAAGTATATTTACTCGAGCTAAGGAACATGTAAGATCATTCAATAATAAAAAAACAGATTCACAATTCGCTAATCACGTTATTAATGAATCATATAATATAAATTCAAACTCAGCTCCTAAATGTTTGCATCTTTGTAGTAAGGGTCGAAGAATGACGGCTTTGGAACAGCTGGAGATCAATAGACACCAATTATCACAAAGGATTCTTAACGATCAAACTAACATAATAATATCGCCACTTAACCACATAAGCAAATGTTAGTTTGAGCATAGTTCTGACGATGGCGTGAGCCGAAATAGCTATCAACTATATTTAAAAAATAGTTTTGTAGAGCTAAAATACATTGCTATTTTTTTCACCGTGTTATAATAGAGTTCTACCAAGTGAATGCCAATTCAATCGAAACCATATTATTAATTTTTATATCGTTTTTGAAGGGGACTAATAGTAATAATAAGTGGGGCTGAAAAAACAGATGCACAATTCGCTAATATACCTATATACGCTATATCCTACATATAATCTTATTGTCATAGACACCTATTGTTTCATTTAGAATTTTGAAAATTTAGTGTCATTGTGTTTAAATAACAAGCTAAGCCGTTGGTAAAGGAGAGAGGAGATGTTGTGTACCTTTTCTGCACAGCTATATATAGATAAGCAAATGTTAGTTTAAGCATAGTTCTGACGATGGCGCGAGCCGAAATAGCTATCAACTATATTTGTTAAAAATAATTTTGTAGAACTAAAATCTATTTTTTCTATTTAAAACGAAAGTGTTACAATGAATTTATTCATAAGAAGTCTAAGCATTCTTTAGTATTCATCAATAGTTCATATTCAGTTTATAATTTTCATTTATAAAGTCGTATTTCTACTGACTACGCTCTGCATTAAATAAATAAATATGAAATTTGAACTGTTGTAATTTTGTACGATTCCATATGTTTTGTCACAAACGACCCGGGTTTCGCCCTTCGGCATGTTCAGGTATTCCATCACACGGATGCAACAGAAATCGTTTGTGACAAAACATATGGAATCGTACAAAATTACAACAATTCAAATTTGATATTGAAATTCCATCAAGCACCTTCAGTCGATATGATAAAATATTAAATAAATATAATATTTATACTCAACAATTGATGCTCGATTGTGTTTTTTTTTTTTTTACAAAATATCTTATTCGTTTACGATTATGAGGAGTAAGGAAATGTTTTTGTGAACCATAACAAAACCAAATTACCATTAATTTTATCAATCAGTAAAATTCTAATTTTCTTAAATACTGGAATGATTTTTAGAACATTTACTGTTTATAGGGATGTAAAACATTGGTTATTTCTGCTTCAAATGTCGTCGTTCAGAGATACTTACGATTGTCATTTAAAATCAGGATTCATAAAAAATATGACAAATCTTGACTGTAATTATTCTTAAAACACAAATTGTCTAGGCACTTTTTACTTCCGTTTATTTATGAAATAAATTTTGTCTATGTCATCTCACGATTTATTATTCAACGCAGACACATTTATAAACTATGACATGTGTAACACATTTCTTTCAACTTTATTGTCGTGTGATGAACGTTACTCTTCCAGTCTACTATTTCATTTTATTGAAATGAAACTGTCAACATGTGAATATCCCGTTGCGAAATTAATATAAATATCAAACATTTTTATAGCTAGAACTACGTATGTGACATTGCTAACAATCATTTGACACGAGACCTCAACTGCCTGAAAAGGCTTAGCAGTACAAAAATAAAATAATTATATCTGTACTTTATAGTTTGTTGTAATCGGTGTGGCATGTTTACTATTAGATTTATTATAATCAATGAGCTTTTGACATGGCCCAGATAAATAAAAATAGATTTTTCTCCTTTGACTCTCAAAATAACATTCCTGTTATAATAACTTAAACACTACTTAATACAATTTTCATAACATCGTTGGCATTGACAGCTCTAGCTTTTTTATCTAAGCAAGCATCAAGTTCTTTCTTGACTTTGTTTCAGCGATATTTGGCATGCTTTATATTTATCATTTAAAAGTATGTCATTGTTTGTCGTACGCTAAATATATCACACATAACTACTTTTTTCTTTGCTTCATAAAAATATAATATTCATAAAACTCTATTTTGATCACCTTCACTTCGATGAACATTTTTTTATGAAATTTCATATGTATTGCGACTTTATTAGATATCGTCAAAAAACTTTATCATGATATTAACTAACTCTATCAATATTTCTTAAACACGCAATATACAGTGCGCATTTATGCTATAACTGAATGTAGAGCTTTGGTCACTATCGTATATATGCTATTATTTATTTTATGGTATGTTTTTTTAAATTTAATTTAAAATATATATATTATGTATATATATGTGAATTTGAAATGATTAATTTATAACTCGGTCAATTGACTCAGAGATGAATTAACAAAGTGAAAAACATATGGTATAAATTAATTGGGTGGAAAAATTTTACCAACTCGATTATGATATTTTATCGCAGTGAATATCGACGAATAGTCATAATTGGGCAGACATTTTTCTATTGTTTTTTGTTTGTTTTTAATAATAAATAAATATATAAAAACATTATATTACACATTTACGCCGTTATTTTCATATTCTATCGATCATTGCCGATTGCAAATAATTAACATAATTCGATTTTAAAGCTAAACGAAATATTTAACTATTAATTTATTCATAGCATAGCGTGAATGAATTGACAAATAAATTGATTTTATTGAATAATAATAGTATTGTACGCAGTCACATAAAAGTAATTCGGTCGCGATCGTAAATGTAGCATTCGTAATCGCTTATTCCCGTAACTGAAATCGAAAATGTATGATTATTCATAATCTACTTAACAATGGTTTTTATAGCTTACCGTGGCGTGAGCCGAAATAGCTATCAACTATATTTGTTAAAAATAATTTTGTAGAACTAAAATACATTGCTATTTTTTCACCGTGTTATAATGGAGTTCTACCAAGTGAATGCCAATTCAATCAATAAAAATTACATTTACTTGATTATTACTCCTAGTATTAGATATATTTCATATGTATTATTTATGATATCGACTGAAGGTGCTTGATGGAATTTCAATATCGAATTTGAATTTTTACAACTTTGTACATTTCCACATGTTTTGTCACTAACGACCCGAGTTTCGCATTCGTTTGTCAGTTCTGTTGCATCCGTGTGATAGAATGCCTGATGATGCTGAAAGGCGAAACCCGGGTCGTTAGTGACAAAATATGTGGAATTGTACAATTTTGTAACAATTCAAATTTAGTAATTATTTTATTTTTTTATGGTCTTTTAATAAAAATTCCATTTTTCAATTTATAAAGCAAAATGTGCTACGTATTCACCAAAAATATTTTTTCATTAATTATTTTTTGTATCACCTTTATTCATTACTAATATATTATATTTATTATTTACATCTTCAATATTTTATATTATAGAAGCAGTACTATGCATTTAACGTATTTCAAAATCATGTTTTATTGACCCAATATTTTCATATTGAAACATGCTTTTTAGTAGATAAAACATGTAGCATACCTAATTACACAAAATTTGAATAATTTATTTTAATAATTTCATAAAAGAATATTATTAATCAAACGGTTTCTTGAGAAATAATCGCGATTATTTAGAATGTTAATACCAAACCGAATTTCGGTACAAAGAGGTGGCTTTAAACTTGCTTGTTCTCAATTTACGCGTCAAAATAATTTAATATACCTAATAGAAAATGTCAATCAATCACCGCAGCTCACTCGCACACGCTCAATAATCATAATACCCACCTACAGCCATTATTAAATACCACAAGGTAATTAGAAATTTGGGCCAACCTGAAGCGTGGTGCCAATTATTATAACTCAAACACCAAAGCGACACGTTTTAATTAAAATAATTATATTTGGGAATCAATTATTATAACTTCTGTAATACTAATGAAAAAAATATTAAGAAGAAAAACAATGTATCATAGTTATAACTATATATCGGAAAAATATTTAAATACCTGCATTTTGTTTACTGACATAAAATATCGTCTGTTTAGTTATTTCATTAACTGTCCACAATCAACCCCTGATTAAATTGAAAGTATTTATTTCGTTTATTGACTAAAAATAATAATAATAAGAATTTATTTACGGGGAAATATTTTTACACCGCATTCGTAAAATATTAAATGAATATCTTCTGATTCAACTGAAATCTTAGTTAAACAAAAGCTTTATTTGTATCTATCAGGTGTTGTTATTGAGATAATGTTCAATATTACAAAATTATCTCATCGCAATTCTATGTTAAATAATACAACCGTGTGCCTAATAATACGTAGCGTTTTGCTCTCAATTTTAATAGAAATAATTTTGTATTGTATAATTTTGCTGAGATTTTCAAATACATATTAAAAAAAAAAACTAGATAAAGTGACAATAAAACGACAAAAATGCGTTCCTATCTGAACTTTTTTAGCTTCGCTGATTGAACAATGCTTATTAAATGCTTCGGAAATGCCATAGAACAAATGGTGACGTTAACGTCTCATTTATAATACAGTGGGACCTCGATCAACCGTTCTCGCATAATACGTTTTCCCGGCTGGAAAGCTTATTTTGTATAGTCCCGTCAAACTCCCATAAGAACAATGTTAAATAATCCCGCATTGACCGTTTCCCGATTCCCCGATTTCCTCGATAACCGTCTAAATATTTTGGTCCCGTCACAAATATTATTTCGATTGACCATTTGTATTGCATATTTCTCCGTATCTCGGCAAGCAAGTTTGACAAAGCCGAGTGCAGGTGTTATGTCTAGACACGCTGGAATCCGCTGTACACGTTAGACATAACGCATTGGACGCATGTGCTATTTTTTGGGTTGAAATCCACCATATGCGTATAATTGTTTATGATGCAAATGTAGGGTTGTTCAAAATTCATGGTAATAATGATTCCTGTACATGCAAACTTTTAGTCGCAAGTTTAATAACAAGTCTTTGTTCTGATTAAAGTGCCAAATAACAAAGAAGCAAACTAACATAAAGGACTTTTTTAAAAAAATTAATTTTATATACAGTATGTACAAGTAACTAATAAATAAATGTTTTTTTACGATTTTACTTGTTTATTATTATTAGAAGCTTTCCCGCATTCACCGTTTCCCGCATTTACCATTATTTTTTCAGGGTCCCTTGGGAAACATAAAATTGAGGTTTCACTGTATATAACAGTAAATTAAGACTGCATCAATATTTTCCTCATAATTTCAAAAGTATGTATTTTGATTTATTACACCCAAAAAATAAATGGCATACATTTCAAAAAAATAGCTTACAGTACCAGCCGCTATATGGATGCCAACATTTTTTACATATCGCGACACATTTTCTTTTGGCTATTACGACATCTCCGCGTATTATACACATTAAGAAAAGAATAATCATGTCTTGAAACAATCTTTAAGTATGTTCATACTAAATACTGTTACTTCTCACATATTATATCCATTATAATTCAAACAGTATTCCCACACCTAATCTTTTGTTCTATAGCTATTAAGGCGCTTTCTCCTAATATCCTGAATTTTCACCCCCGCCCTTACTAGTGTGATGCTAGACGGCGTGATAAAGAAGTATAATGCCCAAGTTCCGGTGAGTATTTTTCAACAGTAGGGTAGGGCGGAGTGGTCGACAAGCGAGGTGTGGTGTCGCAAAGGCTAGATTCCAAAAACGGAAGACCACAATTAACACTCCCGAATGACAGACTCACTGCGGCGGACTTCGAAGGATTTTATCACATATTAGTTATCACACCATTAATTATTTTTCTATTATTTTAACGTTTTATTTTTTTGCAAACATACTTGTTCGTTACAGTGGAATTCGTTTTGAATAAGTCGTGGTGTACCGACAACTTTCGGCGGCACTCTAGCATAGTTTTTTTTTTTTTTGTATCGATATGCATGCATCGTTTTTATATGAATGACCAAAAATATAATGCATACAAAATGCCTGCTTTAAATTCGAGTGGTCAATATTTTTCGTTAGATTTTAATAATAATAATTGTTTATATTTTTTTAATTTACACGATCGAGCCCAAAACTATAGATCTCACTACCTTTGAATAAGTAAAAAAAGGAATGAAAAAGATATAGCTAATAGAAAATATTTTTTTTTGCAATAATTTATCAATCAAATATCAGCCAAAAATTTCAAATCATCGACATCATTAGATTTTAATTGAGTTTTTATTTATTCTTTTTTTAATTGAATGTAAATTATATAGCTTATTTTTTAAATAATAAAAACACATTTTTTTAGTACTTATTTCCACAATATATTTTTTGATCAGGACCGGTTTCGCTCATCGCGACCATTATCAACTGATAGAATACAATTTACAAACAAGTCTATTTATACAAAACAAAAAATTAATTTGAGTTAATGGTAGCAGGTGTACAAAACCATGGGTACAAGAACTAGAAACGATTTACATAAAATCATACAATATTGATACAAATAAAGTAAATTAGTATAAAAATTAAATGTTCACAATCACTTATTAAGAATTACAATTATGGAAGATATGGTCAGTCAGGGGCGTCCCATCTCATCGATTCATCTTTAATCGACTTCTCATGTATTAATTTATTTTGTTCCATTAAGTAGTGATTGTGGGTTATTTTCGTAATTAAAAATTTCCCACTCCTTACTTCCTAATTGATTGTTTAGAGCTCCTAATGGTTTATTGATTTACCATAATTGTAATTGTAATTCTTAATAAGTGATTGTGAACATTTAATTTTTATACTAATTTACTTTATTTGTATCAATATTGTATGATTTTATGTAAATTGTTTCCTAGTTCTTGTACCCATGGTTTTGTACACCTGCTACCATCAACTCAAATTATTTTTTTGTTTTGTATAAATAGACTTGTTTGTAAATTGTATTCTATCAGTTGATAATGCTCGCGATGAGCGAAACCGGTCCTGATCAAAAAATATATTGTGGAAATAAGTACTAAAAAAATGTGTTTTTATTATTTAAAATATAATGCCTTTCCATCAAGAAGTGACAGTTAACACCTTAAAAGTGATTATATAGCTTACTTTAAATATTTTTTTGTTCTTGGACATTTAGTTTTGTATACCTTCTGACTTAAAAATCAAAGAATTTATTTTAAGCATATTTTATTATAAACGAAACTTTCCCTGAAAATAAAATATATTGTGGAACTAGTACTAAAAAATATGTTTTCATTTTTGAAAATATTGAGCCTTTCTATCAAGACGTGACAGCTAAACTCTTAAAATATGCACATACGAATAAAATTTGCAATTCCGACCGAGTGCTTAACGTAACTTCCTTATAAAATTTGAATCGCTCAAATTTAAAAAAATCTCTATAAGGTTCGTCAATACTTCTAGCACATGTACATACCTGAAGATATATTTTTTTTTAAATAAATCGTTTTTATTATATGACTTATTTTTTCGATACGAACCATTTGTAATACAAGGGTTTGGTTTTCTTTATTTCTCATGTATTGTTTTTTTTTCGTCGATAGAATAATGCAGAGATGAGCAATCCATAGTACAGTTGTGTTCAAATGGACTATCCGTGCATTAAAAAAGGTGATTCCCAGCACTTTATTAAAAAAACTTCAGCCTATGTACAAAAAGTTAAAAACTTGAAAGTTTATATGTTATTATATATTTATGATTACATGTATTACATGATATGATGAATAGAAACATTTTGTGAAACAAATGAAAAAGAAATCAAACCAACGAATCCTCTCGTTAATAATAAATTCCAAATAAAAAATTATAAATTTTCTGTGCTATTATGTAAAAAATTCGTGTTGCTCAAATAAATTTGTAGAATCATTTGGTGGGAAATCATTTTTATATAATTATTCATTTAATGGCAGTATTATTTTAACAGTTTAACAAGGCGAGCTTCATTGAATGTACATTTATAAACGCTAAAAGTGAAATGCATATGTATATAAAGACAAACGATATCTGAAAATGCTTACAACTATAGTTTATTGTTTAAATTTAAAATACAATTTGACTTTAGACCTATCATCATAAAGTGAGGAAGACTGTATAACAAAATGATATGTTATCTCGCGTTAAAACTTAAATAAACTCTCAGATAATCTGCCGTATATTTCAGTGTTACCAACATAGCAGGGATTTTAATATGTGTGATGATGATGAAACCGCAAATCACTTCACCGCAAGTCTCTTTACGCATAAGTAAAGAGTGACGTGAGTAAGAATCACGGCAGGAAACAAGCATTTAACGATCTTCATATAAAATATTTTACACATAACAGTGAAGAAAGTCAGATCTTTGGACTAGGAGCTATTAAATTTGCTCACTTATTGAAGCTGACATTCGTCTACATTTCATAATTGTTTGACATAACTTCTCAATCTGTATGAAATGACGTTATAATGATTCGCTGAAAATTAATTTGAATATTTTCCATTTTCAAATATTTTAAGAATACATATACTATTTTTCGGTAATGGAGTAATAAGTGAAGTTTACATACCTCTTCGTCCAGATATTGTTTTGAACTAGTTCTCTCTAGACCAGCCATGTCCAACACGCGGCCCACTTTAAGATTTTCAGCGGCCCAATTCAATTAATTAATTATTAAGTAAATAAAATGTTCTGATAAGTTTTTAAGTTGTTTTAAATAAAAAAAGTGTCATTGAAATGATTCTTTTTATTAGTATTGCGTTATGGAAGGCGACCGTGTAACAACAGCTGCATACACATAACAGGTGGAGGTGGGACAACCAACTTATATTAATTAATAAATTGTTTTTATAATGTTTGTTTTTTTTTTTTTATGCTGCTCACCAAACGATTTCTGTTGGACAACGCTGCTCTAGACCTTTATATTCTACAGACATTCCTAGTATAGCCTTTCCTAATAATGAGGGTTGAAAAAATCACCAGAAAAACAAGTGTGATTTCACCGGTGACATAACGCAATAGTAAAAAAGTCAATAAAAACAGATATGCATTATATGATAATAATCATTTGTTTATCTTTAAAATTAAAAAAAAAATCTAATCCTAAATCTGTATCTATCTTTTATGTATATTTTCTAATTGCAACGCTAAACAAAAGTGTTCATATCAAACATCGATAAAGGGTTAGACACGTTAAAAAAATAGATTTAGGACCAGCTGATGTATGTTTGGCAAACGCTGATGTAACCCATTTTCCTTCGGGAGAGTAAACTTTTTTTATGTCTATAAAAAGCTAGCGTTTTGCCGGCGACACATTCAAACAATCCCCTGATTTCTCGAGGGCATTAAGCACGCATGGACGATCTTGCGTAAAATTTTACAAGATGTGCCATACTTTTTCTAGGGCACTTCCCCGCTGAATATAAGAATTAGCATTTTCTAAATTATGCCAAAAGCTTTCGCATGCGCGGGCTTTACTAGTATCGGAAATCCCTCGATGTCGAGAGGATGCCATATTCATTACTAGTTGACGGAAATCTTTTTTTTTCGTGAATCTGATAATATAAATTATGTTTTATAACGCGTTTTATAATTTTGAAGCAACATTTGTACAAAATAACATACGATTTTTTTATTTTCTTTTTTAAATGTTTTTGTAGTGTATTTTTTTCTACTAAAATTCATAACTACTTCATTCTTCTTTTCATCTTGAATAAACAGTTTGATGTACCAAAGTAACGATTGATTTTCCATTATAAATAAAAATAATTTTATTTGTGTTTTGTATTTTTGTTCGTGCTTACTACATTTTTGATCGCCATTTTGGTTAGCATGCACTTTGACAGTTCAAATTTGACAGTTCATATTTGACAGTCTTGAAGTATAGGCGTGGCAAATTCAGTAAGGAAATATATTTGATATGCCAACGGTGCGATATGTCGAAAATGTGGTGACAAATGTCATAATAAAGGCTCGCATTTGCAAGGCTATCGGATGCAGACATTTAGCTGACACTGTAGTCTACTTGTAAGTCATAACATTCTACACAACATGTGCTAACATTAAAGAATTGTTATGATTTTACAAAAAGTAATACGAAAATAACTCAACCTTTCTGATGAACATGTAACGTTTTGCGTATGCAATCGACAGTCGCTTATTTAAGTAGGTATAAATAATTCTGTACGAGGAATATACCGCAATGTTTATTACTTACAGGTATCCGATGCAGTTGCAGCTTTCGCCAAGATACCCATTCGAATAAGTTATGTTCATCACATCAATTTAGACAGCTGTAAAGTGTATTGGGAATTCGTACGTGAACGCTAAACACGTGCTGCCTTGCGCCCTTAATGATAAGTAATAATATCAGACGTCATAAACAGTTTCCATTAATTACATCAGAAGCTTTACACTACCTACGAAGTGAGATATTGCAATTTGATACGTGTAATGAAATAACACGTAAAACATAGCTGAATCCATTGCACTACATATTTTGGAGTCAGTGTAAAAGTTAAAATTTCCATACGGTATATATTATACTACAAACAAAATATTTCAATGTTATTTCTTTAAGAAATCCAAAAAAATGTCTACAGTAATAGTAAAATATCACGTAGAATCTTAATATTTTTCAATTCCACATTTTTTAAAAAAAAAATTTAGGTGCATTTTCCAATCTATTGTTAAAATTAATGATATTTGCTGAAAAATTGACATTGTTTTATTCGAAAATATTTTATCTACGGAAATTGCTATGTATTTAATTTTACGGTTAATATTTCAAAGCGATCACATTCATATGTACATATCTGTCATTAACGACAAGCAGTTTATTTGATGATTTCATTTATACTGATGACCTCAATCTGTTAGTCATTAAATGGTTTGTATAATGCAAGTAAAAGTGAAATTAGATAATATAGGGATTTTTGCGTTAAGCCACTACTGACTTAAGGTATATTACGCAATATGTTTATTATCTAAAATAAAATATTTAAAACTTTACTACATTTTGATGCTTATATTCATATGTACGCCGATCGCGTAAAATAACAGATACATAATCACATAATATTACTATCTATCTATATATAGATAATTAAGACTTTTAAATATTCATCTTATAAAAAGGAAAAACGAAATATATATTTATTGAATAAATCTAATGTGTTTTCGTTGTACATAATATAATAATAAAAGTTTTTTTCTCTAGTTCTTTACTATACAAAAATTATTCAATACAAAACAGTAATTGAAATTCGCCTTTTTCAAACAATTTCTATGCTGAAAAATCTTTCTTTTGAAGCAAAACATTTAAATTTATTAATGAAAAAATATGTAATTTCAAATTGTGTATCAAAAATAAAAAAAATCTTAATTAAAACTTCTCTCAAATTCCAAGAATTTATAGCACAACACTAGTGCAAACGTTGGTGACTGAAAAAGAAATGAAAACAAATAATTTCATGCACTAAGATTTCTATTAGTGGACTGGTCACTGAACATAAAATACGCCATGTATAAGAACATTTTTTTACTGTTATTAAATGGGATATGTAGAAAATTGTAAGCCATCTCAATTTCTTGTTAATTACAATAAAGGAAAATTGAAAATAGGAATCAAAATTCAATTTATGTTTTGTATAATTCAATAAAAACACGAAACAACATCATCGATTGTATAAATAAATTAATTGGCAATTTTTGAAAACATTTATTCAACAAGGCTTTGAATATCTGCAATTTAAAACTCTTACCCGGGGCGACCAACTTCCTTGTACAACTTTTAACTCTCACGCTGTTTGAAATAACTTCACAATTTTCGATATTAACAAAAAGCACAATCAAACTTCGCGCTATGTCAAAACCTTCGAACTTTGTAACTGTTTAAGCCACGGTAAAATCGAAGCTCAATCATTTTAGATTAACTTTATTATCTAACCGAACAGAATCTTTGATTGTAGACATATAAATAGCATTTATTTTTAGTTAATTAAAGCTTGCTTATGTCAATTCGACCATTTCGCTTCATCTTATCGTCGAATTAGTTTTATCTCAATTTTTCAACCTCATTTAAAATAATTGAAATATAACATCCGATCGTCTCTCAACCTTTAAAAACACTGACTCAATACAATCACGAAAAGAATGGATTTTCAGCGATAGACATTATAGGAACGGCTCTCACAGAATCTCTCGGTGGAATCTCAAATTCGACAAGCAAAATTTTCGGAGACGCTTATGATGCCGCTTAAGGCTGAGACCCTACAATCCACTTTTTGGCAACTTCCTGGATATTCTTATAATACAATATGATTAATCTTCCATGAATCATATTGAATTAGTAACACGCATTTAAAACTTATCATGTGTGAGATTCATGCCTGCTTTATTAAATGTATATTTAAAATTCATATATATATAATAATATAACAACAGTTTCTTATTCAGAAATCAAAGGTATATTTATTTATCACTACTATCAAAAACAATTATCGCGCTAAAAAAATCTACAGAAATAACAAAGGCCTCTTTCATTTGCCAGACCATTACGACGGAAAGTTGAAATCTTCTCGCATTGTTATTAATTGTTACTTGACTCCATGCAGCTTTGCCTGGAGCCTAATTAAATTAAAAACTAACTGAGGGATTTTCTGTAACTGAAATCTGCATTCAGAAGTTATATTTCGCTCAGTAACTTCTCCCCCACTCCATACTTATAATAATAAGTAGAGAGAAAGTGCATTATAAGAAAAACCAGAAATATTTACTCTTATAATTGAAATACCCGTTTGCGTGGTGAAAGGAATTTTATACTGCTTTCATTGCATAGAATAATTTCAACTTTTTCAATAATATTCAAAACAATAAAATTCCAGCGCTTTTGTTTTAATATAAAATTGTTTCTGTTATAACATGATAATTTTTTCATTTAACTTTATCGATGTTTTGTATTATTTCAATCCGATCAGTCATTAGCTATAAAATGTGCTGAATTTATAATGCACAATGAGTTACAAGAGATATCTACAAACTTGATGTAAAATTTGTCATATTTCTCAATTCATATGAGTATGAAAAAGAAATATTTGAAAATATAATAGATATTTTGTTATACGAGAAAAATGTTCTTAAAATAATCTTGATTGTGACACAGCATTTGAGATAAAATCAGATTATAATGTTGCCTTATTCCTATAGAAAATTTGATGTTCTAACATTCAGCACATATTGTTGAAATGCTCTATATTAGAAAAGGGTGTGGCTTTAACCAATATTCATACAATAACTCAAACTTAAATTAGTTACCTTCACAATAATATATAACTTTGTTGTCATTTCAAGAACAAAAAACTTTTTTACCTTTTTTATGCTAAAAAGAAACATCTTTCACTACTACTAAAACCCCTGTATTATTCAATATAATTATTACAGAACCGATGAATAATGCACAATTTTAATAATCGTAAAATTTTCACTTTTTAGTTATATTTTTTGTTTTGCGTCTCTTTCAAGTAATGTTACAGTACACTTAAAAGAATAATACTTTCACACCGTCAGCAGATTTTTGTTTCACATTCCGATAGCAATGCTACTTTATTGTGAGTTCTGGTAATGCAGTACATATTAATTAAGTCCCAGACTAGGTTCACCATTTGCATTTGTAATCTGTGAGAAAACTAACGTCAAAGTAAATTCCTTTTTATTTTGTGGTAATTGGATAAGTTTTGGCATTCAACAGTAGCTTAACCACAACAGGGAGAGTAAAAAACAAAAGAGGTTGTTTTAAAAAATACAGAAAAAGTTTTCTCATAACAAAAAGCTGTGTTCTTTATTAAATTAACGGCGCTAACAAAGAATTTAAATGAGTTTTCTTTTAAATAAGAATATTGCCGTATAATTTTTGTCTTCATTTCGACAAAGCCGATAAGATAATTTAAATATGTTTTTTTGGGAAAGTCGAAGAGTTATTCAAGTTACACAGAATTTTAAAACAAAAACTACGATGCAACATATATAATATGATATAATAAATGGAGATTAAAGGGATGTGTAACATAAAAAATATTTTTCACTCGATAAATACAGGCAAATGTATTAAAATATTGCATGAAAATATTACAATAAAAATATTGATTTGATCAGTGATGAAAGTTATTTCATAACTACCGGCCTTATGGTCTATGTTTTTCCAGTTTAATTCCTCTTTTATGTTATATAATCGATGCAAACAATTTATTGTGTGTCATTTCTATTACATTCGTGTAATGACATGCATAAAGATATTGAAAGGCGAATCTCAGGTCGTGAATGACAAAACATGTGGATATCTACCAAGTTTCAATAATTGACATTTGATATTTAAATTCTATAATGCACCCTCAGTCGATATCGTAAATTATACAGTTTGAGCTCATCTGTACACTTCCACAAAGGTGGAAGTGTACAGATATCAAGATGATAAAAAGTAAAACGAACTGAAACTTTCAAAATATTGTGATTCGGATTTCATTCGGATACTCCTTTAAGCGCATTCAGTCGATCTTTTTAAAAAAATGATATTTTTTATTTTACACTATGTACTGCAGGTGAATTTATATATTAAATTATACCCGTTTGAGGTCTGTTGTTGGACAAGTATTTCGAACAAAATTATCACTAACTAAGTATTATTACAAAGGTATGCTTGAGATATTTTCAGTCAGACAATTGTGGTTCACACGATTCCCAGCATCCTCTTGTTGTCGAAATATGTGCTCAGTAGTGGCTCGTCTTCATAGTTCTCGATTAACAGAGCAAAGCTTTTAAGGTGTTAACTGTCACTTCTTGATGGAAAGGCATTATATTTTAAATAATAAAAACACATTTTTTTAGTACTTATTTCCACAATATATTTTTTGATCAGGACCGGTTTCGCTCATCGCGAGCATTATCAACTGATAGAATACAATTTACAAACAAGTCTATTTATACAAAACAAAAAATTAATTTGAGTTAATGGTAGCAGGTGTACAAAACCATGGGTACAAGAACTAGGAAACGATTTACATAAAATCATACAATATTGATACAAATAAAGTAAATTAGTATAAAAATTAAATGTTCACAATCACTTATTAAGAATTAAAATTACAATTAAGGTAAATCAATAATTCATTAGGAGCTCTAAACAATCAATAAGGAAGTAAGGAGTGGGAAATTTTTAATGACGAAAATAACCCACAATCACTACTTAATGGAACAAAATAAATTAATACATGAGAAGTCGATTAAAGATGAATCGATGAGATGGGAAGATATGTTCAGTCAGGGGCGTTCCAATATTTTCTGTAAAAAAAATTTAAGTAAAAGGAGGCAATATCATTTTTCAAAAAAAAAAAAAAAGGAAAAAAATAATAATATTTATTTGAAATATATATTTATTAATCTAATTTAATGAGTATAACAATGGTGACGACGCAAAAGTAGTTTGTTCATTTATAAGGTTAGAATTAGGCAAAAATTTATATCGATTAATTTCAAGGATTTCTTGTTTATTTAATTTCAGTGATTTGTTATTGAAATGCAGGATTTTGTAGTTAATAGTAAAATCACATGAATGTTTATTTTGAAACAAATGGTTTCCAAAAGTAGAAATCTCATCGCCTTTTTTGGCACAAGCTAAATGTTCCTTAAATCTAGTATGAAAGGATCTTCCTGTTTGACCAATATACCTAGCCTCACAGGAATCACATTTTAGAAGATAAATACCACTTTGGCTTAAAATATTAATTTTGTCTTTCGTGTTAACTAACATTCGACTAAGATTATGATTGTTATAAAAAGATACATTAAAAAGTTTTTTGTCTAACTTCTTGGATATGTTTTCAGAAACTCGGCCTAAATAACTTAGTTTTACCCATCGTTTTTCAACGGAGGGAACATCAATCATCAAGCTCGAGGTTACATTTAATAAAGCTAATTTTTTAGTTTTTTTAAAGACAAGTCGATCAATCAACTTTGCATCGTATCCATTGTTAAGTGCGATCTGTTTAATGGTGTTTAATTCTAAATTGAAATTTGATTCTATGTATGATTTTATGTAAATCGTTTCCTAGTTCTTGTACCCATGGTTTTGTACACCTGCTACCATTAACTCAAATTAATTTTTATACAGAAAATATTGGAACGCCCCTGACTGACCATATCTTCCCATCTCATCGATTCATCTCTAATCGACTTCTCATGTATTAATTTATTTTGTTCCATTAAGTAGTGATTGTGGGTTATTTTCGTCATTAAAAATTTCCCACTCCTTACTTCCTTATTGATTGTTTAGAGCTCCTAATGGATTATTGATTTACCTTAATTGTAATTTTAATTTTTAATAAGTGATTGTGAACATTTAATTTTTATACTAATTTACTTTATTTGTATCAATATTGTATGATTTTATGTAAATTGTTTCCTAGTTCTTGTACCCATGGATTTTGTACACCTGCTACCTTTAACTCAAATTAATTTTTTGTTTTGTATAAATAGACTTGTTTGTAAATTGTATTCTATCACTTGATAATGCTCGCGATGAGCGAAACCGGTCCTGATCAAAAAAAAAATATATTGTGGAAATAAGTACTAAAAAAATGTGTTTTTATTATTTAAAATAGAGCAAAGCTTAATTTTACTTTTGCACTTTACTTTATTACGGTACAAAAAATGACCACTTCAAAATAATTCCAACTAAATTTACTGTGGCTCATAATTTATTACTTTAAATATTGCGATGCTTATTCAAATATATGTTGAGTACATAGTAAGTAGGACAAATTTATTTGGAAAAAAAACCTCTACGGCAAAAAATACAAATAATAACCGTGTCACTTCAAACCACGATGCATTGAACATGGAAAAATTCATAGATCAATTAAAATTGCAAAATGAATTAATAAACTCACTTAAAAAAATACATATTAATAAAACATATAACAATTCCACTGTCGTTGGGGTCTCTACTTTTTATAATTGGATATGACTCGAGTAAATGTGTCTTCATCTATTCATGAATAATGTTGAAAAAAACACCATATGGACATTCTATACTTCCCAAAAAAACAATAGCTTCGAGCATAGGCTCCAAACCTGGGGATCGCCAACTTATACGGTCAACAAAATTTTTTTTTGTATGTTTTTGGATTGTATAGAGGTAGACGCGTCACAGATGAATTTTATGAAAAGGGGTTGCCACCCGAAAAAGGTTGGGAGCCTATAGCTTAGAGACTATAGGATTCAGTCGCCAAAGCTTTTATATAATAGAGAAAGATTTGACGTATGCAATAAGAAGAAAATTTAGCTAAGTTAACGTCAGTGTGGTAATTGTTTTTTTTTTTGCTCAATTTATTCATCGATAATATTTTTTTTGTCATATAATTCTTAATTTGAAAATATATTTTAGTAGTGATACACTAGTAATAATCATGTAAGTTTATATTCATTTAATCCATGACGATTCTTAACTTTACCAAGAAATTTTCATCAGTATATCTGGAAAATTTTCAAAAGAAGTCTATACAACGTTAAAAACAGAATACTCGATGAACCAAAAATACAACGAAAGATATGTATTTCTTTATTCAGGGACTAAATTTAAATAGTGCTTATCGTTCCAAGATATTTGGTTTTATCGAAAATCTCATCGTTTCAATTGCAAAACATTTGGATTGTGAAGACAATATTTCGGTTTTTTTATTTTGCTTTAAACACGAGAAAAAAACATGACGTAAAATTCTTTGAGATGTTACTTATTAATGTTTGCTTTTTTTTCCTTTTTCGCAGCAAAGAAAAAAGACAAAAGAGCGGATATACACTGTTTGAAACGATAATTTAAAAAAAGAAAAAATGTCTGGTTTTTTACAGTTCTTATAGATTTGTGTTTTATGAATACACTTATTCATATTGCTCAGATACTCTCAAACTAGTAGAAGTCTATTTTTACTTTACTGAATTATTTTGATATTTTCACGCCAGAAGTAATATTCGAAGCTGTCTTATCGTGCATGTAAGAGTAACATAAAAATAAGATTTTTTATCTTGTATCTATCTTCTTTTGTACCATTAAAAATCATAACTAAATATTATAGTATCACATTAATTCATATTAAAGATTATTTATTGTTAATAAATTAATATTCCTTGCCCAACCAATCATTCATTAGGTTTTGGTTTTTTAACAAATAAACTATCCGAGTCGTCAACTGGTTCCACAGCTCTACTACAAAATATCGATATTTAACTTTTATTTTTCAACTCTACACATATATTATGCTAGCATTTTTTTCAGCATTTTCAAATGAGCATTGGCCATTAAAAATCATAAGAAGATATCGCATCTAAAACCATAAGTAGTCTTCCTGAATTTGGTGTCACAGGTGTCATTCACAATAGACCAAAAACATCTGTACAAACTTGTAATTGATGGCCTTTACTTATCATTAAAAATATGTATATAATTATCGAACTAAAGTTCATTCCATCTTCAATTTGATTGCGTTTTTTTTTATTTTGATGAGTAAAATTATAATTGTAATGAACTTTGATAACAGTTTTTCTTTTCGCACGGTCCATACAATAAAAATGTATTTCTATCTTTGCACTTTCACTTTGTTTTTAGGTAGCAATCATGAAGATTTGTTATACTGGTTTTCTGAGATGATATGCGGCAGGCTTGTAAGTATACGTATGCATAAGAACATGTATAATTTGAGTACTTGCATTCTCTGATCTTATCTCATAAGATGTCATCCGCATTTTTCTATAACCATTTTTCCAAAGCCAACGAATCCTCTAACAAATTCTTTATTATTTTATTTAATCAATTTAGACGATCATTGTTTTAATGTTTTTATTTACAAATACGTTCACGTTCTTTCATTCATGTTTTGAGATCAAAATATGTGTGGCAGGTTTTTTTAATTAAAAACGAAATATTTTTGATCTATGAAAACACACTATGGTTGTCTTATTTGTATGATTTTCAAAACATAAAAATCTAATATATGCCTAGTAGTACAAATCTACACATCAATATTTTAATCTATACAGATATTACAAGCTTTGATCTTTTTGATAATATTTAGATGACATAATATAATAACATGTAACTTTAACTTTCACCCTTCACGAATATGCAATGTTTACCAATACAGTAACAAAATGTTCACTCATTAATCTTACATTTAAGGTTCAACGCTCCAACCGAACATTCATTGTTTTGTCGTTCTCGTCAAACGGAATATGTTTTCAACAAACTGGTTCTATAGAAATGTCATAATGCTACCAACTGTAAGTATAACACTAAATTTTAGAACATTCTTCAAGTTTCCTAGAAAATTTGCCACAATTATTTTACCACTTAACATTTTTCTTGCATTATTTTAAATTCGCCGAAACAACAACATGCTGAGTGTTTTAGTTTAAATTTGAAAACATTATTTTGAAACTAACTGCAACTGTAAAATTCATAAAATGAAGCAATTAATAAGCTAGTAAACTCAAGAAATTTCAGTGAAATTAGCATATGCAAAATTCACGTCGCTATCATTTTGGACGACTCCTTATGACAGAATTTTTTTTTATATAATTTCATTTTTTTTAAACTTATCGATTAAAATCATGCGTATGGATAATTTCAAGGTCCAATCAAGGTCCAAGCGAAAGATGTAAATTCAACCAATACAGTTTATTCAGTGGTACTTAGAGATTCTAACATTTTCCTTGAAAAAGCTTGATTACAGATTGTCTGAATCATAACTGATGTACCACGTTGTGGGAACAAGATCCACGTGTGGAATCAATACATTAAAAAAAGAGATGTACATAAATTGATCCTAGTAACAAATTATGAAAAAATTGTTATTATGGTTGTAAGATTAAGTTGAAAAAAGTCAGTAGTTAAAAATCTTTTTAAATTAAGGAACAATTTAACAAAATTTACATATATTTGTTGACAACTCTGTCGACTTCCGTCATCGTCTGAACTTTAATTAAATAAAATTAAGGTTTGTTTTTATATATTTACTGTTTAAAATGAGAAATAAATTTATTCCCCCACTTCATCATTTTTGTGTATTTACACATTGAATCCCGGAACCGTGTTTTAACTTGATACAAGATCCAACGCTCGAGTTCCGGAAACATGTTTTGACGCGATATACCGGCCGATATGACGAAGTATTCGGCAGAGATTTTTAATGTTTTCTTACTGTCTTGTACTAACTCAAACCATTTCAAAACAGTCATTCAATAAGTCTTATCGCCCATGAAAGTATTGATTTACGCGATCTAAAAACCCAATCGATTTTATACTATTGACAAAAGTAAAAAAAATAGTCAAAAATCTGTTGAAATTACGGAACAAAATTTTATACATACTTTTTGATAGCTTTTTCAGCGTCCTCCATTGTTTGAACTTAAATTAAATGAAATTAAGGTTTAATTTTATATACTGTTTAAAATGAGAAATAAATTTAATTCTCTCACAAATTTTAAATTCATAGTTTGTGTGTATTAAATATTTTATGACGGAACGAGTACACTTGAAGACATTATAGTTTACATATATAATATTACTATGATAATGTTGTACAATTTTCGTCATCATAATTATAAGGAAAATAAACGTTTGTCTTGATATGGGTTCTTTTGTACTTTAAATGTAGCAAACAAAACACTTTTGACTGATCGTAGCAAGAAAATAGTACAAAAACATTCATTCCTTTTTCTCTTTTGAACACCAGAGTCTTCAAAATATCGAGTTGCTAAACGATATTTTATTTTGTGTCTATAAATAAACATTTAATTGTACATTTTTAAGGATTCGTCTCGTAATATTGTAAGTTAGTAAATAATTGCTCACGTACACTTAGGAATACAAGAAAATCATTAATTTGTTAATATAAAAATATCCTTGAAAAGTTTGTATTTTTATTATATAATCTAATTCATGTTTTATAATATATATATCATATCCATAGTTTTAAATTAAGACAAAAAATAGCATTCTGAGATTATTCGGTTTTAAGATTCAAACACTTTTGACTAAATCTAGATAGAGTAGATTTCTTCAGATTAAATTATCTTAAATAAGACAGTTTTTATAAAATCCATTTGCATATAATATTATTATTATTGTAAATATTATATATATATATATGAATTTGTAAAAATCTTTCATAAAATATTTACGCATATCATTCAAAACAGCTCGTTGAAAGATTTATCAATAAGTAAATTTCGTAATATAAAATATCTGGCTCGTTCAGAGAAATCATCAACACAAAATTTAAACATATACATTGTTAAATGTTTTGTACAGATAGACCTGAAGTGAAGTAAATTATTATATAATTTAGAATAAATCAGCATAATATTCATCACTATTTTTCTCAACCAATTCATAAATATCTTTCCTGTTGAGTAGTATAAGAGGCTTTATACTAACAAATTACAGTATTCATTCTATCTTCTAATTCTGTACAATTCATTTATATTTTTGAAAGTTCGTGAACGGGTAAGTAATTCTAGTTTTAATATTTCTCCACTATCTATTAATTTTATTATCTTTGTTATATGTCTGAGGTGAGATATAGTATAGTAGCAATATTTTTCAAGATATAAATTATTTATGACTATTCTTACTGCAATATTAAAAACATTTTGTTTTATATTTTTAATGCGGAGGATGGTAAGCAAAATGAAATATGAAGTACATAATAGATGCAGTATCCTCTTTTAAAATGAAATAGAGAGACAAATTCACTTATTATTCAATTGAAATTTTAGAATTAATAAAATTTTAATATTCAACATTCTATCCTGAAAATCATTTAATTAACACTTGTTTCTTTTTGTTCTTAAACACTAACGGTTATCGGAGAGCCTAACAGCCTTGTGTGCTTTAAATGAAACGTTCTTACTTATAGCGGCCAGCCGCACAGTTTGCATGCAATACATACGTGATAGGTTTTCAGCCTCCTATGCGTATGGGCACTAATTAATTGTATTGATTTATGTTTTTAATTTCTTATCAAAATATTTTATTGATTTTTTCTATAAAGATCATTAAACCCTCTAACAAAACTGTTGTAACTGTAATGAAATACATCAATGTGCCAGCAAAACGTTTTAATATTAAAATCGACAATATTTTAGCTGCCCCTTAATGTAGAAAAATTTAATTATTTTTCATTACCATAAAAAACACCATTTTAAAATAAATTCGTTTTTAATTCTTTACTGACAAGTAGCTCTGTACTTTTTGATTTACTTCTCAGATAATGTGTTTTATTACTCTGAATCTAAAGTTAAGTTACGACTAAATAATTTCAATCAATATCTTCGATATCAATACTTTTCAATGCATGTAGTTAAATATTGCTCTTTAATAAGAAAACAAGCATCGTGCTTCGTTAACCAACAAATTGCATTGAAATTTATCAATATTATATTCATATCACATTAGATTATCACGATAATACTACGATGTCTGACATATCAAAAGCTAAGATTAACTCAAGATTCGATAAAATTATCAGAATATTATTTTTCGTGAATATGTTTGAAATAAGTTTAGAATCCCTGGAACCGTAATGCAACCCGCTTGATGCTCGTCGATCTGGGGTTTGAAGCGAACGCAAAAACTAGTTGTTGGAACAAGGAAAACTCTCAAACGTCTTTCTTACATTCTTCGTTAAATTTCAAGTCTCAAGCCAAATAGTTTCGCTTAATAAAAGCGCGATGCAACATTTCACAATTTCATTGTTTTAAATTCAGTTTCAGTTAGAAGAAAATTTACTGCAAGATATTTTGCTGAAATCAACTAATGAACTTTACTTGAATTAATAGGACGAAAGTTTTTGTTGCAACTATCATGAAATATCCACATTTCAATAACAAAATTATGGCAATTTTTATTTGTTGTTGTCTACGCTTTATGTTTTTATTTTAATATCATTTATAAATACAGTGAAAAACGACTTAAATACTTTTTTATTCTATTCCGCAAGAGTTCCGATTTATTTTAGAGTAAACCAATTTCGATGATCTCACTCAATATATTGATGAAACCGTTGTACACCTTCATTCTAAATGCGTCATAATAAGCTAGGATGTTTCAATAATAACCAATCATATTTTAAATAATAAAAACACATTTTTTTATACTTGTTTCTACAATATTGTTTATGTTCAAGAACGGTTTCCTCCATCGCGACCATCAGTTAATAATACAAGCGAATAGCGAAACCGGTCCTGATCAAAAAATATATTGTGGAAATAAGTACTAAAAAATGTGTTTTTATTATTTAAAATATAATGCCTTTCCATCAAGAAGTGACAGTTAACACCTTAAAAGTGATTAATGAAGCGTGTACGGCTAAACTTACTGTCTTATTTAAGAAATACAAATTAAAACAGTCTTTAGCATCTCAACATATTTGGTATAATAGAGAATGTCTTCGTCTCAACATTATACCGAACTACGTGAACATCAAAACGAAGTCCAATTCACCGATTGCTCTAAAAGCTCTAAAATTGGCGCAGCTTACATGTATAAAAGCTGAAATGAAGAGATGGTACTGTGTCAGGGATGCGGTGAGTGTATATTTATTTTATATCCATTCTTTGTTGACTAGCAAACTTCACTCAGTCGAGTTTGACATCTTAGATGAAAAAATTAGATTTGAGGTCCAAAATTTTATCCATAAAACCTTTCTGAACCAAAAGAAAAAGTTAAATCATTTGTCTGAAACTAAAAAGTCAGAATATTCTGTAAATACCATAGTAGAGAAGAAAATATCTTTTGCGGAACGGGTTGTTAATACAACTTCAGTCAATTTTGATCCTAATGAAATGAGCCTTTTAAATAAAGGTTTGAAATATTGCCCTAATGTTAAAATAACTTCAAAAGATTTAGAAAATCTTGCGATCGATGCTGATCTGGCTATACGATCGAATATGGCCATTAAATATGAATGCTCAACTATTCTAAAAAAGGAATCTCGAAATATTGTAAATACTAGTAAATTTGAAACGCGTATCGTAAAGTCTATCAAAACAAAATTAAATTCTAATAACTTAATAATTTCAAAAGCTGATAAAGGTAACACTACTGTTATCATGGATAGAGGTGTTTACGATGAAAAAATGGAGGATGTCTTGTCGGGTCCAGCGTTTATTCAATTAAAACGTGATCCAACTGCATCTAGTTCTGAATCCGTAAAAACAGTTATCGATGAAGCAAATACGTGTTTTCCTACAGAGCCTTTTAAAAAAAGGCACAAACAAATGAACCCACAGTGCCCTAGACTGTATGGGTTACCAAAAATTCATAAACAAAGTATGCCCTTAAGGCCAGTAGTTTCCTTTAATGCTGCACCGTCGTATAAATTAGCAGGGATTGCTAATTCCTTGTTCAAACATAAGTTGGGATTCACCCCCAAATTCGGGATTAAAAACTCAATTCAATTAGTAGAAAAAATTAAAGATTTATCAGTACCTTTGAACGCGAAGCTAGTTTCATTTGATGTAGTGAGCCTATTTACTAGTGTGCCTATATCTGACCTAAAGTCAGCGATTGTTGATTTCATAGATATGAAAAATCTTAATCCCCGGTTGGCTACAGATGTAAAATCAATCATTAACTGTTGCATAGATCAAAATTATTTTAAATTTAAAGATAAATTTTATAAACAGTTGGATGGTTTGGCAATGGGTAGTCCATTGTCACCAATTTTAGCTGATTTTTTCATGAATTTGATTGAATCAAAAATTTCAAAATTAGATCTTTTTAAAAATATCATCTATTGGTATAGATATGTAGATGATATTTTAGTACTTTGGGGAGGTACCGAAAGGCAACTGCATACTTTCTTGAATAATATGAATAAGATTCATAGTTCAATTCAATTCACAATGGAATTGGGTATGCATAAAATAAACTTTTTAGATTTAACCGTTGAAATAATTAATAATCGTCATAGTTTCAGTATTTACAGAAAAGAGACTTTTAGTGACAATATCATAAGTAGCTCGTCTAGACACCACATTTCACATAAGTTGTCAACTTTTCATTCCTTTATTCATCGCTTGTTGACAATTCCTATGACAGAATCAAATTTCAATTTAGAATTAAACACCATTAAACAGATCGCACTTAACAATGGATACGATGCAAAGTTGATTGATCGACTTGTCTTTAAAAAAACTAAAAAATTAGCTTTATTAAATGTAACCTCGAGCTTGATGATTGATGTTCCCTCCGTTGAAAAACGTTGGGTAAAACTAAGTTATTTAGGCCGAGTTTCTGAAAACATATCCAAGAAGTTAGACAAAAAACTTTTTAATGTAACTTTTTATAACAATCATAATCTTAGTCGAATGTTAGTTAACACGAAAGACAAAATTAATATTTTAAGCCAAAGTGGTATTTATCTTCTAAAATGTGATTCCTGTGAGGCTAGGTATATTGGTCAAACAGGAAGATCCTTTCATACTAGATTTAAGGAACATTTAGATTGTGCCAAAAAAGGCGATGAGATTTCTACTTTTGGAAACCATTTGTTTCAAAATAAACATTCATGTGATTTTACTATAAACTACAAAATCCTGCATTTCAATAACAAATCACTGAAATTAGATAAACAAGAAATCCTTGAAATTAATCGATATAAATTTTGCCTAATTCTAACCTTATAAATGAACAAACTACTTTTGCGTCGTCACCATTGTTATACTCATTAAATTAGATTAATAAATATATATTTCAAAAAAATTTTTTTTTTTTTTTTTGAAAAATGATATTGCCTCCCTTTACTTAATTTTTTACAGAAAATATTGGAACGCCCCTGACTGACCATATCTTCCCATCTCATCGATTCATCTTTAATCGACTTCTCATGTAATAATTTATTTTGTTCCATAAGTAGTGATTGTGGGTTATTTTCGTCATTAAAAATTTCCCACTCCTTACTTCCTTATTGATTGTTTAGAGCTCCTAATGGATTATTGATTTACCATAATTGTAATTTTAATTCTTAATAAGTGATTGTGAACATTTAATTTTTTATACTAATTTACTTTATTTGTATCAATATTGTATGATTTTATGTAAATCGTTTCCTAGTTCTTGTACCCATGGTTTTGTACACCTGCTACCATTAACTCAAATTATTTTTTGTTTTGTATAAATAGACTTGTTTGTAAATTGTATTCTATCAGTTGATAATGCTCGCGATGAGCGAAACCGGTCCTGATCAAAAAATATATTGTGGAAATAAGTACTAAAAAATGTGTTTTTATTATTTAAAATATAATGCCTTTCCATCAAGAAGTGACAGTTAACACCTTAAAAGTGATTATTAAATGTATGTATATATATAATATAAACTGCGTGTTAAATGAGTTTATATTGATTAATTGATATTGGGTCTCGAGCAAGGGTTAATATTTTGAAAATTCTTGAAAATCGAAACAGCAAAAAACTTTGGAATTCTCGGGAGTAAATTTTCAGGCTGTGTCGACTCGAGTTATTAAATAATTTTACCAATAAAACCTTTGCAATTATGATGAAAAGAGTAAAGAGTTTTAAATATTTCGATTTTATAATTTATGATATCGACTGAAGTTGCTTGATTGAATTTTAATATCAAATTTGAATTGTTACAGCTTTGTAGGATTCCAGATGTTTTGTAACTAACGACACAGGTTTAGCGTTTCGGCATCTTCAGGCGTTCCATCACGCGGATGCAACGGAATTGACGTAAAATAAACAGTTGCCATCGTCTATATACCAAAGTTGTTTGATCGTTACTTGCCAGATTGAAATAAGTGGGTATCTCTATATAAAAAAACCGATAAATATTTTAATGTTAGTTGATTAATATTTGTTGTAAAACCCTTTCAAGAATGACTCATTAACAAGATCGTTAATTCAAATTATCACAAGCAATCGTGTTAACACGGTGAAAAAATAGCAATGTATTTTAGCAATTTTTTTTTAAGATACAGTTGATATTCATTTCGGCTCACGCCAGCGACAGAACGTCTGTACTAGTTTTGACGATGGCGGGAGCCGAGATGGCTATCAACTATATAAAAAAAATTGTAAAACTAAAATACATTGCTATTTTTTCACCGTGTTATAATGGAGTTCTACCAAGTAAATGCCAATTCAATCAATGGAATTGTGTCAATTATTTTTAGATTATTATTATTTAATTTGTTTTAGCTACAATTTACTGCTTGCCTTGGGTATGTGTTTTCCTGTAATTAATACCTTTGGGACATAGACGATTCTTACTGTGTATTGTGCGTCAGTTCCGTGGAACCCGTGTGATGGAGAGCCTGAAGATGTTAAAGGCGAAACCCAGGTAGTTAGTGACAAAACATGTGGAATTGTACAAAGTTGCAACGATTCAAATTTGATTTCAATTTTAATTCTGTCGAAGAGAGCTGATTGCTAGGGTTTTGCTCCGTTTTTCCCATATGAATAAATAATACACAAACATTTATGTTGTATGATGTGGAACTAGGAAACATAATTCAGTATTAAGATTAAAACGTTGAGAGATTAATTTCTACGCAGCTATGATGACGCACTTTGATTCGTGTTGTGTTAACGCGGACGAATTAATTAAAAGCAAATTTGTTTTAATTAATAATGCTCCCAGCCAATTAATTAGCCCTCTTTCCTTGAAAATAACTCAATTTTGAACAGGCAATATTTGTGAGAATTAATTTTAAATAGACCGCGCTTCAGGCGATTTGCTAATATGGGTTAGAAAAACACCCGCATAGTAGATTGTCGAATTTGTTGCGCACATTAATCAAATAAGGGGCTTTTTTGCTATAATTTGTCGTAATTTTGTGTGTCCTTTGCGAGTTGTTCATCGCGATATTTAGCGACATTGTTATAGGCGTTTGATGGAATTTCAATACCTAATTTGAATCGTGAAAACTCGATAGCTACTATAAATTTTCAATACAAAACAAGTTTGATATTAAGGATGGAGATGCTTAAAACTTTATTATGTTAGCAGTAAACGGCATTTTTGTGATATAAAATTTTTCTTTTCGGATTTTATTTAAATTTTATTTTTAAATTATAAAAACACGTTTTTAGTAACACGGTGAAAAAATAGCAACGTATTTTAGTTCATATATGAAACGACTGAAGGTTCTTGATGGAGTTTGAAAATCAAATTTGAATTGTTACAAGTTTGTACGATTACAAATGTTTTTCACTAATGACCCGGGTTTCGCCTTTCGACATCTTCAGGCATTCCATCACACTGATACAACAGAACTGACGTTAAATAAACAGTTGGCATCGTCTATATACCAAAGCTATTAATTACAGGAAAACACTTACCCCAAGGCAAGTAGTAAATTGCACGATCTTATAAATGAGTCATTTTTGACAGGGTTTTACAACAAATTTCTGTTGCATCCGTGTGATGGAATCCCTGAAGATGCCGAAAGGCTAAACCCGGGTCGCTAGTGACAAAATATGTGGAATCGTACAAAGTTGTAACAATTCAAATCTGAATACTTCGTCGCTCATAATCAAGGGTTTGCCTTTCGGTATATTTATGCATTTTTATAAGCAATGTAAGCATGGGCACCCAAATAGTCAGTTTTAACCCATTTTTTGCTGAGTCAAACATTGAATATTTCAAAAAAATATATCACCAGTGTTGGTCTTAAACAAACAAACAAAGGTTATTGGAAAAAATCAGGCTATATTTAATTGAAAGCTAGTTTTTCCACCTTTACTCGTAGTGTTCGATAACTTAATACTACTGTAGTAAAAAAAAATGATTTTACTCCTTTTCCACCCGATACTGTGCTACACCAGTCGATTTTTTAGCCATACAGTGTTGTTTTTAAAAGAAGATAAAATCTGTCCACCCTATTTACTTAGCTTAAGTGATTAATTATCATGTGGACTGAATTGCTTAAAAAACATGTAGAATTGGAATGACATGAACAGCATTTTCAACCGATAACAAAAATTAGTCATATTTTAAGTCAAACAAGCTACTCGCCGGTCGAAGGCAAACTTAGAAAGGGGTTTATGCGAGTCTCTTCAACCCCCCAGCCAATTTCTACTTAGCATACATGAAAAGACATAAATTCGATGGAAATTACCTGCAGAAAACTCAAACCCTTAGCCACAGGGCACGAATTTAAAATATTAACAGCAAGGCACTCCATAAGGGTAGCAGAAATTTCAGGAATTAGACGTAAATTTTCAATTCGTGTATTAAATACAAATTAATATCACACCGTGAAAAATTTACTTAGGCATACTCGGAGTGATGCAATCAATAATTCGATTGATGAATTATATTAGGGTGGTAGAAAGTAACTTTATTTTCAATATGTGTGTAAAATTTGAGCGTGTAAAATGAATTGAATGAAATGTCTCCAGTAAACATCTGGAATCTGACAAATCAATTTCGATTTCGCAGCTGCTGACAAAAGACCTATGGAAGTAATAAAAATATAATATATTATCTACCCCGAAAATAGCGGATGAAAAGTTGAGGATTCAACATCGGAAAATGGTTAAGTAGGCTTTATTTTTCCATAAGTTCACAATAACAAAGTATTTCATTTTACAAAATTTTATATATGGTTGTTGATAGGTTTTTGGTATCCGCAATCTATGACTTAAAGCTTAGCTTTGTGTACTGTTTAAGAAAAGAATGTATTATATTATGCCTAAGAACGAATTACATTACATGACAGTAGGTCTACTGTTTGAACCCCAAGGAATTTGAAATATGCCTTCATAGTAGAAGAGGTTCAGAAGAAATTTTTGAGACTTCTTTACTGAAAAGTATATGGATAATACCCGTAGCTTTAACCAACTGTTTTAATAGTTTGGAAAAAAAGTAAAATATGCGTTCCAGTATATTTCTTTCGACTTATACGAGGTAAAACAAGAATTCTATAATGTTTGATAAAATCGAATTGTATATTTCAAATACATTTTGAAAAATCGTTTGTTCGTCTAAGGCATAGTTTCTCAACCGTTTTCCATCCGCGGACAACCAAAAAAATCCAAAAAACAATTAAATTAATTTTGCAACAGCGTATACTGGTTAATATAATATATTATATATAGTATATAATATAGTATATTAAAATAGACAGTAACAAAAAACTACAACATGAAATTCAATTGTTTCAGCTTATCCAAAAATCTTCGCGGACCACTTAAAAATCTTCACGAATTACCAGTGGTCCTCGGACCACCAGTTGAGAAACCATGATCTTAAGCAT